>OY759270.1:29154918-29727418 GCA_963662155.1 Lamellibrachia columna
ATATATATATATATATATATATATATATACATACATACATACATACACAAACACACACACAACACACGCAACACACACAAACACACACACAACACACACACACACACACACACACACACACACACACACACACACACACACAACAAACACACACACACACACACACTCACACACACACACACACACACACACACACAACAAACACACACACACACACACACACACACACACACACACACACACACACACACACACATATTGACGCCGGAAGTATCCGAATGATCTACGACTATTGCATGTTGCCTGTACTGCTCACAGGCCGCCTACCATTGCGTCTGCTGCCCTGGTTGGATGGGCAAAGTCTGCAGCACATCTGACGTATGTGCGAGTCAGCCTTGTAATAATGATGGGACTTGTTTCCCCGGAAGGGATCACACCACAATGGGCGTCAACTACACCTGCCGCTGTCCCCCAGGTATGTAGGATGACGTGCAGGTGAGAGTAGTTGTTACAGGAACACGGTGATTCATCAACTCCAGTTTTGTTCCGTCCTCTATTGACAATGTCCAACCTTGTTGCGGTGTCCTGCAGTCCTGATGCGTGTGTCCAGGTGTTGTGGTGTCATTCCTTTCAATCTTCTTCGTCGTTCCAACGAGCCATCGATAACAGTTAGTGCCAAATGCCCAGCGTTTCCACGGGCTACACGCCCAAAATAATCAATCGAACTTTACCAGCGGCTGTCTGTGGTTAATGTGTGCAGCAGGGAATTGTATTATGTGTCGACTCGTGCAAGTACATTCATCCTCGCTTTATCCTTGAAGCGGATCCAAGCTGTAGTTTTGCCAAAATTACAATCACTCGTGCTTCTGCTGCGTTCGTCTTTATGAGGCAGTCATCTCGCCGATGCAATAGCATCATTTGACACTGCATGTGTCGCTCTGCACTTACAATACCGACCATGCATCCGGTGTGAGAATTGTCAAATGTACGGGTCATTTTTGTGGCACTAAATCGTTCATTTCGGCAACCATTAAAAGAGATTATTGGATAAGATTACAATGTATGTCTAGTTTCGTACAAATCGGATTAACCGGCTTCTGCTCGGGGAGGTGCAATCACAGATGCGTTTGCTTACACTTAGTATGGTGTACGTTGCCTATGTGTACGTTTACGAGTATATACTGTAGTCCACGTAATGTAACAGGCTGCCTGAAACCTACCAACATAGGCAGCCTACATCTGCTGGCTGGCATTGCTCCCCGGGTGGACTTTTGCTAGCAGAAAGATCAAGACAAGTGGCATATGCCAAACAGCATCTGCACAACCACATTCCTGCTGCGAACCGACAGAACTCGCGGAAACGTTTCATGAACACTACAAAACCACTGAAGTCATCGCCCAGCGGCACCAGACTTGAAATGTAGGAAATACGACGGCAAGAAACATCAGCAGTCTTGAAAATGAGATTACTACCAGCTAAATCCCTACCAGCAGGGTCTGACCAACCGTGGTTCTGCTGGCGATCGTTCAAGCGCTGAGCAGCAAAAACAACCATGAAGAAGTGGCGCCGTATTGACTAGATGCAGTCAACGAAATGCGAAGACCAGACAATGTCCCACCTGCTCTGCTGCCGACTACTGGACTGAAATATCTAGCCATAATCTTGGAACATACAAAGGCATGCGCCCGAAAATGGCAACATCTCGTGTGAAGAACACGACGAGAAGAAGTCCAACGTGTGAACCCGTCTAATATCATTCAATCGAATGTCGGCTGTCAGCGGGTTCCGGTCGCTCATAACAGTTTAAACATAACGGTCACGTGACTGGTTTATGCGGGAATTGGTCGCTTTAGCAGGTGGTCGTTCGTTACAGGTACATTACTTTTAGAAACAATCCGTGCCTAGGATTGTGATCAACCAATACGGGTGGTCGCCCAAGAGAGAGGACGTCAAAGACAGACGTTACTGCAACATACGAATAACTAACTCTCAATAAACCAATGGCGTCTTTGTCCACAGGAATCATATCTTATTAAATAATGACACAGAGACCCCAGGAGAAATGATTGACATAATACGTCATTTTGAAGCTCTTTCAGTGTTACATCTTGCAAACCCAAACAAATTAAATGCGACTTTTGGTCGTTTCCGACAGCAGGACACGCGCGCACACGCGTGCACACGTGCGTACACGCGTACGCATACAACTAGACAATCAGAACACACACAGCACGCGTACACATGTGAATTTATGGTCAATGCGACTTTTGGTCGATTCTGACAGCAGGACAGGCGCACGCGCGCGAACGCGCACGCACACGCACGCGCACGCAAGTACGCATACATAACACACACACACAGCTCACAGCACACGCACACGCGCGCACACACTGTACTGTCTCCGTCTATCTAGGCTTCCGAGGCCCGCAGTGCAGCGAGCTCGACTGGAACCTGTGCCGGACACAACCGTGTGAACACAACGGCACGTGCACGGCCAACAAGACCGTCTATCGCTGTCACTGCCCGTCTGGCTACGGTGGTCATCACTGCGAAGTTAACATCAATGAGTGCCTCTCGAATCCGTGTGTCCACGGAGTCTGTGTCGACAAGGTAGACGGCTACCAGTGCTTCTGTACGCCAGGTAATTTGTCTTTGTCTAAAGTCAGAACGGTGTTTTATTGAATTTCCACTACGAGCTCTCGAAAGGCTAGTTTAAATTGAAGCACTTGTGGAAACATCTATCCTTAGTACTTGTGCGACGGCTACATGTATACGAAAGCGTCATTTGAATAACACATTGAATTAAAAAAACAAAGTAACACATGATATAACCCGTAACCAAGGGAGTTGACATAGTCGTCGTCCCCCCCCCCGCTAGGCAAACAATCTAAGTTAGGTCTTGAGGCTTGTCCCCTCAATACAAAATGGTTCACTTTTTCGGGATTATTGTCACGAATTTACCTTCATCAATTGATTAACATCCATGGATTCACGTTGTGCAGTAGTGGAAGTGCACCAATATGTATGTATCTCTATATTTTTGTCTGTCTGTAGGTATATCTGTCTGTCTGTCTATGTGCGTGCGTGGGTGCGTGCGTGAGTGTGTGACTGTCTGTCTGTCTGTCTCTCATGCTTTCTCGAGGTTTCTCTCGTTGGAATCGACGGCTGAACACTCGCTTCTAGTCTGTTACAAAGTTCAAATTTACCTAGCACAGCTGTCCAAATCAATACCTGGCATCAAAGCCGACGGAAGGTGCAAATACCATACTTTGCGCGAATACACAAATAAATTGAGTCAGTATTATTATTGTGAACAGGCATGGAGTAGCAGGAAATGCCAAACACCGAAAGTGATCTAAATGAATGGATAATGTTTCACGAAAGAGCGATGAGATGGTTAGCAAGAGATTGGGGAAATCATTAAAACCTACATTGCATGAGATGTCAGGCAAAGTTTAAAACTCCTTACTCAATTCATTTTGTCCATCGCGAATCTGGCTCTTTGATTTTCAAATACGTTGTGCGTGATTAGTTTAGATAATACGCACAGTCTGTTTAATGAAAGAGTGCGTACTTCTGTTCAATGAAAGAGTGCGTACTTCTGTTTAATGAAAGAGTGCGTACTTCTGTTTAATGAAAGAGTACGTACTTCTGTTTAATGAAAGAGTACGTACTTCTGTTTAATGAAAGAGTACGTACTTCTGTTCAATGAAAGAGTGCGTACTTCTGTTTAATGAAAGAGTACGTACTTCTGTTCAATGAAAGAGTGCGAACTTATGTTTAATGAAAGAGTGCATACTTCTGTTTAATAAAACAGTACGTACTTCTGTTTAATGAAAAAGTGCGTGCTTCTGTTTAATGAAAGAGTGCGTACTTCTGTTTAAGAAAAGAGTGCGTACTTCTGTTTAATAAAAGAGTACGTATTTCTGTTTAAAGAAAGAGTGCGTACTTCTGTTTAGAAAATCATCGAAAGAATTTACTTTGATCTTTAGATCGGTTAACTCGCGAAATTGTAAAAAGCTTTATTTCATAGTATTATTTCATAGTATGTAGTGCAGGACCACATTGCCCCTTTTTTGCCGAATTTTGACCGGATCCAGTCACAAATAATTTAATCGTTTGTCCGACGTTTTCATTAAAACTAAATGACACATTTACACAAACGAGCCCGAATGTCGCATTGAATACGACATAGATTTGATTTTTCGCGAAATTATACTAAAACGAGACAACATTCGACGTAGTTGATGTAGGGAAGGACCTTTGATGTTGTGATATCAAAGATACTACGCTGTAGTAGATGGTTGTCAACCATCACATGAATGGAAGGTGACGATAACGCTGTGAATGGACGGGCTTATAATACATCGTTGTCACAATACAAACGTTCATAATACATTATACTAGTTACCAATCTGATTTGTGGAGCGACTGGTCGCCATGTTGACCTGCATTGCATGTTCTACGTACGCAGGTTATGGCGGACATAATTGCGAGGATGAATACAACGAGTGCGCCTCAAACCCGTGTGAGAATGACGGCTTCTGTGTGGACGGGGAGGATGACTACACATGTCACTGCAGTCGTGGCTACAGCGGCAGACACTGCTCCGTCAAGGTATCACGTCAAAGTGTTTGTTTGTGTGTGTGTGTGTGTGTGTGTGCGTGCGTGCGTGCGTGCGTGCGTGCGTGCGTGCGTGCGTGCGTGCGTGCGTGCGTGCGTGCGTGCGTGCGTGCGTGCGTGTGTGTGTGTGTGTGTGTGTGTGTGTGTGTGTGTGTGTGTGTGTGTGTGTGTGTGTGTGTGTGTGTGTGTGTGTGTGTACGTATGTGTTTCTGTGCGTGTTTGTTTGTGTTTGTGCGTGCGTGCGTGCGTGCGTGCGTGCGTGCGTGCGTGCGTGCGTGCGTGCGTGCGTGCGTGCGTGCGTGCGTGCGTGCGTGTGTGTGTGTGTGTGTGTGTGTGTGTGTGTGTGTGTGTGTGTGTGTGTGTGTGTGTGTGTGTGTGTGTGTGTGTGTGTGTGTGTGTGTGTGTGTGTGTGTACGTATGTGTTTATGTGCGTGTTTGTTTGTGTTTGTGCGTGCGTGCGTATATGCGTGCGTGCGTACGTACGTACGTGCGTGCGTGCGTGCGTGTGTGTGTGTGTGTACGTATGTGTTTCTGTGCGTGTTTGTTTGTGTTTGTGCGTGCGTGCGTGCGTGCGTGCCTGCGTGCGTGCGTGCGTGCGTGCGTGCGTGCGTGCGCGCATATACATACACCGTTATTACACACGTGCGTACACCTATATACACACATACCTACCTACATACATACAACGTTTCGGCAAATTTTCAAATGGAATTTAATGTGATGCAAGTTCATGGGGTAGAGTCATACGCCATGTCAACACGTGAATAAGATATGTTCAATGAACTGTTGCAGGTGAACCTATGCAGTCCGAGTCCTTGTCGTAGAGCCACAGAATGCGTCGACTACGGCCACCATTTCTCGTGCACGTGTCAGCCCGGCTACACTGGTACGCCAATAGTGTCCCCTAGCACGTGACATGACGTGTCTGACTCAATCTCAACTTGTTGGTTGCCGTCTCCAGAGTTTCATTCCGGCTTGCCGGGTTATGTGAAAATTGTATTAATTGATGCACTAATGACTAGCATTATTACCGTTTGTCTCATTAGCGCAATCACATTAATACCTTTATTGCTGATAGCATCATTATTATGTACCTGTAAACACGATACGACAATTGATTAACTATTAACTATTGTGTCATGTTACATTAATGACAGCATTTAAAATACATCTATACTATAAAGTAGTTTGTGACTGTGTCTCTCTGTAGGTTCCCTTATATCTCGCATGTATGGGACTGATTTTTTGTGTGCCCGGAGGCCCAAGGTAATGATTCGTACATTATAAAATATTGGTACATTAAAACATTAATACTTGGGCCTGAGCTCGGGTTTCCGGGGATTTATGCGCGATAGAAATTTCCTTATTATTATCATTACCGTATTTATGTAAACAATGCATTACGTTATTTATTATGGAAACGTGTAGTTGGTATTTTATCATTTAAAGAAATCCCGCTTTCTGTGTTAGGGATTCAATGCGAGGTGAACGTCAACGAGTGTGTCTCGAATCCTTGTCTCAAAGGAGGGAGATGCTACGATTACGTCGCCGGCTACAGGTGCATATGTCCTCCTCACGCGAAAGGATTACATTGCGAACTACGTACGTATCTGACTGCGCGGCTGTTATGCCGTAATGCGAATTTCATCGCGAAATCAATAGTGTTTTGCAGCTGTGATGTTTCTTATAATGCACCATTACCAGTGGCCTGCTTGTCAGACAAGGTGTCAATCAAAAAACGTGCATGAAGTATGTTTGTCTTAGGATTTTAATAAATCCGCTTAATTACAAGCTTCACTACTGATGTTTGATACACGTATATACACCTACATACACAAATGCACACACACACACACACACACACACACACACACACACACACACACACACACACACACACACACACACACACACACACACACACACACACACACACACACTCACACACACACACACACACAAACAAACAAACAAACACAGGCACACACGCACGCACACACACACACACGCACGCACGCACGCACGCACGCACGCACGCACGCACGCACGCACACACACACACACACACACACACACACACACACACACACACACACACACACATACATACACACACACTCATACACTCGAGTACATACGTACGTGCCTACGTACGTACAGACGGACGTACGTTCATACAAAGACACTTGACAGAAAACAACAATGTAGCAGTAAACAAGTAGAACTATTCCGTAACAAGAGACGTTCAATTTTCAGTTATATTTTTATTATTTCCTTGTGCTGTAGCATTGGTGAATATCCAGGAGGCCCCGTCGCGAAACATGTTCGAGTTCGAATCGCCGTTGCGCCATTTCAGGTAGCATATTGATTCATCGTGTCAGAGAATTAAATTGCCTTTTGATGTAGGCTCACTTGATAACATCTGTGACGCACAACGTTCAGGAGGGAATTCACAACAATAGCATAAATATTATATCTGGTACACGCTGATACATTTGCTCATCCAATATGGTAATTGTGCATAATCATAGCTCATACCTTATGTAATTCCATATGAGAGAGAGAGAGAGAGAGAGAGAGAGAGAGAGAGAGAGAGAGAGAGAGAGAGAGATGGGTGAAGGAAGGAGTGAGAGAAAGAGGAGAAAAGACAGACAGACAGACAGACAGACAGGCAGGCAGGCATACATACGTACGTACGTACGTACGTACGTACGTACGTACGTACGTACGTACGTACAGATACATATACAGACACAGACAGACAGACAGACAGACAGACAGACAAAGAGTCAGATGAACAGGGTCATTAATGGTTATTGTTATTCATGTTAATTGGCCTTTATCAGAAATGTGTTATCAGTGACAAACATTTGATCCTTCGCTGCAAGTTTCGATTTCAATGGTAGTCTACTGTTGATCTTCAATCGATTACGCCACCGTTCCAGCCGGGTGCAGAAGCTGCTGATCGTCGTTGGTACGCTTGGCGGTGCGCTGTGCATGGCCGCCGCTGTGCTGGCTGTGTGCTACTGCCCGTCTCATCTCAGTGTCGATGGCAGGTGGCGCCGTAGTCGAGGCTACACCAGACACAACGAGTGAGTCTTTTGTTATTGCTCTTCCCTAAGCGTACACAGTCAGATCGATTTTGATGTAAAACCATGTTGCATAGAATACATTAGATCTATTCTAACGTATTGACTGCTCATGCATGTTTTACGAACCACGTTAAAATTTGTTATTTGTACGTTATCTCTTTATGACTATCGACCTTGTCATTCAGTACATTATCAAACAGCTGTCGACAATGTCCAATACCGGTGAACAAACTTTGCCGGAGTTAGGCGTTCACGGGATTGCCTCATGGGCGTACAAATTAATACGTGCACAATAACGTTCCCCTCCGCAAGAAATCCCGGTTGGTTTTATACAACATGATTTAATATAGATTTTGCTAAAAAAAAAAAGACTAGATGTTTTGCCTTTAAAGTCTCCATGACAGGTTTTGCCGATTTCCACCAAACTATGCTTTCACGTTACGAGCTGGCGAACAAATCTTGTTTTAAAATAATACTCTGTTAGCATATCAGCAACTAGCCGAGTTGCCCGGCGATGCCCGGAGAAAAGGCAAGAGCTTATGACTCAATGCAGTATCCAGTCAAGTTTGGTAGTGCAATGTCAATGTCAATGCCAATGCCAATGCCAATGCCAATGACATCTTCGCGCTACAAAAATCACGTTTAACTGCCTTTTTCATGGAGCGTTCGGTAGACGTTTGACGAAGATCACGTAACAATGGCTGAAACACGATTACCGTTGCTAACAATTGCATGTAACTGTTGTTCAAGTTACGTAATTTACGTCAAATGTCCACATTGGTTCATTCTACGTAATACCCCACCCCCGGGGGAATTTCAAATATGTTTTAATGTACGACCTATCACCTTGGGCCTCGGGAACGCCTACGAAATGTCAGGAAGAAGAACAAGACACACAAACACACGCCCACATTTATGGTACAACAGAGCAACCGTATTAAATGACAAGTACAGTGCACTAAGTTATAACCGATATCCGATACAAAACTTGAAAATGGATTCTGGAACGTGCTCATTGAAAGCGTACACGACTCCTACGTGTGTGTGCATATTCCTCGTTGGGAATAAGGTCACGTAATCCATTAACAACGAAATGGATTCCGTGCATGATTTTGTGTAATCTCACACAAGAAGCAACATCTGGTGCACAAATTGTAAATTGTTGCTCCCGGTGATTCGTTGAAGTGGCACACAGCGTTCATAACATACCGAGAGCACAACGCTGCAGTGTTGACAGCCCGTGTATATCCTTGGCCCCTGGATAAATAAGTATACGCGGTGTCCTAGTAATATGCCGAGTAAAATACGGACACTGTTTTTCCATTAATTCATTGTTCACGTATTATCGGATATGGTTGATTAAACACTGCCTTGTCAGGCAATGTACCACACTGATAGTCGCACAATGTGGTGATTGGTTCACTAATCTCGTGTGTCCTTTTTTGTGCAATACGAACTTTTCATACATGTCGTTTTACTGAGCGTTTTACCCATTCTAACAGGCATTAATTATTAAAGGCATCCATCATAGATAAACAATTGCTACACCCTCAATATGCCAAAGGCTTCCAAGTCCACCTGTCATCTGGAGTGTGTTGCTGTGGGTGGCAATGTTAGTTTATTGTGTTACGTTTGTTCAACAATATAAAGTAATATCACCTATTGACGTATTCAGGAAGCGTTGTGCCACAACTGTTCGAATCATAACAGGGATGATACCACGAATGTGGCGCCTAAAAATACACAGCATAGCCGATTTCAGTTATTTCATTTGTCAGCAACTGTATTCAGGCACCATGGTTGCAAAGTTTGAAATACTTTGGCGGTGAGATTGTGCATTATGAAGCGGATGTGAAGAAGGTGGTGACATCTCCGAAACACCAGTAGGCACATTGATATTTTGGTGGTGACATCCCCGAAACACCAGTAGACACATTGGTATTTTGGTGGTGACATCCCCGAAACACCAGTAGACACATTGGTATTTTGGTGGTGACATCCCCGAAACACCAGTAGACACATTGGTATTTTGGTGGTGACATCCCCGAAACACCAATAGGCATATTTGTATCTGGGGAAAACTGCAAGCAGATCGTTACCATGGCTACCAGTGGGAAAATCAACTGTGGCATGTGTCCGAGTGGTACAACCCCCAAAAGAATCCATTGATCTTTTACACAATTCGAGTCTCCATTTTCTTTATTCCTTTATAACAACCAAAACAAAGCCCATTGATTGATATATTGATTTAATTGACTGACTGAGTGACTGACTGAACGAATGACTGACTGACTGACTGACTGACTGACTGATTTTGGTTCAATATCAAAATGTAACGTGTACGTACATATCATGTGAATACAAAGTATATTATAAAATAAGGATACACTCATAACACCAAAGGCAAGCACTTATATACACTGTGGTCCTAATCCACTGTAGTTACCGCCATCTGGCGGTACCAGTCAAACCAAGACCAGATTGTTTCTCAGCCGGCTCAGAAAGCGGACGAGTGTTCTGTAAACAGCCAGTTTTCAAATGATCGTTGTTATACAAACTGCATGTGTGGTTTCAGCGGAGATTCAACCAGGCGGGTCGACATAAGTTCAGTGCGCGAAAATCGGCCAACCGTCGACGCCATCTTGGAGGCTACGTGCCCGGGTTACCATGACAGTCTGAACGCGCCCCTTGTCAACTCGATCAAATCCCTCAGAGTTTAGCCCGTGCACGATGCGCGCATTGACCGAACAGTTGAAAATCTGCGAGGGAAATCGCAACAAAAGGGTTGAGTTATTGCGGTGTAAAACATGCTCACAATGAAAACACATTTACTAATGAGTAAAATAACTGATTTCAACACCGTCTTCGCACCAACAACTCTTGATGAACCAACAATCGATCACAAAATATGGGGTTCGGTTTGTTCCCGTGGTAGCGTCCTTCTTGTCGTCTACGCTATCGATAGGCCAAACGGCAAACAACTGAGAAAAATGCACGAGTGCTAGTAGTCTTTAAGCATGTTAGAAAACGAACAGTGACTTGTTTGTTGCGCATTCAGTACAAGACTTTCACAACATGTGGAACGTATGTTCGTGTTGAAGCGTTAAAAGGGGGTAGGATATCTAAAAAAATTCAAAAAATATCGTGATGTTTTTCGTGGATGTTCTCTATGTGAATAAACAACAGAGTTAAGTATTAGAATAATACCCGTGCATATATCGTACAACGTGTGTATATATTAGGTGTCCATTGTGAACAAGGACAAGGTGCCGTAACGCTAACCAATGCCGCCAGGGCTTCACGACATGGTTAGTTGTGTAGCGTGGGTCACCACAACATATTTACGGCGTGCGACAAAGAAATATGTTTGGTAATTTTTTTGCAATAGCATAATTGTTGTTCTGAATATTGCTGAATATTGCGAATTATGTATTATTCTAGATTTGTTTATTATATATATATATATATATATATATATAGATTACTTAGACACAATAATTCATATTTGTTACATAGAACCTGTTTTGTACACCAAATTATGGCATTGTACAGAATATAATGCAATCTTGAAACTTATTTTAATATTTTGTATTTTATTGAGATTGGGTAACAATACGTAGCAGAGCTTATAAAAAACGTTAATCTGTGTGGGTGTGCGTGTGCTCTTGTGTGTGACTATGTGCCGTTGTAATGTGTAACTGATTTTGATGATATATTTAAACTAAATCTGGGTTTTCGCGATAGCGTTGAATTGAGATGCAATGCGTACGATACAAATTTTTTTCACATACCTCAAAACCTTACATTACGATGGTCAGAACTACTTAATGAGCATCTATGTTGTGTCGTACTGGTATGTTATTATAAATGTCCGACATTCTGTATTCAATAAAATACAAACCAACGACGTTGTGAATATTATAGTTATAATTTGATCACCAGGTGGCCCTATGATCGCTCACTGCCCTACTGGTAAACGACGGAGTTGTAAACACGACGGCAGATTAAGTGTTTCTCGCTTACGCTCATAGTTAATGATCCGTGGTGTCCACCAGACCTACACATTAAAATACAATTCACATTTAAGTTGATAACAACGCGCATACGGGTTTATTCCATACGGGTATATTATTATTATTATTTAAATCATGGGTTCTCAACCTGGGGTATGCGACCCCCGGGGTTACACCAAAGGCTTTTCAGGGGGTACGCGAAGGATTGGCTGAAGCTAAGGTTACGTGCAATGGTGAAACAATGTTGTCACTGTGTGTGGTACACGAAAGAGAAAATGTATTTCTGTAATATTATCAAATTAAAAAAAACGTATTCCTGTTAAGCAAACATTCAACGTTATTAGAACACGTCGTGATCCAAGTCCATACCCCCCCCCCCATAAAACTGTCTACACGCTGGGCACTCCTCTCGCAAAGGAGTTTCATAGATACTTCCCGGGTCTGAGAGCGCTGGATTCAGATTTCATCCATTCAGTGTGGAGGTACAGAAGGACTTGTTGAAATTCGTGAACGACTCCACCGCACGTGATTCATTTGAAGCTCTTCACCTACCAAAGTGTTGGTCTAAGATGAGCAAATTGTATCAATAAGTAGCTGAAGTGCCCATGAGGGTATTGCTGATGTTCCCATCAACATATCTCTGCGAACAAGGATTCTCGTAAATGATCGGCATGGAAACTATTCAGGGTACGGTTTTGTTGTCAATAACATGTAACACCGAAATCAGTGTTGATGTTGTTTCGTTTATAATTATATGTCACCAGTATGGGGTACCCGGCCGATCGCTTCAGGACCCAGGGGGTAGGCGGGAGAAAAGGGTTGGGAAGCGCTGATTTAAATCCTCACGTAAGTCTATTTTGTTAGTTTGGTAGCGTGTCTCCCTGATAAAGCTTAAATAAACTTGTCCTGTGAACTGCGAATCTACTGTATTCACAGTCACCTTAGGATGCTTAAAAAACATTAACAAGATTTCCTGTGGGTAGGTCAGTCGTGGCTGCAGTAGTAATACGGGTCTATTTATAATAGTTTTTCTTTATAATTATGTTAGATTATGCAATAGGAAGAATGCGTGTATGGATCGACTACCCTGCAAACAAATCAACCAGCAAGTCATGGAACAAACGTTCACATTAGATGAATACTCCAGACACGGACACTAAAATTAATGTATCATTCGGTCGACCTTTTATCTAGTCTCGATATCGTTGTGGGTCATCAGATATGAATATACACACATTTACCGGGATGCATGTGCTATGATCATATTCAGCCAGACAGACGTTGCTGGAATAGTTCGAAACACCCATCCATACACCATACACCATACACCATACACCATACACCATACACAATACACCCTACATCAAACAAACGCGCAACAACTTATCGCATTAGCTGCTGGCCCAGTGATGTGGGCATATTGGAACTACTAGTCTTGGAGGTTTCGTTACAACCTGCAGAGAGACAAGATTGTAGATAATGTTGATGTGCTGGTAACAGACAAATAAAGTACAACGTCACACTATTGAATCCGTGCAACAACACAGACGGTTTATTAAAATAGTACAACAATCTTTAGATTAAACATCTTTTTCAATTACAAACACTACTGAAGTAACCACAATAATACACCCTGTAGTCATTTTAACTAGCAAAAATGCCCATCCCCCGGACGGAATAACTTGGTAGTTCTTTCAACTAACAAAAATGCCCATCCACCGGGACGGAATAACTTGGTAGTTCTTTCGACGAACAACAATGCCCATCCCCCGGACGGAATAACTTGGTAGTTCTTTCAACTAACAAAAATGCCCATCCACCGGGACGGAATAACTTGGTAGTTCTTTCGACGAACAACAATGCCCATCCCCCGGACGGAATAACTTGGTAGTTATTTCAACTAAAAAAAATGCCCATCCACCGGACGGAATAACTTGGTAGTTCTTTCAACTAACAAAAATGCCCATCCACCGGGACGGAATAACTTGGTAGTTCTTTCGACTAACAACAATGTCCATCCTCCGGACGGAATAACTTGGTAGTTCTTTCAACTAAAAAAATGCCCATCCACCGGACGGAATAACTTGGTAGTTCTTTCAACTAACAAAAATACCCATCCACCGGACAGAATAACTTGGTAGATCTTTCAACTAACAAAAATGCCCATCCACCGGACGGAATAACTTGGTAGTTCTTTCAACTAACAAAAATGCCCATCCACCGGGACGGAATAACTTGGTAGTTCTTTCGACTAACAACAATGTCCATCCTCCGGACGGAATAACTTGGTTGTTCTTTCAACTAACAAAAATGCCCATCCACCGTACGGAATAACTTGGTAGTTCTTTCAACTAACAACAATGCCCATCGTCCGGACGGAATAACTTGGTACTTCTTTCAACTAACAAAAATGCCCATCCCCGGACGGAATAACTTGGTAGTTCTTTCAACTAACAAAAATGCCCATCCTCCGGACGGAATAACTTGGTAGTTCTTTCAACTAACAAAAATGCCCATCCTCCGGACGGAATAACTTGGTAGTTCGTGCGACAATAACAATATTTACAACATTATCGCATAAATATCCATGTATGCCTTGGCACTTGGTGTTGCCAATTAATATTTTAAAGGGAAACAACATTCATGGTTTTGGGCGTATGAACCTATAAGAGTTATTAAAACATAACCATTTGCAACTACAATTAAGAATATCATTCCAGCGGTTTACTAGGAAAACCTTGTTGAATACACATCATCTCAATTTCATGGCGCCATACTGTTAGATAACCCTGCGTCACGAGTGTCGTAGTCTGGCAATATTCGCTCGCCAAATGAAAATATATATGTTTATACATATTCATATACTTGCCTGTAGGGTATGCCCATGCTGTTTGCGTCCGAACTCAACTTTTGTTCGCCTTTGTTGTTTAAACTAGTCTTCTTTCTGTAAAAACAGAACATTTGTTTGAGACTGCGTTGGTTCTGTGGTTCTGTGGATACCGGCCTCCCTTAATACGTCACCTGTAGTCTACGTTACCACGATTTCGAGGAACTGCGCATGCGCGTATAGGTAGTTTTTATTAATCTCTTTTAGGTGCACAGACCCCAAAACCATGACATTTGTTTCGCTTTAATGGCTTCTTTCCAACTCTCGAAATTGCGACTTAATACTGGCAGTTATAATAACGTGTACCGACGCCTGCCTTTGTATTACGTAACTTTGGACAATCGAAGAAAATACGCACGATGTTGTCAACAATTGCACGTAATTGTTTGTGTAGTGTTGCGGACAGTTGTTCGTAATAACTACAAAGGGTAATTCGATTGTTCGTAGAAAGGATAACAGCGGGGTGAATTTCGAAAAAAATAAACCTAGATGACCCAACCGGGGGGTCGCAGATTAACCCTCAAATGTTTGGCGCCCGGAATGCAAAACGTCTACGACAGCATACATACATACATACATACATACATACATACATACATACATACATACATACATACATACATACATACATACATACATACATACATACATACATACATACATACATACATATATATATATATATATATATATATATATATATATATATATATATATATATATATATATATATATATATATATATATATATATATATATATATAATAAATATATATATATATATATATATATATATATATATATATATAATAAATATATATATATATATATATATATATATATATATTATGCACGCACGCAGACACGCACACATGCATACACATGCATATATATATATATATATATATATATATATATACGTGCGTGCGTGCGTGCGTGCGTGCGTATATATATATATATATATATATATATATATATATATATATATATATATATATATATAATAAATATATATATATATATATATATATATATATATATATATATATATATATATATATATAATAAATATATATATATATATATATATATATTATGCACGCACGCAGACACGCACACATGCATACACATGCATATATATATATATATATATATATATATATATATATATATATATATATATATATATATATATGCATGTGTATGCATGTGTGCGTGCGTGCGTGCGTGCGTGCGTGCGTGCGTGCGTGCGTGCGTGCGTGCGTGCGTGCGTGCGTGCGTGCGTGCGTGCGTGCGTGCGTGCGTGCGTGCGTGCGTGCGTGCGTGCGTGCGTGCGTGCGTGCGTGCATGGGTGGGTGTACCCGTGCGTGTATGCGTGCGTACGTGCGTGCATTGCTGTGAAGTGTCGGAATACGAGCACTGAATCTATCTGTCTACTGCAATCAGTGTATATTAGTTAATAATCAACAATGTCATTCTGAATCCAGGAAGTAAACGAATATAGTATTGCTACGTATGCTAGTGATGGCCTGTGATTGTGATCGTGACTTGGTAGTGGTTGTAGCTATAATTACTATAATCGTCGAGGTGGTTGTAGACACGGGTCATCAATACATTGGCTCCTTGCACTAAATCTCGCGTCTTCACTGTGAAGTACATATACCCAGACACGGAGTTGAAAGCGTAGTTCGATGTGTAAATATGTATATTTGGGACTACCTGTCCCATAATTAACAGGGTGTGTTCTTCCTGTCTTTGTATTGAATGTTGCTAAACGTGTAGTTTATAATGTGCAATAAATTTTTTTCTCCGTTATCTTGTGTGATTGTTTAGTGTTTGCATGAGAGTGTTTATACATGGGAAATACATATATCGATATTACCTCCATCACCTGATACGCGAAGCGTAGTTATAACATGTGTTTGCATTCTTGTACTACACTAACTCGTTTGGGGGGATTCCGAATACTAAAATGTTAACTGCTAAATATACAAGCAGCACAGGTTCTGTAATAATATAATCTCACTAATGTTGGTATTAAAACAACACAATTGTTCACAGAATGTTATGTAATGTTGATATTTCAGTACTTTTAATGTGTGCCGTTTGCGACCAGTACAGAGGTCAATAACAGTGACACTTAACAGAAGCACTCAATTAACAAATAGAACAAGCGGTATGACTCCAATTACGCTGACTCAACATCCGTTGACAAACAATTAACAATATGCAGTGTGGACAACTAATCAAGCACAGTGAATGCGCGCGTCGAAGATAGCTTTCAGGACGCCCCCTTTAGAACGAGCGTTAGAGCCAGTCGACACGCTTGGCTGAAGACAACTACCCAGGCCGGGGTCAGCGGCGCGTAACGAATCGTGATTCCGACAGGCACAACAGCGACACACCGGCACAAGCGAAGGAAGTGTGTCACAAAAATACCCTCCTTCGAACGACTCGCTACAAGTAACATATATGTGACGCCATCTTTGATATGAGGAAACAAGACATGTACAGGTGAGTGCCGAACCGCCGTCCCGGGCGTAGTGTGGCTACAGAAACCTGACAGGGTTGTTTGTGAGGGTTGTGGCGGGGCGGCCTCGGGCCACCCATTACTGTGTTATCTTGCCGAGCGTGTACACCGACAGCCGCACCCCAACATTATATTTGCTAGATGTACCCACGTATACCCGAACTATCCCACACACCGGTTTCAAATGTCCTGATTCCTACAGATTCTCCTAGGTGGGTATCGCTCCCGCTGGTCATGCTTGACTTCACATCCAACACATCCGCCTAGGAGCCATCGAGAAAACAGACACCACTTGTTTCAATGAAGTCGCGATTTGCACCGTGACACCATTTAGACCATACGTGGAACTTTTTATGATACCACTGTGTCGCACATACGAGTGACTGTCTGTTCGCTGGCCATATGGTTTCCTCTTTCACAGTAGCAAAGTCTATGTAACTAGTCCTGCTTAGAATGCCAGCTTATAGAGCCTACTGTAGTTTATTGCTATGGTACTAACGGTGTGGTTACGTGCTGTGGATCTCTTCCCGCACTCAGACAAGATCTTTGCCGGAAACACATTGCCTACAACTGTTTCAAATAACACATCGTCGTTTTTAAGTGCCGTAATTCGTCCACACCTTTAGCTATGAGTCACGCATGGCATCGGTACATCAATCTTTAAAGGCTGCGGGCGGGGAAC
Organism: Lamellibrachia columna; assembly: GCA_963662155.1. Classification (NCBI taxonomy): domain Eukaryota; kingdom Metazoa; phylum Annelida; class Polychaeta; order Sabellida; family Siboglinidae; genus Lamellibrachia; species Lamellibrachia columna. The sequence goes on from OY759270.1 coordinate 29,172,747, forward strand.
AAACATTACTTATTACACTGACGTCGTTATTTCTCTCGTGGCTCGTTCTATTCCTGCGTTGTATTTCTGTTTGACGTGTCTGGGTTACATGGGTGTGTTGTTGTTCTTTCCCTGATTCAGCGCAAGGCCACGTAAGTAATAATATCTACCGTGTGTTCTCATGGTTTGTCATATGTGGTATAATGCTCAAACAGGTATGTTTCTTTTTGTGATATCTTTAAATGTATACCTCATACGTGATGACGTTCACACGCCGACCTTCATACTGCTTAGACATCGTAGAAGAGAGAACGAAACTAGTTAGGACTCATCATGAGAAGTGAGGGATTTTTGAAGTTGACAGTTACAAGGAATCGAATAGGCTTTTTGGAAGGATTGAAAGAATGGTGAACATATGAAGTAATGAAGTTCAAAGAACATGTCACACGGCAGAAGAATAATAGAACCCACCACACTAACTTCACAAATGGAAGTCATAGACGGGCTACACATGTAGAGGACATGGGTTTTACTTTTCCCGCTTGGACAGTTGTGATTTTTACATAGAATGTTTAATAACCCTCCGATATACCCGTATTTCATGTTTCCTTCTCGTGTGCATGGGTATGCGAGCTATCAGTTAAATTGCACAATGTTTATGAAATTACAGGGTTAATCCCTGTGAACCTAATGTGTCTTGGTCACGCGGGGTGAATTGCCAGTGCCCAATAACTATGGCGCCACCGTAGTTATGTTACAACCTTTATTACTTGATGTCGTGTTGTCGATATGTCCAAACGAAATGCCTGCATTGTGTCAACCACGAAAACAGTCTTGTTGAAGATGCAAGTTGACATAATGAATGTCCATGTATCTGAATGCAGGCGTGCGTTATGTCTGCATGTAATCGTAATTTATATGTGTACATCTAGATGGGTGGATTGGTGTGCCAGACGAGCGAGACGGGTGGTACTAGTAATAGACAAATTATTCATGTGCTGTGTGGCACTAATATAAATGACACTATCTACATATATGCACTGGAATCCGTCGCAGCAGATAAAGGTAAAAAGCAGACTTAATACAATTTATTATAGACACAATCACACATGGCATCTATTAAATATCATAATGCATAGAATACTGGGATTTGACATATCTGTGGCATTGTATTCACGGATTGCACATTAATACAAGTTAGTTTACAAAGTCTCGTTCATGTTGTGCTCATCAAGATAACTTTCTGGTTAATTCCAATGTTTGTGTTTTCCAGTTATGGCATCAAGGGTTAAACATATAATGACGGTCATTTAAAAGTAAGGTTTCATCTGATGTTATTATCCAAATGCAATGCACAATATTTATTAGAATTATTGCATTTCCTATACAAATACTTGTAATGAATGGTTATACATAGCGTAAAATCTATATTAATAAACAATAGCATGGTATCCGGATTCACATAACATGAGCATGTATTTCACTGTAAGACTACTACGAAAATATATACATGTCGTCACTGCCTGCCCATTGTGACGGGAGTGAGATAATGATCTAGCAGACGGTCCTTAATCTTATTTATACCTCACGCATATCGGTATATTATTTATACCTCACGCATATCGGTATATTATTCATACCTCACGCATATCGGTATATTATTTAGGGTCTTATCCAGTCGAAGTCCGGCATGTTCTTTTCATAGGAAATATATTTCTTGTCTGGATATTTGTTGTCGACATTCCAACATTTGATTAATCGACAAATGAAGAAACGTTTATTAAATCGTGATTTACATTTTGCTTTTTAGTTGTGATTTTTTAGGATTGTGACCACACGTTAATTTTAAATTCTTTGCGTCCGATTTTAGCATTGTAGCTCAAGCCTATCGTTCAACAGTCTCTTGAAGGCACTTTATAAAAGCATTGGCGTTATAAAGCAATGCAGTAGCCAACGGTTGTTTTTCGATAGCAAGAAAAGGGGTGTTCTCAATCAGGCTTAGTAACAAGAAATTACCATTTGTGCGACCGTGTTGGAAAAAGACATTGTACGTATGAGTGTACAACTGTATCCAATCGTACAAGGTATCTACATATGGTGGATGTATTCTTACAGGAGGGTGAATGAACCTAGGATTCGTGCATGTTGCTGTTGAACTGGCGAGGACAAGTGGGTTCCATATATTTGCGGCACTATTTTCAAAATATCCTCATGGCGGCTTTAACATGGATACTGGAAGGGTCACCCAATAACAACGTGGCGAAACACAGTGGAAGAGGAAAGACAAGATCTGGGATGGAAGACACGGACTGAAACCAAACAGGTGGCTAAATATAGAACAAACCGGGTAAGAAGCACTGAAACCTTAAGGGCCACGGGGATATTTTGAAAATAGTTGCCCATTTGCTGCAAATATATAGAACCCACTTGTCTTCGCCAGTTCAACAGCAGACTGCACGAACCCTCCGGCCAAATCCTGGGTTCATCCACCCACCTATAAGAATGCGTCGACCATTATGTAAATACCTTGTACGATTGGATACAGCTGTATATACATACGTACAATTTACAGGCATTCATGCAGGCATCCAGAATGCAACGAAGCGTAAACATTGTAAGGGCTACCTCATGCATAGATCATGTGAGAAACGAAATGATTGCTTCTAGCTGCTACTTTTGTATAGCTGCAGGCCTACAGGACACTCAGATAAGCGCAGATATGCGCTCGACGGTAGCAGACAGTAGTGTGCCGTGTGTCTATACGTGTTTCTCTGACCATTGTGACCAATCGTATGGACTGACAGAGTTTTATTCTGTACTATACCGCGTTTACACAGAAAGCTAATAATAGCAGAGGACGACCGATTTTCGGGTCAGAGAAAGTGGGACAAGGACTAGGTATTTCATTCATCTGTAATCGAGGTCGAGTATTGATTCAATATAGGTCCGAACCGAGCCAAATGGACGATGTGTGGTTCTACTTTTACAGGGTTGATTGTATCGATTGCTGATATTTCAGACAAGAATTGTGAGACATAGGACATGATTGGTGTGAGGAGATCGATATCTTCATTACGTTACAGAGCATTTATTACTTTCTAAAGAGAATGCGATCGTAATGGAATGGGCGTTGTGAAACTATCACATCAGTATTTTTTCCTTGAATTTCCACTGGAGGGGCAGAATCTTGGCCCCGTTTCAGATACCACTCTTGATAAGGCATGATGGGGCAGGATAGAGGTTGGCAAGTTGACCTGACTGGGGGTAGTAGCGAGTGTGCATTGTACAGTTTCAAATGTCTTCGCAGATTGAAATCGATCTATTTGCTGTGCTGATTTTCTCGCTTAACGAGTCTGTACAAAATAAGTATTCTTGTCTTGAAAAGTCGCATTACCCCTCTATGCTGTCTGCATCTGCACTTTGGTCCTTGTCGGTAATGGAACGGGCGTTGTGAAACTAGAACACATCAGTACTCGCATTTTTTCCTTGAATTTCCACTGGAGGGGCAGACTCTTGGCCCCGTTTCAGTTGCCACTCTTGATAAGGCATGATGGGGCAGGATTGAGATTGGCAAGTTGACTTGACCGGGGGTAAATGAAACGGCTGGGGGGAGGCAATACCCTAGTTTGTATGTAAAAAAGCCATGATGTATTTTATGAGGATATAAAAGAAGAAAGCAACTGTCTGCCTTCATGGGATTGTATGCCGGGTATAATGGGTAAAGAGGTCCATATGTTCATTCTACGCACAACGGAAGTCATCATATCCGAGTATCAATTGGCCACACTTGAAGGCAGTCCTAACCCAGGCAGTCCTAACCCAGGCAGTCCTAACCCAGGCAGTCCTAACACAGGCAATCCTAACCCAGGCAGTCCTAACCCAGGCAGTCCTAACACAGGCAGTCCTAACCCAGGCAGTCCTAACCCAGGCAGTCCTAACACAGGCAGTCCTAATACAGGCAGTCCTAACCCAGGCAGTCCTAACCCAGGCAGTCCTAACCCAGGCAGTCCTAACCCAGGCAGTCCTAACCCAGGCAGTCCTAACACAGGCAGTCCTAACCCAGGCAGTCCTAACCCAGGCAGTCCTAACACAGGCAATCCTAACCCAGGCAGTCCTAACCCAGGCAGTCCTAACCCAGGCAGTCCTAACACAGGCAGTCCTAACCCAGGCAGTCCTAACCCAGGCAGTCCTAACACAGGCAATCCTAACCCAGGCAGTCCTAACCCAGGCAGTCCTAACACAGGCAGTCCTAACCCAGGCAGTCCTAACACAGGCAGTCCTAACACAGGCAGTCCTAACACAGGCAGTCCTAACACAGGCATCTAACAGCACATCTTTGGTGTTTCAGCGATGGTTGTAATGGGTTTGGGAGGTGAAAATAACCTAATGTGGTTTTTAAGGTATGATCCAGGCAGATGGAGTGGCACATGAAAGCCTTACAACGATGTCTTGAGATGACTCTGAATTGTTTTGATACATTCGTAATTATTTAGTAAATTTCCATGTTCCTAAAACATTCAAATGCATTTTTCTTGCACTTTATGTACAGTTTGTTCAGTACGTGGAATACTTGTTGAATGACATCAAGCGCAAAATAGTCGGCGGGGAGAGCACAACAATGTGGTATCGAGCTCATTTACTAAGTCAGACAGACCTTTATAGATAAAGCGGAATTTAGCGAATATACTATTGCATTTAGGTGGGAACGTGGGGATACAAAAAAAATCGTCTTTTTCTGAAGGGGTTAGTTGAACGGGAGGCCGGCCAATTTGTATAATAGTTGTGTGTTCTGTTCTGTGTATACAGATCTAGCTTTATCGATGGCGCGAAGCAATGCAAAGTTAAACCTCCTTTATGCACGTGGTCGTCCATGTATCACCAGGTCACGAGACCTGGGGATACTTGACAGTAAAAACACTACAATCATCAAGGATCTTACGCGGGCCCGTTGTCGATATTTGGTATATGTGTCGGCATGCGAGTAATTTCCTTACAAAGCTGACGAAAGGTGACGTTGTTGCAATCATTATGTGAAAACTACTGAAAACAATACCTTTTGTGTCGGTGGAACAGTATTTCTACAAACATGACACATCCTGGCTGGTATGATCTGTGCTATATCCATATAATGTCCCTTCAGATATATCACCGATGAACATGTCCTGTCACTTCCAAGTTGCAAATCACCGAGCTAAAAATAGTCATCATCTGGAAAAGGTGTCGAATAAAAAGTGTATGTTCACGCTACAGACTACACCAGGTCATACACCTTACATAACTGACTGTGGCATCAGCTGGCCTTCTGCAGTGTGGTAGATGCTCATGCAATAGTATATAACAACGTTCTTACAGATGCCTCTATGAGTTAAACCACATCGGGTGATGGTACACCATCTGTTCATACCATTGGCAACAATAGGCGTTCACGTTATGAACACAAATGTGTGATTAGATATGTGAAATTGTCAACGTTTCATACTTCATGTTGTGTGTCTATATATTCATAAGATACATTTATCATATCGTGTGTTTCATGCTAAACGTGTTAAACATGCTAAACCCACTGAGGAGTTGTATAGTCGGGCCTCTTTATCATTTACATTTTTTACTGTTATGTGACATTAATTTAGAACGTGTTGACACAAACGTGTTATTATACGAACTGCTTGCCATGTTGCCAGTTTTACCCGACATCTGTCTGCGAAATGGTAGAAGGAATTATTTTATCACGTGTTCTGTCAACCTGATGACGTAGGTAGACCTATAAGTACTCTAACCGAATAGTAATATATCTTCTACCTGTGCATGCACGGGCACACAAACAAGTCAATGTTGAGCACACACGCAACCTGTGTACAGCACAAAGCGATTTTCTGTGTAATGTCACCGACCTTTGACACTTTGACGTTTAGTCGTCGGCCGTCATCATAACTACAGATCTGCTTTATCTGTGCCGAGTCATGCAAGTCTTATGCATGCCATATTGAGTTGCCGCTATCTTTATACACTGTCGTCCTGGATGCGTTGGCTGTCAATCGTGTTCCATACAAATGTTACACCGTAGCTTACAATTCAACAGTAGTTGAAGGTGGTTTACAATGCGAGACGATAATGAGGGCGATGTCGCAATGATGCCACCTTTTATGGGTGTGGTGATTTAAATGTCATTCACTATAGTAGCGAGTGTGCACTGTAGAGTTTCAAATGTATTCGCAGATTGAAATCGATCTATTTGCTATGCTGATTTGTCTCGCTTAGCGAGTCTGTACAAAATCAGTATTCTTGTCTTGAAAAGTCGCATTACCCCTCGCTATGCTGTCTGCATCTGCACTTTGGTCCTTGTCGGTAATGGATTGGGCGTTGTGAAATTAGAACACCTCAGTACTCCAGAACGAACGGCTAGTGAGGTTCCACGCGGAGCTATGTACCATATAATTTAGATTGGATATCTGTTCTCGTGCATCGGTTTGCTTGATTATTTCAACAACGTGACTTACTTGGTTAAACCGTCAATATCAGTTAAAGTTGATTCCGAATTATATTATCAGGGAATTGTCTAATATGTGTTCAGAGTTGGTGCACCATTATGTGAATTTACTTTATTTTCTGAGAGTCCATTGTGTGTAGCGAAAAACTACTATAATGAAATATACTCTAGTCTTTTGCACAACCGGTCTTATATAATTTCAAAATAGTCATTTAACCCAAGATCGCATTGCCAGCTGATGCAGACTGACACGGTTGTTCACGGCTACAGGCCTGATTTCCTCGCCGTGTTCCGCTTGAACTCGCAGTGAAGAGTTAGACAGCCACCTGCCGTCCAATTGAAACATGTTTGTGCGAATAATATAATGAAGCAACTATTACTGCTTGCTGTTTTTTTATGTATTTCCTATCTCCCGGTGATCATGACAATATTTGTTTCGTGTGTTTTTCGCAGCTCGATACCCCGTCGACTCCCGGTGTATTTGTGTTTACAATGAAATGGGGACACGCTCATGCAGACCTTTCTTTACTTGGTAGGTTGGTAACGGGCAATCCAATTTTATTCATACCCAACAAGGATTAGCGCTGTGCACACAATAATAGTGACAAAGTCTGCCACAAATTGTGCACAGCCTGGTACATTATTGATTAAGCTGGTATGTATGACCAATTAGTAAACAATACCAGATACGATTTAACATTAGTGATATTTTCTACTGTAGCTAGCAACTGCGGAAGACAGTCTTTACCAAAAACCCTTGCTGCTCTTATACAAAGCGACAGCATACAAAGAGGGAAAAGATACCTATGTGCAGACAAGCATACATAATTATATATATATATATTATCGATAATACGTTGGGAGCAACGTATTCTCGATAATACGTCAGGAGCAACAAGTGACAAACAGAGAAATCACTGAACGCACCAACTTCAACAACATCATCGATGAGGTGAAGCAGAGAAGATGGAGATGGCTTGGCCATGTTCTCCGCATGGACAGGAATAGAGATTGTTGGAAAGACCTTAATCGAACTCGGCTGACCCGTCAAAGGCCGTGCTGGCCGGGGATTGTTGGAAAGACCTAAATTGAACTTGGCTGACTCGTCAAAGGCCGTGCTGGCCGGGGAATGTTGGAAAGACCTAAATCGAACTCGGCTGACCCGTCAAAGGCCGTGCTGGCCGGAGATTGTTGGAAAGACCTAAATTGAACTTGGCTGACTCGTCGAAGGCCGTGCTGGCCGGGGAATGTTGGAAATACCTAAATCGAACTTGGCTGACTCGTCAAAGGCCGTGCTGGCCGGGGATTGTTGGAAAGACCTAAATTGAACTTGGCTGACTCGTCAAAGGCCGTGCTGGCCGGAGATTGTTGGAAAGACCTAAATCGAACATGGCTGACTCGTCAAAGGCCGTGCTGGCCGGAGATTGTTGGAAAGACCTAAATCGAACATGGCTGACTCGTCAAAGGCCGTGCTGGCCGGAGATTGTTGGAAAGACCTAAATCAAACTTGGCTGGCTCGTCAAAGGCCGTGCTGGCCGGAGATTGTTGGAAAGACCTAAATCAAACTTGGCTGGCTCGTCAAAGGCCGTGCTGGCCGAATATTTGTTAGCGCCTTATGCTCCTGCGGGAGCGAAGATGATTGATTTGTTTCATAATATGTACAAATTACAGGACGACTTACACGCAGAGACTCGTGAACATTCAGTTGTAATGTTGATGTCAGCGTCAATGTGGCAACTCAACTGTGAACTTCGTTGGCCTTGAAACCCACACCTGGTCGCGTCAGATAAACTATGAATGTTGTTATTATCGTCTGTGATTGCGCGATATCTCTGATATCTCAAAAGATACATTTTGTATAAAATAACCTACGTGCTACACGTCACAGCGTCCAACATTAATGGGTCAAATACATATAGCTAGAAGATCAGAAAGATTCAATTTTTAATCTGATTTATATGTGATGCTGTGGCTAGACGCTTACATAATGCGTGACACAGTTGTCATTTTGGAATCAGATTCACCTATGTGGGTAAGGTTTCAAGGGTGTGTCATATGCGTGAAGCCCATCGATTACAGCTCCCCTATCAAATGTCTCAAGAGTTCTGTAATGACACGTTTAAAAAAAGACGTCGACAAGATTAGATTATACGAGCCTGTTGCGTGCTGTGCTCAATTGGGAACTTTTACTATCTTTCTGTCGTTCATTCGTTCTTTCTTCACATATCCCACTCTGTGGCATTGTCGTATTGTGTCAAGCCCGCCAGACACATACCGAATTTTAGTCGCCAACATTTTATATGCCGACAACTATCGATCGGCCAACCGTCAGCCGACCGATTTTTCAGATGCCATATGTCCACAAAAAGTGTTTCCATCAGTTGGTGGAGAACATACACATAACGACTACATTGAGTCGCCGACTGAAAAAGTAGTCGGCAATATGTTAGCAACTGAAGAATCGGTATGTGTGCGGCAGGTTTTTGTGTATGGCTGGCTTTAGAGACCACGACAGGCTTTAGAGACCACGACAGGCTTTAGAGACCACGACAGGCTTTAGAGACCACGACAGGCTACACATTTACCATCTGTGTAGCATATTGTACTTCCCCTGACAAAAACAACACCAGGCAGATGGGACCTATGGCTATTGATATCTCTTCTGAAAGACAAAGTGGGATGAAGCTTCGTAACAGCTGCAGGTAGACTCGAGCCCCGGTTCTCCCGATTGATAGTTCTGCGTTCTGCGCCCCAAGGTAGCCTATCGTACGTAGCCTATCGTACGTAGCCTATCGTACGTAGCCTATCGTACGTAGCCTATCGTACGTAGCCTATCGTACTACTGGCAGTATATGTAGGCCCGACTGGCATCTTGTGCTTGCATAATGTCCGCGCTGTTTATGTGCATTCCTCACTATATGGGTATTATAATTTATGGCAGGTACGCATCTACCTAGAGAATAGGGTTTTATTAACGGTGACATAAACACCAGGTAGAAGGCACGCTCAGGTTTTAGTGCTTCATCGGAAAGCGACATTGCCAGCTCCCTATACGAATGAATTGAATGGTCCAAAGGATTGGATACGGCTCAGTATTAGTTACGTTTTACTTTTGTATTCGTCTGTCAGTGTCTCCGTGACAGGCAGGCGGGTTATCAAGTTGCACAGATTCGTATTGCAACACCAGAGATCCGGCGGTTAATGTGAATTGTTAACTCATGCGGGATAGCAAAGTTCAACGCTGACTGCCGTCGCAAGACTAGGGAAACACGCCCACACTTCATTGCACCAGAATCAATCTTCCCTAGAAAATAGGACGCATTACTAGATTGGTGTTACAGTGGTAGTAGGGTGATACCACCGTCGTAGCTACGATGAAAGTATAGTGGTATCATGGCGGTCCCATGGCGGTACCATGGTAAAAAAAGGTAAGTTCTTATATAGCGCGGTATCCAGTCCGCAGGACCGCTCAAGGCGCTTTACACTTCACCCCCTGGCAGACCTGTTCATTCCAAGACCATCTCAACTTCTCTGGGAAGTGTTCAGCCACGCTGCAATTGCTGCGCGAAGGCTATTCGTTCACATATCCACCACTGTCTGTATTGCCAGTACTCATTTATACAGCTGAGTGAACTGTGGCAACGTGGGGTGATCAAACTTGCCAAAGGTTCGAAGCGACCGCAGTGGAATTTGAAACCGCGTTCTCTGGATCGAGAGTCCGGCCTTCTAACCGGTATGCCATCGCACCCCACTGGCTATTGCACTTGCCACTGCCAGATCAACTTTGTTCACCCCACGTTGTCCCAGATCATCCAATTGCAGCATACATGACTTGATCATACACGGTAATGACACCATGTGTGTGACTACCTTTCGCGCAGTTATAGCAATGTGGCTGAATGTCTTATGCATATGTTGAATAGTTCTTGTTTCGCAGGATTATTTTGCAGTACTTTAAACCGCACACAGCTAGCATATGTATACCAGCTAATTAATGCCAACGTATGCACCCATTTCTCATGCGGGATCATGCTGGACACTCACGTCTTTCTGTGCCTTTCCATTTGTAGAACACGAAATAACGAATCGATTGAACAGTGACAAGCATCGAGTGTAACAATGCCGCGGCGGTCACCTCGAATCAAGGACCCTGCCAACAACAGGACGAAAGAACTCTCCGGAGACAGCTTCGAGTACTTCGCACGTGCTAATTTCCAAGGCAAAGTACCGCCACATTTCAGCAGGAAAGAGATACGTCATCCGGTGCTCAGATGTACGCCCACGGCCGACAAGGAGGTGGGTGTTTCTACATGACTTGTCAAAAATAAAAGTCATCTCTGTACAATGCCAATAACATCGCTAATAATAGTTTCTGAACAATGGACAATGCACCGGAAGTAATCGAAGACCCGCCTCGCTCATTTCGCAGTTTGGTCGTCCCAGCCTATTGCAGGGCTGAGAGATGCAGAGGAGGACTAGTTGATACCAGAACTGAGACATACTGAGGAGGGCTAGTTGATACTAGAACTGAGAGATACAGAGGAGGGCTAGTTGATACTAGAACTGAGACATACAGAGGAGGGCTAGTTGATACTAGAACTGAGAGATACAGAGGAGGACTAGTTGATACCAGAACTGAGAGATACAGAGGAGTGCTAGTTGATACTAGAACTGAGAGATACAGAGGAGGGCTAGTTGATACTAGAACTGAGAGATACAGAGGAGGGCTAGTTGATACTAGAATTGAGAGATTCAGAGGAGGGCTAGTTGATACTAGAACTGAGAGATTCAGAGGAGGGCTAGTTGATACTAGAACTGAGAGATACAGAGGAGGGCTAGTTGATACTAGAACTGAGAGATACAGAGGAGGGCTAGTTGATACTAGAACTGAGAGATACAGAGGAGTGCTAGTTGATATTAGAACTGAGAGATACAGAGGAGGGCTAGTTGATACTAGAAGTGAGAGATACAGAGGAGGGCTAGTTGATACTAGAACTGAGAGATACAGAGGAGGGCTAGTTGATACTAGAACTGAGAGATACAGAGGAGGGCTAGTTGATACTAGAGCTGAGAGATTCAGAGGAGGACTAGTTGATACCAGAACTGAGAGATACAGAGGAGTGCTAGTTTATACTAGAACTGAGAGATACAGAGGAGTGCTAGTTTATACTAGAACTGAAAGATACAGAGGAGGGCTAGTTGATATTAGAACTGAGATATACAGAGGAGGGCTAGTTGATACTAGAATTGAGAGATTCAGAGGAGGGCTAGTTGATACTAGAACTGAGAGATTCAGAGGAGGGCTAGTTGATACTAGAACTGAGAGATACAGAGGAGGGCTAGTTGATACTAGAACTGAGAGATACAGAGGAGTGCTAGTTGATATTAGAACTGAGAGATACAGAGGAGGGCTAGTTGATACTAGAAGTGAGAGATACAGAGGAGGGCTAGTTGATACTAGAACTGAGAGATACAGAGGAGGGCTAGTTGATACTAGAACTGAGAGATACAGAGGAGGGCTAGTTGATACTAGAACCGAAAGATTCAGAGGAGGGCTAGTTGATACTAGAACTGAGAGATACAGAGGAGGGCTAGTTGATACTAGAACTGAGAGATACAGAGGAGGGCTAGTTGATACTAGAACTGAGAAATTCAGAGGAGGGCTAGTTGATATTAGAACTAAGACATACAGAGGAGGGCTAGTTGATATTAGAACTGAGAGATACAGAGGAGGGCTAGTTGATATTAGAACTGGGAGATTCAGAGGAGGGCTAGTTGATACTAGAACTGAGAGATTCAGAGGAGGGCTAGTGGATACTAGAACTGAGAGATACAGAGGAGGGCTAGTTGATACTAAAACCGAGAGATTCAGAGGAGGGCTAGTTGATACTAGAACTGAGAGATACAGAGGAGGGCTAGTTGATACTAAAACCGAGAGATTCAGAGGAGGGCTAGTTGATACTAGAACTGAGAGATACAGAGGAGGGCTAGTTGATACTAGAACTGAGAGATACAGAGGAGGGCTAATTGATACTAGAGCTGAGAGATACAGAGGAGGGCTAGTTGATACTAGAACTGAGAGACATTAACTGTGGTAAACAAACGCCCAATAGAATGTGGTTTAACAACACTGGAGACGAATAGATTAAGATCAACTATAAGTTTGTCAGATATTAAGTCGTTATGAAGATATTTATAACAGTGTTTGTTCACACTTAAGAGAAGTAGTATTAGTGGCAATGGCAAAGGAATTATGTAGATTGAATACCAGACAGTATTCATTCTCACAGAGAACGATAATATTATAATAAATAGGGGGGGATATTTTACTGATTATTTTATATATATTTTATTTTATATTATGTGTATATCTGCTACCTAAACATTCTCCTTTACGTCAGAACAGACCCTCTGTTGTCAAACGTTTCCACCCGCAGAGTGTACCATGTAATTGCACATGTTGTGTCCACCCAAGCAGGCGGCCCGCAAGATATTCAAGATACTGCTGCGGTTCATGGGAGACGTGACGGACTACAGACACAATATGACAAAGTCGAGCCAACCGGTACGTGTGAGTCAGAATCGGAAATTACATCACATGATAAGCCGTTATCTCATCTACGTTTGGATGCACTAACGACGGCGGTGGTCGACGTAGCGATAAGATAGCAGTAACACCGTTGGACGTTGCTGTAGTAGTTAGGCCTACTACAACAACTCCAGCCCCAGCAGAAGAAAACACAGCAACAACAACAACAACAACAACAACAACAACAACAACAACAACAACAACAACAACAACAACAACAACAACAACAACAACAACACAAATTACAATTGTACAATGGTATCTACACCAGCAACAACAGCATGAACAAAAATAACATAATAATGTCAACAGCAGTGGTTGTAGTAGCGCAACAGCAACTAGTGTCATTGCTTCTTTTTTAGAATATGGGTTCCATAATGACTCGCTTGAAGAAAGAGATGGGTATCGACACTACGGCTCAAGTTCGGGGAAACCGGCCAATCGTTGGAGAAGTAAGTCACGTGATGAGATACGTCATCCATATCTCATTCAGTTTAACTGGCAATCACGCCACTGCATTCGTGTAAATATCCCACACCGGCACAATTCTTCTGACAACCGCCCCCCCCCCCGCCCACATTAATATAACAGTATTTCTACATATCTTCAGGAACTTCGACATTTTGTGTAATTCCTCATTAATTTAAAGAAAGTAGATTTCTTATGATATGGGTGGGTGGGTGATTGGGTGGGTGGGTAGGTAGGTGGGTGGGTGAGTAAGTGGGTGGGTGGGTGGGTGGGTGGGTGGGTGGGTGGGTGAGTGGGTGAGTGGGTGGGTGGGTGGGTGGGTGGGTAGGTGAATGGGTGGGTGGGTGGGTGGGTGGGTGGGTGGATGGATGGATGGATGGATGGGTGGGTGGGTGGGTGGGTGGGTGGGTGAATGGATGGGTGGGTGGGTGGGTGGGTGGGTGGGTGGGTGGGTGGGTGGGTGGGTGGGTGGGTGGGTGGGTGGGTGGGTGGGTGGGTGGGTGGGTGGGTGGGTGGGTGGGTGGGTGGGTGTTTTGGGTGGATGGATGGATTCACGGATACATGCCAATGTGTTGAGTATGTCATTGACTGTCATGCCCAGGACGATGAAGACTTGCCGATGACTGGTCTACCGAACAAGCCCCGTGTAGGGACAATGAGCAAGCTGACGGCGACACTGGCAGCGCGGTTCTTCCGGACCCGCAGTCGGGCGACCGTCTGGCAGATGTTGCCGCTGGAGGAGACACTGAGAGGCTCCCTGGACCAGATCCACTTCATCATCGGCTACGGCCTCCTCCGGCCGACCCTCAGGTACGACACCCACTTATCGTTGGGACATGATGAATTCCTTCCAGTGGTTACAGTATGTCATGCTGTTTGACAGATTAGTCTCAGTAGTAGGTACGTACCTACCTATTACTAGCCTCATTGAAATAACGTCCTTTTCATGCAAATCTAGCTTTTGTTTGAGGCGTCGTGTTTCTTGTTTTGTTCTCTCCAATTCACGACGTAGTAGAGTGTACACTGCCCCGTTGGTTCTACAAACCTTAATTTGGAAATTGGAATTGGAATATTAAACGACAGCAACTAACCCTCTATCGTAGCCGTTGACATGTCGCTAATCTCACTGCAGGACAGAAGAGTTACTATTTGCCCATAACTTGTGATTAAAATAGTGCGCGCTGCACCTCTGGAGCTCCAATCTCCTCTCCGAGATTCCTAGCACATTCCTAGCACCTTGTGGCCAGGGGTTGCAAGGTGCCCAGTATCCATAGTGTACCATAGGGAGATTGTGCTAGAATTGTGTCTATGGATAGGCTATATGTACCAGCAGAGGCGATTTACGCACACGGCTCCCTTGTCACTCCCAGGAGCCATCTGGCGAATGCATCGCCTCAAAGCGAGAACATGACGCAAAATCTACACACTACAATACAGCACTGGGTGCATCACATAGACCTGTGTTTTCAAACCACACCACGCAGCGTCAATACTAGAATTAAATTAACTATTGCTTCGCGCAAGCGAAACAACAAATAGAATGCTTACCGTGGGTCGCGTTCCGCCTGGTCCACGCCTGAAGCAGAATGAAGGGTCGTAACGGTTTCTAACACAAAATATCGTGACGTAAACACTTATTGTGCACTTCGCTTCGTTCTTTGGCATTTCAGTACGTAATAATAATTATAATATTAATTGACTTCTATGGCGCCTATATCCTCAGGCACCTGAGCTCACAGCCGCAACAAAACTAAATCATTAAGCATAATCGTGAACAGGGACGCGCAGAAGAGAGACCACCGAACATTTATGATAGAAATGCAATTTGGCATATATGTCTTGGTGTTTTTCGGAAGGTAGCTATAGTTTCAGATGTTTTTAAAAGTGATGGGGAGTTTATTCCAGACCCTAGGCGTAGCGACAGAGAAGGCACCTTTCCCCGAGTTAAGCTTAGTTTTTGTGAATATTTGTGAATTTAATTATTTGAGCTGCCTAGGGATGTCTGAAAGATGCAGGAGACTAGACAGATAGGGTGGTTGTTGTATAGATAGAGCACGATATGTAAGAGTGAACAGTTTAAAATTTATTCAGTAAGTAAAAGGAAGCCAGTGTAACTTTTTAAGCAGCGGTAGTGATGGTGAAGACCGAGGCGCCCTGAGTACCTCACGTGCCAGACAATGTTGGACTCGTTGCAGTTTAGCTAAGTTCGTTTGACAATGTTGTTTAGAAGTGAATTACAATGATCAAGGCGGCTACTAATTAGTGCTGTTGATATTGCTTTAGCAGCAGCTAAAGATATTTGATATCGAATTCGAATACATCGATATTACATAGTCAGACTAAGTGTTTTTAAAATGAGCCAATTACTTAATGTTAAAATATTAATCAATTATCAAAACTTTAAAAATGTGTAAAACCATAATGTAATTGTTTCCCATTTCGTGTAGTTTTGCTATACCAAACAATCTTGTATATTTTGTGCAATTAGCATACATTGCATTGGTATTAGTACGGGTTAGATGTTATACTAGATACATTTACCTTTTGAAAGTTTGTTTGGTAGTTTCTTGTACCTCGAATGGGGTCGGTGGTTAACAATGCATAAGTTTTCGTTTGTTGCAGGGACGAGATATATTGCCAGATCTGCAAGCAGCTAGTAGACAACCCATTCACGATGAGCTTGCCCCGAGGATGGCTTCTGTTTCAGATGGTCGCCGGATGTTTTCCGCCTTCTGACCGGGTGAGCAGGACCGGGTGAACAGAGATGTGACTGTATCAGTGTTCAGTGTCGGAACTTTACTGGATAATTTTTTCCGATAATATGGGTGGAAATAGTTGTAATATAAAAGATAAAAGTACGTTCTTGTATAGAGCGGTATCCAGTTGTTGAAACTGCGCAAAAGGCTTTACATTTCACCAGTAGCATATACTATGCGTGCGTACGTGCGTATGTGCGCGCACATGCATACACGGACGAGTTCGCGTGTCGTGCGCGCAAAAAAACGCACACAAACACACGCATGTGTGTATGTTTACACAAACACACACAAACACACGTGTGTGCACACGTTTATTATATATTGTAACAGAGAAGCAAATTGCCAAGAATGTATGTCACATATTATACTGCAATGCAAAAATACTACAACATACAACACAGCGATACTAATCAGTTTCGCATATCGCTGAATCCATAGTTACTGTAGCGTAGCTCTGTTTTGTTATTGAAGATTAAGCTACGTCGAATTTAATCGATATGATCGTGTGACACACGGTGCCTTTACTTACGCAGATTTCGAAGTACATCATCCAGTTCGCCGACGATGGTCCGCCCATGTACGCAACTAATGTACGCAAACTGTTGCGACGGACCATAAGTAACGGAGAACGTTGCCAACCACCTGCCCACATCGAGATAGAGGTGAGTTCAGTTTCTGTCACCTCTGTTGATTTGATTGGTGTCATTACATCTTGTAATTCACATGCCACCCCTCGCTTTCACGTATGCCTTGACAGAGGATGTTGTTGGGGCACCACCAGTCTCAGATGTTTTTCAAACAATGTTTCTCCACCCCACCCGGTCCCCGGTCACCCCCGAGGCTCTCTGGGAAGCTCACTCCCGTCCACTCCTTGATGTTCTCCACCGAACTCTTCTTCTGTCTGCCTCTTCTACGTCCTCTGTTCACTGTGTCTTGCAGGATTGTTTTGGAGAGGCCAGTTGATCTCATGACATCACCAAGCCAGTTTCGAATTATATAAGAGTAAAAATACAAAACAAAATACTACTGAGAGGATATTTATTTCGTACAGCTTCTCTGACAGGTGCTTCGACCGAAACTATTGATGACGTCAGTGCTAGACAACGCAGAGTTACACGTACTAGTCTTTGAAATGCAAACTTCATTATGCCCGCCCTCGGGGGAAGGGTCGGAGGTTTCGAACGAACTCTTTTTTGAGAGAATTTTGTTTGATTGTAAAAAAATTCTGAAATCATCCAAGAAATCTCGAACCCCTCATTCAAAACCCTGAGTACTGCTCATTAATAGTATCCTTATTATCAATTACCCTATATTATTGCGTCGCTGTGGTCCTGATCTTTGCAGAAACTTGATGTAACAAACTCTTTATACTTATATAATAGTTAAATACTCGAGTCCGGGTAAATGTTTTCTTTGATGCTGTTCTGGTAGGAACCAGCAGCAGAAGTAAGTTGTACACAGACCAGGTCGTATAATCATGAACAGAACCGTTCGGCAAGTTAAATCGGTTCCCCGACCCGTTCCCTTGTACTGATCCTTCGGCAGCCTCACCTACGACAAGTTAAATCGGTTCCCCGACCCGTTCCCTTGTACTGATCCCTCGGCAGCCTCACCTACGACAAGTTAAATCGGTTCCCCGACCCGTTCCCTTGTACTGATCCCTCGGCAGCCTCACCTACGACAAGTTAAATCGGTTCCCCGACCCGTTCCCTTGTACTGATCCATCGGCAGCCTCACCTACGACAAGTTAAATCGGTTCCCCGACCCGTTCCCTTGTACTGATCCCTCGGCAGCCTCACCTACGACAAGTCGTCAGCTCTGCAAGCTGGCAACACGTTGCTTGCGGGTTGCACTGAAGGGCCGTCAACATGAAGTGTATGTTTGATTCGCCAGGCGGCGCAGCAGGGCAAGCCGCTAGATGTGTCCGTGACACTGATGGACGGCACGACGCAGACGGTGGCAGTGGACGCCGCGTCGACGTCCAGTGAAATCTGCGACAAGATCTGCCGCGCCACCAACCTCAAGGATCGCTTCGGTTTCTCGCTCTACATTTCCATGCAGAATAAGGTATATATCAGGAAATATTTCAGGATTCGGGAAAATTTTATTTGTTTCAGTTACCAAAAAAATTGAGCAGTAATACATTGCGCAGTATATAATTAAAAAATCAATGTCCTGTATGGGACGGGAGACAGTTACTAAGACCAAAATTGGGAAAAAAATAACAATATTATTTAGTTTAGTCCCATTTAACAAAAAAGATGTATCACAGAAAAAATCCAAAGTATGTATACGTGGATGACAAATTATAAAACCCACTATGCAAAATCAGTGGGGACAGTGACTCATATTAAGATGTTGTTGCTGTCATATGAGCCACAGGATATATAAAAATGTTGTTAATAAATTAGTTTTTTCATCAAGGAAAGTGTTAATGTAACTGTTAGTTGTCTAACTCACGTGTGAACAATTCGGTATTTGTGTTGCTGGGATGTGAGTGTGCGTGTGTACAGGCATGCGTGTGTACAGGCATGCGTGTGTACAGGCATGCGTGTGTACAGGCATGCGTGTGTACAGGCATGCGTGCGAATATAAATCGTATAGAGATCGAGAATCAACGTCGTGCATACTAAATCAGTAGACGACCAAAGACTATTTGCACAATAGTTTTTCTTCCATCAACTTGAAACCGTAAACATATTCGAGATTCAAATACTGCTTTATTTAACTAAACATTTCAAAAATATCAAAACTGAAATAAACAATTGGAATTGGTCATTTCTTTATGACATACCTGGTAACCAGTTGTTGAACATTATGTTCTCACATGTACATAGAACCGTTTGATGTGAATACGTTGCCAATACCAAAGCAATCGCATAACGTACACATGCACACTTATGTAATACTGCTGTCGTTTACAATTATTTTAACAAATAAAAATATATAATCACCATGTGTCAAAAACAAGGTGACACATTAATCTATTATTGACGTTGATATAATTTTATGCGAATTCTGTATTCAGTTATAGACAGATGACCATCTGTTGAATTAAGTGATATCACATTGTATCCGCTTGGTGCATAGCCATTGTTTCATTCAAAACCATCGTTCAACTAGTTATTGTTTGCTTACTTTTCACAGGTGGCGTCGTTGGGCAATGGCCGCGATCACGTGATGAACTCGATTTCACAATGCGAGCAAATTTTCCGCGACCAAGATGGAGACGAGGTGAACGCTCCTTGGCAACTGTTCTTCCGGAAGGAGATCTTCACGCCGTGGGAGACGACAGTCAAAGATCCGGTGGCTACCAACTTAATATACGCCCAGGTCGTCCGCGGAATCATGATGGGAGAATACTCGTGTGAATCGGTGAGGAAACGTTACGTGAAAGTTGCATGTTTTTATATAGTAGTTTTTTTAAACTAGTTGTTAAGTCGTGTTCTTAGAACAATTGTTGCTTTGGCGGTATGTTCATTTGAATAGGAAGCTGTGTTATGTGTGTGCCGTGGTGCAGATAGGTGAAAAGTGTAACATGTTTCGTTGATTCGTAATTAATTTCTTCTATTTTATCGGACTGCCATTTTTTTAGGCGTTTCGGCGGCAGAAGTGTTTACTTGCTAGCTCAGTCAAATTAGTTGTGGCAAAATCCTGGATAGTCTGTTAAATTCTCAATAACATTACACAAGGCTAAAATCATAGATACACAGAGGCCATGACAATGAACATTGTTCTTAATTTATATTGATATTACAAACAGATACGTCGTAGTGCAACAACTATTTATCTTGGGACCGCTTAATGCAGTGAATTTGCACTGGACCAGTAAAAAAATATGTAATAGTTTTTCCGACAATTTCACCAAAGATGTCGGAGTGGATATTAGACAGGTTAAGTTTTTCGTGAAATGAGTCTGAAATGAGACGAGCGAGATCGAATCGAGGAAGGACCTTTAATACGAATATATGTACGCCTGTATATAAATCTACATTGTGACCTGCAGGAGAACGATTTGACCCTCCTTATCGCTCGCCAATGCTACATTGAACACGGTGCCAACGTGAACGTAGTGGAGCTGAGGTCTCTCGTGCCCGCCTACCTGCCAGCCGCTGAGCGGGAGGACGATGACGCCGTGGACCGGTGGATGGAGACCGTGCAGGCGGCCTACAAGCGTCTCTTCCGGCGCGCCGACACGTCTCCGCCGAGCGCCTATCGCGTCCGTCTCGATATCGTCAAATACGCCAAAACAAGGTGGAGTTATTACATATGGTGGTGGTGGTGGTGGTGGTGATGATGATGACGTTGAAGATGATGATCATCATCATCATTGTGGTGGTTGTGCTGATTATGATGGTTGTGGTGGTTGTGGTGGTTGTAATGGTTTTGATAATTGTGATGGTTGTGGTGGTTGTGATGGTTGTAGTGGTTGTAGTAGTTTTGATGATTGTGGTTGTTGTGGTTATTGTGGTTTATGGGTATTGTGGTTTAGATAATTGTGATGATTGTGATGATTGTGATGGTTGCGATGGTTGTGGTAGCTGTGGAGGTTGTGGTGGTTGTGGTAGTAGTTGTGGTTGTGGTGGTTGTGGTAGTTGTGGTGGTTGTGGTGGTTGTGGTAGTTGTGGTGGTTGTGGTGGTTGTGGAGGTTGTGGTGGTTGTGATGGTTGTGGTGGTTGTGATGGCTGTGATGGCTGTGGTGACTGTTATGGTTTTGGTGGTTATAGTGGTTTTGATGATTGTGGTGGTTGTGGTGGTTGTGGTGGTTGTAGTGGTTTTAATGATTATGATGATTGTGATGATTTGTTATTATGATGAGTCACTTCGAATCCAATGGTTCATGCTGTCAATCCATCCCATTGCTCTTGTTCTTCTATGGGTTTTTTTCTGGGTTTTTTCTGGTTTCTCCTTCAATGCTGCTAAATACCAACCTCTCAAGTCTTCTTTTCCAACAGCAGCACTTCATCAGCTTTCTTGTCTTGTAGCAAACCTTCTCATTCCTTAATCACTACTTTATCTCTGACCCAGCTGTTGGTTTTTTTATTTTGTATATATGTGTGTGTGTGTGTGTGTGTGTGTGTGTGTGTGTGTGTGTGTGTGTGTGTGTGTGTGTGTGTGTGTGTGTGTGTGTGTGTGTGTGTGTGTGTGTGTGTGTGTGTGTGTGTGTGTGTGTGTGTGTGTGTGTGTGTGTGTGTGTGTGTGTGTGTGTGTGTGTGTGTGTGTGTGTGTGTGTGTGTGTGTGTGTGTGTGTGTGTGTGTGTGTGTGTGTGTGTGTGTATTGCGCGAAATTTATTTCCCTGTGAGTGTTTCCGAAACACATAATTGTCAAATTATCATACATTTGTTTGTATATAAATATTTCACAAACGTACTGGGGAAATGACATTGCTAAATGTTATAACTGTCATGCATAATTGTTGCCTTTGGTGAAAGGACCTTTCTTTTACCTTAGTGATCAGTATCATGTTCCCTTGGTTTCTTAGAAAATATAATGTACGAATGGTTTAAATGTGCTTACCAGATGTTCACCTTTTGTATAATTCCATTATTGTTTTTTTTTCAAAAAACATATATCCAGCCTCAGTTTCCATTCAGCCAGTGAAACATTGACATATCATTTTTTTAGTACCCACTAGCATAACGATCATTGTATCATTATCCGGTCGGCAAGACACTATGAGATGCACCATTTACACAGCATTTTGCCATTTTGCAAGAAAATATAACTTAGGTAACAACATGCTATAAATGTGCTCGCATATATCTAATCCGTAATTGCATAATCCTACATTAATATTACCAAAAATCCAGCCTTCACCCTTTGTCAGCCTATTTGGTGAATGTTTGTTTGTCTTAGGTGGCCTCTCGCCTTCTCGCGATACTTCGACGTCGCCAAGTTGGACGGTCCGGCCTGGGACGACGAGATGTTCAGTCTCGCCATCAACTCGAGCGGCGTCTACGTCGTCGGAGAGAGTAAGCAGATGCTGCACAAGATGGCGTTTCACGAGATCGCGCAAGTTCTCGGGGACAGGCACGTGACTCCATTATTTCTCTCTCCGATTAAATATGCTACATCTCTAAGCATTATATATATATTCAACAACAAAATAAGTTACATCAAATGTTGGAGTACTCTTACCCACTTACTCGTGCTATAATTATGGAATATTTCCGATGACGACTCTCGGTGTAAGATGTGATGCAGGATGTTCTGTAAACATGTACGTTTTACTTAAATTCTATGTACTACTTTGTTGTTGTACACTTATGAATATGTCCGATGCCGACTCGTCAGTGCACTGCGTGTACACAGTATCTTTGTAAATAAAAAAAACTGTGTGTTTGTTTGCTTCCCGTTATAGCGGACAGAACAGTGTTTTTCGTCACGTGATCACATTCGAACATCTAAACGGCGCCATGCTAACGTTCGAGACTGTCGACTCAGATGACATTCGCCAACTGGTTCACTTTATGACGCAGGGAATTCTACAGCGTTCAACATTCGCACTGGCGACTCAGAACTATAGAGGTAAAGGATAATTGTCAACAGCATCTAAGTGCGAATAGTTTGAACTTGTATTTGTTCTAAAGTAGATAAAAATGGGAGCAAAAACTATATCGACAAAATATTGCTGATATTCACACCCATCTATAATGCGGTTGAAATATATTGACGCTGGTAGTCATTTTAATTATCTTAATGTTTCAACTAGCCCCGGTCTACCATAACTTTTACACATGATCATTGTTCTATAGGATATGTTAAACGGCAAAAAACGTGAACAATGAGAAAATATTGCCAACATGGCAGGTTTTAGTAAGCAGTAAGATCATACGTCCTGAGTACCATATAATTATGCGAATATTTTGCAACGTCCATGTTTTCTTTTGCTAGTTCGAAATGGGAACTATGTTACAAAAACCAAACACCGATACATGATTACAACTATTAAAGCATTCAGGTTGCGCTACAACATTTACACTAAACCAAGTGGCGTTCCGTTTGGATCGTTTATAGGTCGAGACGCCAGTGAGATTGACCTTGATGACGGTGATCTCCTGAGGCTGTCGGTGGCAACTGGGGCCGGCGCTTTCAGGGCTGAAACATGCGTCGCAACAAACCAGACCACGGGTTACACGGGACAGGTCAACTCCTGTCACTTATACGTTTTGGCCACAATGACCGCGCCGGCGTCCGAATACCTGGTACGTGTCTGTTGAGTGTAACCTTCGTTATTAGTGTTCTCCATAGGGGAGATAACGATTTTCCTATGTATCGGCAAATTTCGGAAGAGTCGACAATTGGAAGACGTTTTAAGAACAAATGAGTGCGTTGATCGTTAACATCATCCTTAATTTTCACCATTGCAGATAATAATAATAATATTAATAAGAATAATAATATAGCCCTTTCCTTTTTGTTGCCTGATTCCTTGGAGGCGCATCTAATCAAACGGATTAATCAATCTCGAAATCGGTAACCAACATTAAAGTCGTCAACAGATGAATGGATGAATGAAATAAGCCAGGGAGCTGGGGGGGGTAAATAAGCATGGTTAAAAGATGAGTCTTCAAATGGCGGCGAAATTATAGGACCTATAATGTTTTATTTGTACTCATCTAACTCTAAGTGGTACCTCATTTCTTGCGTCCTACGCTGATAATTTAGTCAAAATAACTAACTGACTGCTTATTGCGTAGCATAATTCCTGAGTAAAGCTGTGATTTGCTGTGACTACAAGATATAGTCATTTCATACTCATCAAATTCTTCCTTGCAGCGACTTCTCCGTGCCAGCAGCCGACATCGAATTACCAACACCGCGCCATCTAGCGATTATCGCTCCGACACCCTCTACAGTTCGCGCAGTGGCGGCTCGCGGAACTCGATGAGCAGCGGCCATACTGAAAACGGACGAGAGCGCCACCTGACGTCAATGAGCAGCAGCGGCTCGGACAGACGTTATTCGTCTCGATCGTGGTCGAGAGAGAATTCGATACCGGCTGATGGGACAGAATAATTCTGCAAAGTTCAATGGTGAACTGTGTGGGGCTTCATTCCGGTTCGGTTATTTTATCCGGGAAATGGATGGGCCAGTAAAATGACGTGTCTTCCACCACTACGCTTGAGCCTTTCATTGTGACTTCCTGCACGCAATCGCTTCATGCACAGGCCAAAGGCAGTTTCTCAACTGAACGCGAGGCTCCTGCTTAAATTACTCACGAATTACTCGATGGTCGCGGAATAGTCGCGCCACTTGGCGAATCTGTTTAACATTATTTTTTTATTGGGTGAATTTCTATTTATTTGTGTAGTCCCAATTTGTTCCAGTTACATTTATAAATATATATATATATATATATATACATATATACATATATACATATATACATATATACATATATTCATATATACATATATACATATATACATATATACATATATACATATATACATATATACATATATACATATATACATATATACATATATACATATATACATATATACATATATACATATATACATATATACATATATATATATATATATATATATATATATATATATATATATATATATATATATATATAATGTTGTATGCATAGTGTACACGTTTGTTCATAGATACGTATGATTTAGACACTCTGTGCGAACAGTGTCATTTGTCTTTGTCTGAGCGAATCAGAAATGTGTTCGAAGATTGCATGTTTATCATCAAGACATTTAAACATATTTACTTTTCCTAGAAACAAGACAATATGTTTGTGTTGGAATGCATAGCGTTAATGTCCAATTGTTCCGAAATTATTTCATTATGTGTTTATGTTTTTATGTAAATGTTCAATGTGTTCAAAACGTTTCTTTGTGTTGACATTTAAATGTTCCCACGCTAGAAGCGCGAAACAAGAAATCGCATTTAAATAAAGAATTATGCATATCATTATAATTATGCATCGTAAGTAGAAAGAGGCATTGTGTATATTGACCATTATTTGTAATTGTTGTTTGAGAAGCTGATAAGAATCTATGAATAGCTCATTCGCAGTTTGACGGCCTTCTGTAGTTTGACGGTCCGTGTATCGATGAATGGCGCGTGGTTTACGTACGACGGTGTCTATGAATGAAAGGCGTGTAAATAATGAGCTTATGACGTGCACAGTCGCGGTGAAATAATGACGTGCCGGAAACTTTTATGTTGTTAATTACATATGCTTTATTTGTTAGGGGGTTTTCTCGAAATGTCTATCATTTTAAAAATGCTAATATTTCCATGTTAACTATGTCTAAATACGAACACTGGGCAGTGGATTTCAATACTAACGATACAGCTACAAAATAACAGCAACCGTTTGTGACATTGCTGCTATTCACATGCATTTAAATAGCTGTTTCAAAAACTGAACTTTACGTGTGCCTATTACAATTAGGGGTCAACGTCTACTCATAGAAAGGCATTCCTCCATTGAACTTTCGTCGTTTTTAGTGGACTCATACGTGTTTTTTCGGGTCGCTATTTTTATTTCCCTTAAATCACACGAGAACAGAGGAATAACGAGAACGGCCTCGTGTGAACGCATGCACGAGAACATTTTAAATCACATGAGAACAGAGGAATAACAAAAATAGTCTCGTGCGCAAGAAATAAGTTGATTGAATTTATTGTAATTTTTTAAGTTGGACATTTCATCAAAAAATGATAAAGCGGGACTTACTGTAGAGAGCGGTATTTTCCACTCGAAATCGGTAATGGTGAACATATTGCCATTTCACGTTTTAAAACATCAAAGGTAGAAAGTCTGATCGTTTGAATCGTAAAATAATAATAAATATAAACTATATCGATCCGTTGTAACATCTTAATGTCTTTAGCGAACAACACCTATTTAACATAATTATCTCATTATCGTTATCTATTATATGGGTCAGGCGTTCATGTGATGGTGTAATGAGCGGTCAGTATGTTAGGATAGACAACACTTATACTATAGGTATGTTTAACATAATTTTATGATTTAAAACGATCAGACTTTCTTCCATTAAAATTATAAATCCTGACGTTGTCAATGACGATACTGGTAGGGAATTGCTACCGAATTGGGTTGAGTCGGTGTTTAATATGGCGTATGCAGGATCTACAATGTTATCGCACGATGCTGTTTAGTTCATAATATTTCTCTGCCATTTACATTGTTGCATTGTATTCAATAAAGCTTGCCAGTGTGTTTGCACGGTCCACGATAACTCTCTACTTCACAGTTGGTGTTTGTACACGATAGTCGACAAGGATTTAGGTGTGTATTGCTGTTTAATTCATCGGATGACTTGGATCACGCGTTAATTGCCATCTTGGCGAAGTATGTGGGCTCATGAGCACACATACATCACCAAGATGGCAATATATATACGTCTTCTTCTTCTTCTTCCTGTCAAGGACTGGGCTCCTTTAGAACGTTGTAAGTCCTGCGGCATGTTTCTACATGTCGTCCGCACAGCCTGTTGGGCGCCTCTCACGCCCCGGGAAACGGTGAGTTAGAGATAGAGACCACCACCCTTTTGAGTCCACGACAGGTTACACATTTACCCCCTGTGTGAAATACTTTACTTCCCCTGGCATAGACACCAGGTAGAATATACAACTGGCTCTCCCCTATCGAACGTATTTCAGTGCGAATAATCAAAGTTACCCTGTTTCACTGGAGATGCCAGTGACAATGTTTTATATGTGGACAACGGTACACATTCGCCAAATAAGAATAAAATAACATAGATATACAATGTTCATAATGTATCAAAATGTTTGTATCAACGCTCATTTGGCTAAACGGTGCTTCTAAATCAAAACCATGTTACTCCGTTAAAAATTCCTTCATATTCGACTCGAATAATGGTGGTAAAATATATAATTTGTGATTTTAAATTACTACCGGTTACATGCAGGAACGAAAACATTTCTACAATTAGACCCTCTATACATGATGTACTGTATATACGCCATTACCCTTCTTGTAGTACTGGTTTTGTGCTATAGAAGGAGAACTTATGCTAAATGTCGACTATAGTGGCTCCATCTTGCCGGTGACAAAACACTAAATCATCTCGAGATAATTCACACGCTAGGTGGAGGCATGCATCTCGTTACCCACTGTCACGACTCCATTTTGTGTAGGCGTTCCCACGAAGCGCCAACAGCCAATCGGCGTCAGTATCGAGATGCTACACTAAAAATGTTTGTGCCTGATTTAACTGTTCAGTTAGACAGTTGTGTCAATGTAATAGGTTTAAAGTTAATTCGAATTGCATGGTATAAACTGATAAAAGTTCACTCTTATTTTATGAATTGGCCAAGCAGCTACGTCACCAGCAAAATTAGCAAAATACTGTACTCTCACCATAATCAGTAATAACACGAGATTTCTCTACTATTCAAATGTAAAACTTGCAGGAATATTGCAATTTGATACGTTCGCAAAGCAAAAATGGTAAAATTAATGATCTTATGTAATTTATTAAGTCACGAAAAAAAAACTTTTAGCTAAATTTCGACAATATTCAATATGTGACCCACCTGGGGACGATTCAGAACTGTCTTGTTTAAACTATTCTCTGGTTTGCTGTAGTTTTACATTACATGGGGATTTCTTTACTAGTTTTGTTATATGTGGTATCCAATGCATATTTCATTATCTTTACAATCCGCACAAGCCAGATTCAAAGAATGTCTGTAGCAGTGACAACTGAGGTTCAGAGTTCTTCATTTGGGTAGCCAATTTCCACTCCTGTCATAATACTGCAGCCATTGTCCTATTGCTTTTACCTTTGTTTATGGGAAGATTCATTCATATTAAATAATCTTCGAGCAAGGCTGTTATGGTAGAAGCATCAGCGCCTTCTAATTCTAATATATGAAGAATAATTAAATCTTCGCGGGCCTCAAGTTTATTATCTATCCGTCTTATGCAAATTACAAGTTGTTCATGGCTCGATAAACCTATCACTTGTTTAATAAGCCATGATACTGAAAACAATACGTGTTCTGCAAGCAGATAGCAATTTCTCGCAATAACCTGCCACATGTTATTTTGCATCTCAGCACTTGTGTATTTGTCTTTTTTCTTAAGCGTTAACTGGATGCCATCCTCATCGCGAAGCTTAATTAAATTAAAAATCACTCTCACCCCTGTGGCTTCGCACAGAGATGCATTGTTTAGCAAACAAAGCGTAGGTTAGATGGAACCTTTAGGATATTTTTTCTGTTAGTAGTATTTTCTTCTTCGTGATCTGGTGACAAGTTTTTACCGACATCTCATGTGGTAGCAAGTAAAATTAGCAGGCATTCTACTGATTCCTTGTGACAATCAGACCAGTCGTGCTACAAACTACATTCTGCTCACAGCTACATTTTTCCAATTGAAAAAACCACGCAATATAAACGCAGGCTCTAGTACTGACGATGAAATTATATTATTTTTATATGTTATAACACAAACTCCTCGGCTCCAAACTGCTTGAATCTTATTATCACGCTGTTCGAATGTTGATATAACTGTAGTTCGCAACGCTGCGAGTTTCTTACACGTTTGCTATTAGTTAGTGGCTTGCTGATCCCGGCTGATATCATACACCTGATGGGACAGTGGTCAGGCCATGGCGTGTACGGTCGAAATGGTTCCTATGCCTCTGTAATTAATATTAATTGATTGATTGATTGATTGATTGATTGATTGATTTTAGGTATCCAATGTGGTCCACATGCAAAGTGGGGTGAACGAAATTGCACCAAGTTTCGAAACGGCGGAGGTGGTTTTGAACCCCGGTCCCTTCGACCGAAACCCCGACGCTCTACAACACACCACGACAACCACTTCTTGGTGACATATGTCTAATCTAATGGTTATTAAAATACCTGACTAGTAACAATGAAGAGCAATGAAACATAAAAGTAATACTGTGTGTGCGTGTGCGTGTGCGTGTGCGTGTGCGTGTGCGTGTGCGTGTGCGTGTGCGTGTGCGTGTGCGTGTGCGTGTGCGTGTGCGTTTGCGTGTGCGTGTGCGTGTGCGTGTACGTGTGTATATATATATATATATGTATGTATGTATGTATATATATATATATATATATATATATATATATATATATATATATATATATATATATATATATATATATATATATATATATATATATATATATATATATGTATATGTATATATATATTAGTGCCCTGCGCGGGCTGAGCTTTGGGTCCAAGCCCGGCCCGGCCCGCAGCCCGCGGGCCGGGCCGGGCCTCTACATAATTCCGCGGGCCGGGCCGGGCCGGGCCGGGCCGGGCCGGGCCGGGCCGGGCCTGGGCCTACATACTGCGG
Source organism: Lamellibrachia columna (assembly GCA_963662155.1). Classification (NCBI taxonomy): domain Eukaryota; kingdom Metazoa; phylum Annelida; class Polychaeta; order Sabellida; family Siboglinidae; genus Lamellibrachia; species Lamellibrachia columna. The sequence goes on from OY759270.1 coordinate 29,202,397, forward strand.
GCCCGGGCCGGGCCTGGGCTGAAAACAATTTAAACACATCGGGCTTGGGCCGGGCCTGGGCCTAGTGTGAGCGGGCCGGGCCGGGCCGGGCCTGGGCTGGGCCTGGACATAATAAAAATATTCATAAAAAAACACCGATTATTACTTTATTTTTTAATAAAACCTGATTATAAATTGTAATTCCGGTTAATGAATGCTTAATATTATTTCTTTAGTATTATATAGTTGCAAATTGAGACCTTGCATGGAATCTAATGGCCCCATAAGTTCACTTGGCTGGAAGTAGCCAGCCCCAAATGTTTACTTTAGAAATATTTGCAGAGGCAATAAAGCCATGATTACAGTTTATTTGTTTTTCGTCTTTGTTATAAGATTATAGGTTTATCTTCTCTAAACTTGCGGGCTTGCGGGCCGCGGGCCGCGGGCTTACCCATCTTTGGCCCGCGGGTATGGGCCAGGCCTGGGCCTGAAACTTGCGGGCCAGGCCGGGCCTGGGCCAAACATTCACGGTCTGGTTCGGGCCTGGGCCGGGCCTGGGCCTAAGTTCTAGTTTGCGGGCCTGGGCCGGGCCGGGCTTGAAAAATAATTGCGGGCCTGGGCTGGGCCTGGGCTCTAACTGCTAATTGCGGGCCGGGCTTGGGATCAAATTCTAGGCCCGCGCAGGGCACTAATATATATATATATATGTGTGTGTATATATATATATATATATATATATATATATATATATATATATATATATATATATATGTGTGTGTGTATATATGTGTGTATATATATATATATATATATATATATATATATATATATATATATATATATGTATATATATATATATATATATATATATATATATATATATATATATAAGGGGGAGGATGGGGCTAGATGTCACAAATTTATACTTTATGCATAACTCTGTGAACTTTTTGGGGAATACCTAAGTTAAGTGCCCTACAATTAATGAATTATGAATTTGCTTATCTTTCATAAATGTGTTATATTTTATGAGTACGACCTAATTTATCTTAAAGAGTTTACTGGTCGGGGCAAGTTGTCACATGAGGTATTCTGTGATAAAGAATAGACATAAGTGAGTCATTTATTTACCACAAAAATAAGCTTTAATTTCTTCATTCAGTGTTACCCTGGGAACAAAAAGGATTCAGTAGAACAAGTTTGATCAAACCATCAACTGATCAAAGCCCACTGGCATCTTTATATTAAGGTCTCTAATATTGTATATGTGCTTCTACACCTACTAAGAAATATGTATCATATGAGGGAGGCTTTGACAGGTGTATGTGTAAATCTATGATTTACCCTTCAGAAAAGGATAACTGTGACAACTTGCTGGTGTGACAACTCAGCCCCAACCCACCCTTGAATGAATTAGGTCATGTCTCTGGAAAACCATGTGGGAAGTTCAACAAAGTTGCTAACAGACAGATAGAAAACATATTTGTTGGTGAGTTTGCACATATAGATTCTTCAACATATGTTTCATTGATACATAAATTTTTTCATGCAGAGGTGAAAAGCTGTTCAGGCGAGGTGAAAATATGACATCTGTTAAAGTGTGTAGAGTCTCTGCTGAGAAGCTGACCTAGATGCCAGGGGAACCAACTACTCCCATTGGATGCCTACCTAATAACATCATTTTCGGGATACCACAATGAGAATTTCCCAAATCTGGGTTGTGACAACTTACCCCTGTGATAACCAGCCCCCTCCTCCCCTATGTTTGAACGAACACAGGAGAGCAACTGATTCCAGAACTGAGAGACCTTAGTCATGAAGAACGCCTAAAAGAATGTGGTTTAACAATTCTAGAGACAAGGAGGTTAAGAGATCAGACTGAAGTTTTTAGGATACTGAATGGTTATGAAAATATTGATAGAAATATTTGTTCTCACTCAAGAAAGATGGTAGAACTAGAGGACAAGAGGTAACAGCAGTAAAAGATCAGTGTATTGGATATCAAGAAGTACTAATTTTCACAAAGGACAATAAATGAATGGAACAAGTTATCTACAGATTGTGTAAATGCTAGCGGTGTGAATATGTTTAAAAACAAAGTTGACACATATCTCAGGAGGGTGGGTTACACAGATGAAAAATTGTTCGGCTCTCGATAAGCCAATACCAATGCAATGGATTCCTTGTCCACTTGCCATTTGGGCCTTTTGCTTTGGTTGACAATCTTGTTAAATCTAAAACAAGTTTTTAGTAGCTCAATGAGAAAGGCTGAAATTAGGCCGCCACTAGTACAGGTGCCAACTTATGTTTTCCAGAAATTTGATGGTCTTTCCGGGTATAGGAAACATTCCTTATGGGTTTGTGCATTTGGAACAAGGCTTAGTTTTACTATGGGTTATGACCCACATTTGTCAAACATCATGCGATCAAGAGATCTTCAAAACGCATCCAAAGAACGACTCTCACGAATACTTTAGCTGTACCTAGTCATCTGCATGAAAGAATCACAAGTTCCAATTAATACATCCCAGTTTGCATGGCAACCTCATTCTGAGCATGTGCGGCACAACAATGTACGTAGGTAATCATACGTGTTCATTTGCGGGTCTTATGGATTTGTTACCAGTGTTACAGGTGTGCACCATTCAGGGTTGGGGCACAATATTATTTATCTCTGAAAAGCTGAAGTTAATGGAAAATGAATATATATGTATCTTGCTAACTGAAACATACCAATGAATATCATATATTGAAAAGATAAACACCACATGCTTATAAAATATTTACTCATCAAGAGAACATAAATTACTTGAATGCATGTACAAACATTAAAATATCAATGGTCAGCCAATGTGATTGAGTTTTAATAGAGTGCATCTATGTATGTAAGTCAGAGTATAAAGATAGCATAATTAACATCTATGCAGCTTGAAAGTGGAAGAGTACACTTCTATGGCTTCCAGAAGTCAACCGGTCATAAAACGCAATAGTGGCAAATGTGAAAAATTTACAAATTCAAGGCAGAACACGCAACAAGGCAAGCCCCAACAAACAGGCTTCCATTACCCTGAAACACTCCCGTCCTTATTTACAAAGTCTCTTATATTACAATAGTTTCAGTGGAGTGACTGTCTATATACATAATGTGACCTCCTTTCGCTATACATAGTTCACTTGTGCATTTGGATTGATTTTCTCACACGGGGTACTAAGAACCTGCTTATCGTTCGCGTCACCATAGAGACTACGCAGGTGACTGACACTCCAGCTAAACCGGCCTGACGACAGAATTGGTGATGCGTCCATGTCTGACGTGCTTGTCCGTTCCGTTTCCATGGTTTCACTCTCACCAGACGACACAACCGCTGGTTCGCACTCCACGCTGTTCCCACGCAGGATGGACTCCGATACTAGGGTACTGTCTGCGCAATGTGTAGTGCTCGTACTAGTCCTGCGGTTTGAAACAGGGGTGTAGTCAAAACTAATCTGTTGACAGCTAACGTTTTCCATTAATGGCTGATCATTTATGAGTAGGTGTTTTGTCGGGTGCACAGGAGGCACCCACCGCTTTTTACTATTTCCTTCCTCTGTTTGAGGGCTTGCACTGACAGTATAGGAATACTTTGGCTGAGTCGGTGGTAAATTGTCTGGACACTGATAACATGGCTGGCTGTATTTTTCTGCCATTTCCTGGTGCCACCTTGTTGATCGCATTGAGCGGATACCGTCCCGTCTAGACTGCCTAGTCTGTGGATTTGTGTTCTCCTTCATAGCTGGAGGTGGAGTCGGTGTCTTCGTGTTGTACGTTTCCTCATCGCTGCTGCTCTGTGGTGGTAGTGCTTGGCGGAATTTTAACACACTGTGAAAATGTTCTGACGAATCGCTCTTGCTACGTAAAATGTCAGCATGCGATCCGCTGTTCTTCATTTCGTTAAGTTCGGCCAATCGAGTGTCGGACAATCGCTGTGCGCGATGCCGTTCCGCTTGACGTCGCCGTGCACTCAGTCGACTCTGCTTACGACCGAGTTCCTCTTTCTTCGCGTCCAGCACCTTCTGGAAGTCGGCACTGGAGCAAGTTTTCCTTGGCTCCGTGGAGCTCGCGGCACTACACCTGTTCTTTGCAGCTTCCTCCTTGAGCGCTTCTGCACGGAAACATGCCTCCTCATAATCTGGCAACGTCTTCTTTGGGGTTTGTGCTACATGCATTGTTGGCATTTTTGTAACGTCCAAGCTGCAGCGGTCGCCATTTGACATAACCTTTGGATTCGGCGCTGTGTCGAGCTGTGCAGCATAGCGCTGCACAGACTCCTCATACATCCTCCTTGCTCGCGCACTATTCATTGTTTGCTCAAGAATCTCCTCCTCGGAAATATCCAACACAATTTCACGATCTGGTGACGGTTGCCGTGGACACGAGTGGCTTCTTCTGCGGTCAACATGACGATGCTGCAATGTTTGTGGTTCGCAATGCATCTGTCGTGCCATCTGCTGTTCGACATGTGAATCGCTTGAGGAACGCTCGACGGACGAAGAGGCCAAACGAAGATGCGACAACAGGGTTTTCTTCCCAGAGGCCATTTCTGGGTGGTTGTTTTCAACCAACTCGATGCTGCTGCTTGACAGTTCCCCATAAGATGTCATTCTGTTTCTGCGAGAAGATGGATCAAGGGATTGTGTAATCTCCATAGGTGGAGCCACTGCTATAATATCACTTTCCTCAAAGCTGCGCTGCATTCGATACAAGTTCGAAGCTGCTGGAAATACATCTGCTCCCTTGCCTGTCATACCCTTGAAGGGGCGTTTTCGTAAAATACCCTGGGTTGATGCTGCAGTCTGTGGGGGCGGCTGAGGGCACGCCTGCTCAAAGACTGCCTTCTCAACATCGACATCACCGGGGAGGTCACAACTCTGCAAGGAGCATGGCTGATGAACCAATGACCCTCGCTTTGTGACACGTCCCGAACTTGGCATCACTGAGAAACTAGGGTGTGACAGATCGTGGCATCGTTGACGCTGTTTTGCATGCGACATGGATGACACTGCACTCATGACAAGTGCGACAGATTTCAGCTCCTCATTAATGGGCACCGGCACTGGCAAAGTGCGACTGGCACCAGTAATGGGCTTCTGTGATGACACTGTTGTCGTCACTGTCACCGAAGTTGGTGCCGCAATCTTGTGTGTCTTGACTGTCTTCACATCAGGACTAACCATTTGCTGAAAGTCATTAAAGCTATGGCTCGTTGGCAGGAATGGATCCTTAGTGACGGCACCATTGCACTTCTTTCGTGTCACCTTTTCAATGTCAACATCACTTGACGGTTCACTGGAGCGATGAATCAAACGTCCATTGATGTACATGCTAGCACCACTGTCCGAACGACGCAATTCACCCATGTCGCTGTGATGCCCTTGCAGTGTGTGGAAATCATCGCATGACATATCACTGTAATCATCAAAACTTCTTGTTGTGTTGACCCCTGACTCTCGCTTGTGTGTCTTCGCCACAGTTTTTGCCTCAAGCGGCTTCTGTGTCTGCAATGGCACCGCCGGTACAGTCGGCGTCGAATCGGAATGTTTCAATGGCAACAACTTCGGCAACCCCGTTTTGTCTTCCGATGACGATGTCATGGGGCTGGTCGACTGTGAGGGCACTGCAGATCCTTTCTTCCGTGCCTTCCGTTTCGGAGGCACAGGAGTAGGCATCATGCTGCTGTGAAGCGCAGAATCAAAACTCTTGCTCAGTCCGTCATTGGAATGATCAGACATCGCCAGCATCGTTGCACCCTCTACCTGAGAACAACTGTGACGGAAACCAGATGATGGGATGCGATGCGCTGCTGACGACGATGATGGGTTCTCGCTCTCTAGTACGTCTTCGCTGTAGAGTTGCGTGTCACTGTTTGTCAGACCCGAGTCACGACTCAGGTTCGTGGGCGAGAGATGTTTCTGCATCATCTGTGGACTCGTCTCTCCGTCCATTCCGAACAAGTCCCGTTCCAGGCTGTCTAGGGATGAGTCGTTATGGCGATTCAAACCTGAGAGCACAGACAATGAGCATTTATCATTAAAGGGGAATATAAAATGATTTCCATTTGTTAACTGATTGACTGTTTTATGGGACATTAAGATTTAGACTTAGTGAATGTATTAGCATTTATAACATCTCGGTAGTTTTTAAATACCCGTACACAATTTGCTACTATCTTGATCTTTCATAAGTTAATATTTCTGAAAATATACGTTTTGGCTATGAAATAAAAATGAATTGTTTTACATATAGAGACTGCTTAACAGTAATAAGACAGACTAACAAATCTTCACCTTTAAAGGTGAAGTTGTTTATTGGATGATTAATTGGACTGTCAAATTCCTGTTTTGTACTGACTATGGACAAAAATATCAATAACAGAAATTTTTGGTCACAAACTGATAAAATATATGGCTATAATGAGCATGTAATCAATAATCAGTTATTGCTTTTTAAAATAACAAATCAGAACAGCTCATAGAAGAGAAAATTATTTCACACAAAAGCAAGACTCACAAAACAAACATTTTGCATAAAGAAAATCTTTTTTTGCATAAATGAATATGCTTGACGATTCATGTATGTACACATTCTGTATGGTATATAAATTAAGTACAGTAATGAATTAAGTACAAAACAATCATCATAAACTCACTCAAGTGACAAGGACGTTCGTGGTTAGCCAACATGCTGTGCATACTGTCTGAATCGGTGCTCAACTCGGTGGAGTGCGATCGGCATACCCCACCAATGTCAACAATTTCTTCCGTTGCACCGCCATCTCCAGATGAACATTCAAATATCTCGTGACAATGTTCGATGAGAAATTCTATGAAACGCGGCACATTCTCCCTCGCATCTGCATGATTGCTCGGGTCAGCATTGGTTGTCGTGGCAATGCTATGAGGCCATAGCAACGACTGACCAATGCAGACAGCCAGGTTGAACGAGGTCATGCAGTTCTCGTCAGAGTTCTCGTTGATGCGATGCAGTAGATACATGACGCATGACAGCATTTGATGATGCGCTGTCGGCAGCTGTGTCAGCAATCTATAAGCACAGTGTCAGAAATACAATTGTCAGCAAAATTAAAGATTTAATAAAAAATAAAATATTAAATAAAATCAATTAAAAAAAATTTGTTTTTAAATATTTAAATAAAAACACGTAACAAGTTCTACTACATTAATTAAGTAACAGTTTCTACTGACTTTCACGAAAGTCAGAACAAATCTGAAGTATCTCAGAGAAAACAAAAATATCTTTATGATATCGTGTTACGTAGTGTGAAGGCACCAAGTATTATGGACACGAGTACAGGAGAATGAGCTGGACATACTGTTTGATGGCCTGGATCTTGTCCTTGTCCTCATCACAGTTCATTGTATCCATCCACTTGTCATAGAGCGAACAGACAAACACACAGTCCGGCGTACTGCGTAGGAAATCCTGCAACCAACAGTTATTTGTTAGTACTTCTTGATGATGTTGCATTACTACAGTACAGACCTACCACTATTTAAATTTTTCTAGTTGTACAGCATCAAACGTGGGATACTGCAGTTGATTATGACATTTTGCTCACGAATATAAGCACCTTTAAACAGTTTTTACCTGGATAAACAATGGATTATAAATGTATAATCCCATTAATCAATATAGGTGTGGAGACCTGGTTCTAGGCTGTTATCATATTATTATTTGCATGCTATTCTATCATCATTATCAAGTATCATTATTGTCGTCATCACTTTTGTCATAATTGATAACAACTTTAAAGTGAAACCAAAGTCATGGTTTTCATCTTATGCACCTATAAGGGTTACTAAAACATAACCATTTGCAACTACAATTAAGAATATCACTCCAGTGGTTTACTAGGAAAACCTTGTTGAACACACATCTTAATTTCATGGGCCATGCCATCCTGCTAGATAACACGTAAAGAATGTGGTATTCTGGCAATATTCGCTGGCCAAATGAAAATATGTTTGTATACACCTATTCCTATACTTGACAATAGGATATGGCCTTGCTATTTGTGTCCAAACTCAACTTATGTAACATAGTTTGGCCTTTATTTACTAAACTAGTCTTCTTTCTGACAAAATAACATGTTTGTTTCAGACTTTGCATTGATTCTGTGTATGCCAGCCTCCCTTATAACATCACTTATAGTCTAGGTTACCCCGATTTCATAGAACTGCATATGTGCTTATCGATCGCACTTGTTATCATGTCAGCCCTCGGTCATCCGAAGAAATGACCGGAATCTCCCACTTTTAGAACACATTCTGAGTACACCACTGGCGTGATAGTCTCGATTTTATTTATTTTATTATCTCTTTTAAGTGCATTGCCCCAAAACCATGACTTTTGTTTCGCTTTAAAAAGCAACAAAGCAATAATTTTCAGCCACTTTTTTAACCTCCATGAACCTGTTAAACAAATATACAGAAGAAAAGGTGATCTGACTATGGAGCGCTTACAATAAACAACTAGGAATCTTCCATACCTTGAGCACAGCAGCTGCTACAAGGACTGGGATCTCTCCGAGTTCCAGAGACGAACCCAGGTCAAGCTGCTCCCGAAGTTCACGAACCGTCTTTTGATTGGCACACTTGCGAAAGATGCCGATGGTGCTGGGGCCGTGAGTAACTAAGTACTGCATCAACTCCTAGAGGGCAGCACACATGGTTAATAAACATCAGTAATTTATGCGGCTCTCATATCAAACAGTTGAAAGTCAATTTAAATGTACAAAGTACAATTGTTTTATTATAAAATCATAGTATAAACTATATCTGTTCCAACATCTTTTCACCCAGATGTGTTTCTTTAATGATTCACAATTTTTAAGTATAATTTGAAAGTTATCTGTTTACGAATATTGACGTTGCTGTTCGGCATGCAATGTCAACATGGGTATTCGAGTCGAAACATTCAAACTGAACAGATAACAAATAATATAAAAACACATTTGTGTGGCTAGGCTAGTGGAATAGAAATAGTGTATACTATATACGACTTCATGATAAAAACGATCAGATTTTGTACTTTTAAAGCACATTAACATAATAAGTATAACAACTGGAAAATTAACCAGACCTATGATAAGATGCAATAAACAATTTAAATATTAGACATATAAATGTAATTATTCCAGAAACAAACAATTTGTCATAGCAGCAACCAAAACTTCAATCATGTTGTGTGCCAGCCATCATAATAGATAGCAGTAGAATTCTATACAACGTAACCACACATATAACGTTTCCTGCTTAGAATAACTCATGTAACTGAGCCTGTTGTAGGCGCGCCCTTGTTGCAAAAGAAAAATGCTTTGCTCAAATGACCACTTAGACCAACCCAAGCCAAGCCTGTGTCAATAAATCAAACCACAGAGCACTCCCAGTCCAAACAAACTAGGCACAAACAAGTAAATGTAAACATATTAGCCAGTTTTCAAGTACTAAACAACAGAGAGTCTAACAGAGATTGAAACCCATTAATCATAGACCCAGAAATTAGGATAAAAACTGACTTACCATGATTGGCTTTGGGGTTTCAGGATTCTTGCAAATCTCAACGAGTGGCCGACCAAACAGCCTCCCTTCCTCAGGGAACTGGGGTAAGATGTCGAGGCCACTGTCCGGTGTTTGCATAGGTGAAAGGTCATGCAGCTTTTTTCGAATGAAGCTGAAAAGTGGAGACTTCTTCCTCTTCAACAGATTCCGGTTCCCATCCTCTGTAAGTACCATGTAAAACATGAGTGTAACAAATTAAAATTTATATGGCTAAATAAAATAATAATCATATTAGTCGAATGGCTAAACGATAAAATAAAATAATAATCACATTAGTTGAATGGCTAAACGATAAAATAAAACTCAGGGAAGGTTCCCACAATATCCATGGAAATTAATTGACACCGGAGAACAGTTCGGTCTGACACAGAAGAAGTGACCAAGGCTGCGAAAGCTCCATTGAGCATAACAATAGACTCTGAAAGGTATTTCCACACACTATAATAAGAATGTCACAGAGTGTGCTATCAGCTGACATGCAGCGATATATGTTTGTGTAACTTTTGGAGAATTTAGAGAATTTAAGGAGTGGTTAAACGGTTTACTCCAATTGTGTTTTATTTTCACAAATAACAACAAAACATTTGAAACATGTCATCAATAGAATCAATGAAGCCTTGCTGGCAATAGGTCATTGGTCATGTACATACCCATGCTCATTTTCTTTGGGGTTTTCCGCATGTCCCTCAGGATGAACTGACAGAGTAGAGACGTGTCACTGTCGTCAAGGTGATTCGGCAAACTTTCGCTGTCGCTCCTCAGATGTGCCTCCCGAATCTTGCTCATTTGTATCGAGAAGGGCAATTCATGACCTGCAGAAAGGTCTAGAGTTCACCGGTGCTCAGCATGCATCACAACGATATTGACAGTAATTATGACGATGATGATTATATCATCAAAATTATATTCAAACTTTTGCAAGTTACCAGATCTAATGATCAAAGTTTACAACAGCGTGTGACTTACCAATGAGTGGATAGAAGGAGTCTTCCTTGGCTGACCTCACCCACAGTTTGTAGTCTGTGAAGTTGCCATCCTGGAGGAAACGGAACAAAACAAATTTTATTAAATTTATTTTCAATTTATTTAACATTATTTGCACCTTTGAATAAGTTTTACCTGGATCACATTATAAATGTCTAATTTATTGTTATTACTGACATTTAAGCAAACCATCACATGTTGAACCTGATCAGATGGGAAGGCATTCGTCATAAGTGTAGCCAGATTTTCCCTAAGTTGTGTAAGTTAGTTTTTAGTTATATTAAAAATCTACATTCTTAATTAATATTACCAAATAACTTGCCACAACTAATCTGTGTAAGAAATATTTCAGACAGCTGTAACTTTATCACTGACATACACATATTAAACCCTGATACACACGGTCCAAAACAGTAGAACACACATACAACTGTCTCATCCACTATGCTAGAAAATGTCATCGATGACTTATGATCTGGTCACAACTGACTACAATGATTCACGCCCTGTGGTCATAAAGGAATTCTGCGGCTGAAGTAAACAAAGATTTCATGTGCATGGCAGGGTGATATAATGTTACCCTGTCCAAGCCGCTGCCCATGACAACACCAGGTAGAGGCAATACCTTGGAAACTGCCTGACAAACAAACAATGTGGGTAACAGACAGATGGGCGTATACAAAATTTTCTATTCACCCTAGCCATGGCGTCACTGACACAGGGTTAGATATATGTTCAAGACAGGGTGAATGAACTGCTACAACATGGTGTATTTCGTATTTTAATCACACTAGAAATGAAAGAATGAAAAAATGTTGACATGATGTCCAAAACGTCACATTTGATACCCAGGCATTTTGGTGTTGTTACATTTGATAGTGTGACATTTGATAGTGTGACATTTGATAGTGTGACATTAAAGGAAGAAAAGACAAAGGTCAATTGTTTGGGAAAGTTAACGAAAGTGAAGCAGGCAGGATTAACTGAGATATTCGGATCTAATACTTCCGATGTGATAACATCAATATTAGCCAGAATACAAGAGCACCTCAACAAAGATATAATTAATGACTGTTATCCATTGTGGTCAGTGCTTTATCTTTCAGGTTAAGATAATATTGCCATATCCTAGCTGGGCTACATAACAAGTTTTAACATGTAACTCATTTTACTTGGTTGACTCTCAATAATAATGATTAAAAAAAAATTAGATGTCCTTACCGTGATGCCAAAGAGGTCGATGCACTGCTTGACGACATCACGAGCCTCGACCCTGTTGGCCACTTCAAGGTCATGACACTGGAACAGTCATTGCGAGAGATTAAAGACCAGTGGATTAAAGACAAACAGATTCAAGAGATAAGCCATAGTGTGTTGAGCTGAAGTAATCTGATGACACAGCAGCAGATAATCTTTTGCTGGCAACGGACAGACAGACAACGGACGGACAGACAAACTAACTGTTAGCCCCAGAAGGGAGTAAACACACTGAAGATTGACTAACAAACCGACCGACCGACCGACCGACCGACCGACCGACCGACCGACCGACCGACCGACCGACCGACCGACCGACCGACCGACCGACCGACCGACCGACCGACCGACCGACCGACCGACCGACCGACCGACCGACCGACCGACCGACCGACCGACCGACCGACTGGTTCATAAAGTGACAGATTGACTGTATATACCAACAGACACAGGGTCGGTTTGATTAAATGGACCAGTTAGTAGTTGTAGTCCAAATAGCCAGAGAGACATCTCTGAGAAGTGTCAGTCTATACAAGTACTCATTTACCTGAAACTATACGTGCTTGGAATAAACCACTATCAATCATTGTCAACATATGAGATGTAAGTTCAAACAGAAAGCTTACACACAACCAGGAAGACAAACGCACAAGCTACAAGCTGCGTCAAACCAATGAGCACACCTAATTTGTTCTCATTTGACTATGAAAGAGCATTGAGAATATTGAAACAGACCTGCAGACACTGAACTAACAGCGGATGACAGATAGACAGAACAAGACAGACTGACCAAATGACACTTCACACTCGCAGCTAAATAAACTGCCTGTAGACAGGTGACAGTCCAAAAGCTCTGACACTCCTAGAGCTCCAACAAGCTTACCTTCTCACCTGTGAAAGGCACCAGTAATATCTCCTTGCCTACATTCACAATGGCACCACCTCGCAGTGTGAAAGGCAATACCCTAAGCCTCTCACCAACCCAACACCCCCACAACCCATTCAGAACACTGGCAGTTCATACATTGTCCTTTGAATGGGTTTGTGACGCACTCCCTGATGAATGGCTTCAAACAAATTCTTGTGGTCTGACCCGCAGAAACAGCTCTATTTCGAGTGAGTTCATTGCTGCTGAATTACTCAACACTGTGATGTATGCAATATGTAAATCAGAATTTAATTCTTTGCTCTTGCTGAGATGCTAATCATACTCGGGGTGGAGCGATTCCGCCACGCCTTAAGACACCCACATAGACCATTGGAAAGAAAGGTACAGGTGTACTGCTAAGACCTTTATTGTCCTGTAAGTACTCATCCTGTTAGGAAGGATGTAAGCCCGTTTCATAGCACCAGTGACATAACTATTGAGTAGAAAGATATTCTATTTTGATACCATTACACATTTACGTCACAGGAAGCCACCATTGGCTATGATCAACAATGCGCTTATAGTGTTTTATAGATTGAGACCACCGGCTGTTCAAGTCCACAACAGGTTTTTTTCTACTTCTGGGGTATTTTACTAAATCTAACTTAAGCCCCAGGTAGAAGGAACCTATGGATTTTAGTGCCTAACCGGAAAACACAGGCAAAGTGGGGTAAATGAAAATACCCACGTTCCAAAACAGCAGCAGGTGGACACAACCCCTGGTTCTCACGATCAACAGTTTGGTGCTCTAACCGCGGAACTACTGCACCCTACTCAACTATTCTTTCTTTCTTTCATATAATTGGCAGAATCCATTTGTCAGGTAGTTTTAGAGAATGAGATCACCAGCTCTGTGAGTCCACAACAGATTTTTTCTATTTACCTGTATGGCGTCTTTTACTTCCCCTGGCATCGACACCAGATAGAAGGGTTCAACAGCTTTTACTGTCTCCTCCGAAAGACACAGGCAAAGTGCCTGATGCTCTACCACATGACCACCATGCCCCACAATTATACTATTAGCATGTGGTCTGAGTAGATCAATCAAGTCGGAGCACAACAATTACTTCAATGAAAATATCAATGCCAGAAATGTTTCCAAAACAATGTTCATTAAGAGAAAGAAATACTTACCACATTGTGACTGCCCTCTTTGTTCATGACGCGGATGACAACAGACTTTGTCTCCTCTTTCTCCTTCTCTCGTCGGATTTGTCTGCAAGCAGGCAGATATTAAATGACGGGGAACTATGAGAACAGCAATCAAAGTTAACTCATCTTAATGCTGAAGGTATTAGAACAGACCAACACAATGTCAGGCGAGAGAAAAAAAAAACGGAAAGACCTACCAAAATAGCTAAAGGAGATCAGTAGCTGAAGAAATCACAAAAGAAGTCAGGCAAAAACAGAATGCATTGGAGAATTGTTATATAGGCCATCAATTATATGCTCCAAACAACTGACAGAAGGTAAGATTGATGGATGAGGAACTGGACATCTGTCATTGGATAGAATTTTTGACAGATGGAAGGTATGAAAGATGGAATGTTTGACAGATGGAATGATTGATAGACGGATGAAAACAAGTCATGTGACTAGAGCTAGACATTGCTCAGAGAGACAATACTTACATGTTCATACCTGTGCACTGACTACTTCTCTCACTAATATGACTAACTGAGTCACTCACTGACTTAGCCATCAACTTACTCAATTAGATACTGACTGTGCAACAGACTCATCATTTACTCAATCAATGATTCATTCATTCATTCACTCAACAATTCATTCAATCATTCACCAACTTACACTCATTCGTTCACACTCGCACAAATGTGTGAATTCACACACACTCAAAGCCTAACACATCCACACAAGCAACAGCTGGATAGAATGAATTTCTAACTGAGTGACTAGAAAGATAAACCCACTCGCAGCATATAATTAACTCTAGAGGCAAGAAATAGAAATGCGTTCTTTCATTGCGATACAGGACCCAAAGGGACCCCGGCAGACAGGAAAGGGCAAACTGCTTTGTGCTGTGGCGGAAAACTGATGATTATTATACGGGTTATTACAACCTAAGTATCATTCTGCCGCAGCCGCAGGCGTAGATGGTAGAAATGCCTTTGCACATGGTGAAATTAAGTCTACATAAATGACGGGGAGGTATTCAACACAAATGATTAATGGCGTCGTCAAAACGTGAGCGACTTTTTTAAGCGAGTCTCGATCAGACATATGACAAGTGCAACGACAACAGAATAATCTGAAATGGCTTCGATGGAAATTATGATAGGAGTAAGGAATGATAATTTGACGACTGATGACAGTGCTGCGGCTGAATTAAAAAACTAAAATAGCCGAAGGCAACTGGTGACTCCCATAATGGCAGCAGACTTCAAATATGAATCAGTTAAATGTTATTTGATAAATTGTGTTTGGTGCCCCTTCATTTGCGTGACTTGTCTCTGGGTATACAGTTTAGTGACAGTTTTTAGCTGCTGTCTGGGTTTGCATCAGCAGACCGTCTACTATTGTATGCTTGTCATCAGCAATTTGAAATAGTCCGTAAGAGACCATACATATAACGTAGCAAGTGACATGAAAGGATCTTTTAAAACCCAAACTGGGCATTACATTTCAGGGAGATCAAGTTGCAATTAAACAATGATACAAATCTACAACCATAATGCTGATTCAGAGAAGTGCACACTGATGCATGCCGCAGTGCACACTGATGCATGCCGCAGTGCACACTGACGCATGCCTTGTTTAGTGTACATAGCTGAGTCAGTGTACATGCAGAGCTGAGTCAAAGTTCAAATTGTGCCACTGGTAGCAAAACACAGTCATAAAAACACTGGATGGCACTTGGAAAGCTGTCATGGTTACATCAATTTAAAATTCCTGCTGCATTATTAACAATTTAGCACACCAGCGAGGACAGCGGGAACTGACAAGATCTTGTACAGGCCTTACATGCCTGATAAGTAAATACCCTATAAGGTTCTGTTGAGATGTAACAGAGTTTTCAGGAGCTTCCATTGACCTGGGTTAGTATGTCGACTACTACAGATGATGACTTACTCTTGCAGTTTAGCCAGCCATTCACTCTTCTTGTCCGAGCTCCTGAATGTGGCGACCACGTTGACCGTTGGCCAGCCCATCACGAACGACTTGTCTGGTGTGCGCGTTGTCTCTGCTACATCATCGATGCAGGAGGCTGTCCACATGTCACATACGTGGACACGCTGCTTCAGACGGAACACATTGCTCGACCTACAACAACAAAACATACAGCTCAAGTTGCAATACTGCAGCAAATGAACATTGCTATTGTAACTGTTCAGCAAACATACAGCTTGTCTTGTCACAAGGCAGTCAACATACAACTTATCTTGTCACAAGGCAGTAAACATACAGTTCTAATTGGAATATTGCAGTAAATACATGGCTCATCATAGCATCAACAGCATATGTACAGTTCAACTTGCAATGATGCAGTTTAGAAAAAATCAAGCTGCATTAAATGTAGCTCTATATTAAAACTCAAAAAACTAGAATAAAACAGCCAAACAACAGCAGCAAAATGAGAATCACATTTAACAGATTAAACAAGGTTGCCATCCAAAGCGACCAGCTCTAGATGGAAAGTGGATACGCACATTGATATAACCAATTTAATTACTCTTTCAATAATCCAGGGCTGTGGGTTCAAGTGCTGAAATAGGTGGCTTATGCTCGCATCGTGTAAAAACCTGACTTTCAACAGTGAGCTATGATATTTAGATGAGCCCTTAAGAGCCCATAAATTGAGCGACAGACGTTTTTTTTGTCATTATTCATCGCAGTTTTTTTAAAGACTGTTTTGTACATGTCACAAACCACATGCATATGCCCGCTGTGGTTTGGATGGCAAGATTAAAATGTTAATCTAACCTACTTAATAAGAGATATAAAACCTCCAAAGAACCACAACATATGTATCCTGGCACTGACCACCCACCATGCCGACCTTGAACCTAAACTTGGCATGGTACTCTTTAATTGCTCACTAGTACAATAGTGCTTCATAAGACCATCAGATCATGACATCACACACACAGGTTAGCCAGTTAACTAAGAAACTACGACTTACTTTTGTTTGGCGACAAGAAGCAGGTCGCTGAAGAGGAAAAGGTACCGGTCTTGAGCCTGGGCACTCTGCAAAGATAAACAAGCTGCTGGTTAAGCACACTGGACACTAACTGGTCAGTGATATCACACAGTATTTGGTCAAACGCCAGGGTAAGCGAAACACTGGTGACATTAAACAAACACAAAGGCAGGCATTTGTTGGCTGGCAGGTTATCCAGTAGAGGTGGACTTGTGACAGTATTGTGGCTGCAACACAGGAAACCCATTCACGGGAAGTTCTGTAGCTGTAGGCAATAATGACCTAACAGAAATGTCAAAATCCAATGTGTTTTCTCAAGAGCGATTTCACAAAAACCTTTGGAATTCTACTTTCTACTTCTAGTTGAGATATTGTAGATTGACAGCCTTTCTGATTAAGCTGCTGCATGTATGTAATTTCAAAATGGTTTTTTAACGTAATTAATAATAACAGCTAACATGTAGAATGCTCATGTAAGTACAACTATTTGTATGTCCTTTCCTTTATTCCTTCATATCGTTTACTGAGAGGTTATTTCCCTACTTCAGTGGTTGGAGAGTAGCTAGAAAGTTCAATCCATGTTGCCGAGAGACTGAGATGGTCTTGGAAGTTCTGTCTAGCATATATCAAGACTCTGAAGTGTTCATCTTCAGAATATGTTCAAAAAGTGTAATATAAAATGTTAAGAAAGTGTCAAAAACTGTTCAGAAAGAGATAAAAAAAGTGGTAGAAAACTGGTAGAAGGGACCATCTTTTCAACAACACTTCAATCACTCACGCCCCCTGGTGGTCACCCATAGGAGGCCTGTAAAAGATTCTAAACGATTTATCAGAAACCAGCAGGACAACAATCACCGATTACACATTCCTAGATACCACAGCCAGATTCCCGCGCTGGACCCAAAATTGGGCTATTTAGAGTAGATCCCCAGGACCGTGGCACAAGACGCACTGTTCACAGCTAAACACAATCTAGTGGACACACAATGACTCTGTTGAGTGCGGCAACAAACCGTTCTTTGTCTCCACAGTTCTCCTGTCATGGACACAGATCTTGTGTCTTTTAGCAATCATTTCAACTGCACATATCTCCGAAACGATCTCGAAGGACTATTTTTTACATGGAAACCTACGAGAAATCAGACCAGCATAGCAGAGATGGGAACGCCTGTTCAGTGGGGTTGAGTTACGTGTCTTATGTATTCACAATCTGCTTTGTATTGTGTGTTGTTTGATGATGTTAGCAGTAATCATCTTGGTGTCATTTATGTGCAGTTTAAATATATATCTAAACTGAAAAGTTTGCCCTGTGGAGTAGTCCAATATATAGGACACTTTTCATTACACAATGTTGAGGGTTTTTTTATTGAAAAAATAAGCTGGATTTAGAAAAATTTATTTTTTAATTGAGATTAAGCAGATTTAAGCAGACCACAACAATGAAATCTCTGATAGTAGCATAAGCAAACAATTTAATTTTACGAGGTTTTTAAAATCTACCTACAAAATGTAAGTTACTCCTACAATAATTGGTGTAACGTGGGACGACAAGGCTAATGAAGCTCTTTTGGGCTGTTATTTGGGTTGTGACATATTTATCATTCTTGTCTATATGTCTACATTATAATATCACCTACCTACCTATATACCTATCTACCTATCTTAGTTTACACTTCCTGAATGGCTTGGCTTGTTCTAACAGGGTTTTATACAATTGGTCTCTGATTAACATTTTAACATTACAACTACCAAATGATGACATTAAACTCCATTAAATTACACCAATGAAACATATTAAAGATTAATCATTACAATATGGCAAAGGCAAATTCCAACACACATTCATGTATAGAAAATAGCATATAAATAAAAAAATAAAAAAGTTGACGTCTAGTTTGCTTGTGTCACTATTCCATAAAGTTAAACATGAATTCAGGCCTATAGAAAATGGAACACAGCATGGACCCTATCAAGATCATTCTTTGACAGTTTCATAGTTTGTAAACTCTGCTGTCTGTATAATGGTGTTACAATTTATCTCCATGTGTGCCTGATTTCAGTTGAATAAAATCAACACCAAGAACGCTTATCAACATGTGATTTAAGTCATTATGATAAATCACATTGGCTATTCTTTGCCCTCAATTCACAAGGACAACAAACATGGCTCAAGATGAACAGTTTGACATAGATAAAGAACTTTCTCAACAGGTTGCTAAAGACAACAAAGATAGATAAGCCAGAGCAAACAATCTTTTCACAGGACATTATAGTTAAATGTAGTTCTTAATGTTATCTTCTCTTACAGTAGCTGCCAGTATTCAAATGTTAAATACCAGAAGTGCATAATTAATTTGAAATACACCCTTGAGTATCTGAACTTCCAAAGGTCCACATATTTGCAAACACTGACCCATATCAAAGATAAGGATATATCAGACCGATCTTGTGCATCAATATCAGGCCAATAGGTATGTTCCTGAAGCAAAATCAAAGCTGCTCGCTTATCAGTTGCATATCTCTTGTTCAACCACACCCACATAAACACTGGTAAATTCCAAAAGGCTGTAAATTACTCAGCACCTAAATTACTCAGGGATTAATATGCAAATTAATCTTGTAACATCAGCAGTAATAGCCACAAGGAAACAGCACAAAGCTTTTTATTTAAAACTACAGAATGCTGATCTAATTATTGATATTGTAGAAATTCAAACGTTACAAAGGCAAATGTTTTTTAAAAAAAAAACCACTTCACTAGCATGTTTGTTACATCGTTTAACAATTAATTTGTACATATTTTAATCACAGCACCTGACGCTGAAATGCCCCTTGCCACTTAACAAACAGGAATATTTTATCCTGAACTTCTTTTCACAAAATAACATCAGGGATTACTATTCCTTACACGTCAAGCAAAAAATCCCTTCACCAAATAAACTCCCTTGAATTCCTAGACCTGGTATGTTAGTGTGTGTCTTACTGAATGCACATCAGCCATTATTCAATAACTCTCACGCTTTAATCAAAGACCATTTATTCTGAATTTGACAGGTGAAGATTTTCCCATGGACAGACCCTGCCACGATACTTCAAATGCTGATGCCATTCTCATTCGATCCCACGGCAAGTGAATGCCCATATATCGCAGGGTATTTACAAAAACGTCCACATTTCGTAGTCACTGAATCACTTATATAAAGGAGTCGGTGCAGCATAATGGCGCCACAAATCACTGTGCCGTGGTCAAGGCTTTGGTCACTCAGTGTACTGTATGAAAGGACACCGCGAAGGAAGGGCACTTATGACCAGCTAAAATGAACTGGAACCTAAATGTCCAGTGATCTTTGAGGACTGACGGGGGAAGTGACGGGGGAAGTAATGTCCTGGTCAGTGATACCCTCATGGGAAGGCTGGAATACTTGTGGTATTTACACAAATTGTCAATAATTTGTATCTAATTCTGTTCTCCAATTATCTCATTTCCCAAGGTATCAAACACCAGTAGGATGGAGATGTTTATTTACTCAAGTCTCAAGTAGTTATACTCCAAACAGCCCAATATTGAGCTAACGCAACGGCTTTTAGTGTCTCTTCCGAAAGACACGGGCAAAGTGGGGTGAATGAAATTGCCCAAGCTTCGAAACGGCGGAGGTGGAATCGAACCACCATCCTCTCGATCGACAGGCGGGTGCTCTAACCATTAGACCACCGTTCCCCACAATTCACAATAGCACAATGGTTAAAAAGTTGGACTGTCAATCAAGAGGAATTGGGTTCAAATTGACTTGTTGTCATTTCCAAACGTATTTTCATCCAATGTCAATAGACATTCGTATGGGTTCACCCTGAGGTGTGTGCAGGAATGCAGAAGCTGTGCTCTGGCATACCCCAGCTATGTGGTTTTTATCCCTGCCTGTCACCAACAATGAACCATTTGCATGTTGGAAAGCGTATCATGTCATCTTGTGCTAATTTCAGTCAGATAGTCTGTCTGTGATGTAACTCGAGTGATACAATGATTGTAACTTGTGACTTGAACATACCGTATAGTTTCCAATACACACTGCGCACGAGTGCGTAGGGTTGGGTGTGCACATGTTAGTTTCTCAAAAGTGGCACGAGCTAATAAATATAGCACTTTTAGGCAATTCTGGTAAGAAGCAACATATGTCACTGTCTACACAGAAATGTGCACAGCTTTGTTTTGTAAGGTGTGTAACTGTTGGTTACGGAAAATGGTGTCAAGTCATCCTTATACATTCTGGTGTCAATGTTTATGTAATTGCGAGCCTTCACTCCTGAAAAATCTTTCACCTGTGGTTTCACATCTAAAAGAGGGGGCGTACGTTTATTAGGCTGTGTGCTTTTATTGAAAACTATATGGTAAGCAGATACAGTTGTCCGATATATAAAAACAACTGGACATTGTTTTGTTTTTCTGTTGCAGCCATTATACAAATCAGTGACCTTATCTGTAAATGATTACCTAAATTCTACTCTCGCCTACTATGGCTGGTCTGGCAGCTTTAATTACACAATTGCATGCACAGTGCAATTGCAAACGACTATAGTAAAAAGCAGAGGCACTGGAATCAGATGTTCAGAGGTATGGCCCAAAGAGGTATAGCTAAAATTCTCAGGTGTACAGCAAACGATAAAAATAAACTGATGTAATAAAAAGTGTGAAAATTGCAGAGTTCTCAGTTCCCTTAACCTTCTGTTAGATCCCTACAAAGGAACCGTTTGTCATTGCAACCATACTGTCATTTTACAAATGCCTTTTTCCATGACATATTCTGTAGCCACATTGTTTTGCTTTCAGCTGTCTAACAACATGCATATATCTTTGTCGCTGTTGCACTTTAGTGTGAATATATGTACTTTATAATTTGCTACATTGATGAGATGTATATTTTATAAACTTGTGTTTCAAGCAATTAGTGAACAATTCTTACCAACCCATGGTAAATGTAGATGTCATGGTTATATCAGTTGTTTTATTTCATTGTGGTGAAATGAGAAATAATGTATTGACAAAGCAGAAGAGGCTGGAATCAAAATGCAGATAGTTGAGAGCAGACCGTGGTGAACAGGACACAATCAGGGAAAGAGGGATTGACAAAGAGGGCCTGGGTATCAGAAGAGAGTGGTACAAGACCAAAATTAGTTGGATGGATAGTGTGAAAATAGACTTGGAAAAGGCAGCTGTCGGCAGCAGAAAATTAGAGTAAGTAGCAGAAGACCAACAGGGATGGAGACAAGTCATCGAGAGGATGAAAGGGAATTTGTGATTTGGGTAAGAAAAGGGGAAGAAAAAATAATGACAACTTACATTTGTGAGTTGCACAGGACCTTCTAAAATATAAATCCTCCCTAGTGTGCAGCCGCTGCTGCGACGACTGTTAGTGCCATCTGCTGACGAAGGCAGACCCGAACTGGAAAATGACATCAGTAAACATTCAACTTCCATCAGAGAAATACATATTAAAGGTACACCTGATCGTTTTTATAGTAAAATCATGTTATATTATAAATTTATATCTGTTCTAACATCCCAAATGTGTTTTAATGAATAACAATTATTTAGTATAATTTGAAAATAAACTCTTGAATGTTTCAGGGTGAATATCATGCATGCAGTGAACATTATCTTACAGGAACGCCTAGCCCCAATAAACTTTGCCCACAGGTGTGTAAATTGTAGATAGCTGTTTGTAATCGTAAATGTAATGAACGGAAAGATCGATATTCATAAACAGGCAATGGTCAAATTATATTTTCATTAAAACAAATCTGGATGGTCCAGATAGTATCTTCCATAGAATGGATGTTGTTTATGCTGTATAACATGATTTTACAATAAAATCGATCATTAACACAAAAATTAACGACAAAAGCATCAACATCGTTTTTATGCAAAATACATAATCTCATGCAATGTTGCTGACGTACATAATCTTGCAATAACCTAATAAGCTGGTTTAGCACACTCAATTGTCTGATTCATCTACCCAGATTAACTAACTTGCTCAAACCAGTGTCACAGTGTCATGTTTAAACATGTTTATGCATGCAACAGTGCTTGATTAAAGTCAATGCCTTTGGTCAAATAACATATAACATTAATGCAATTGCATTGTTAAGTTTAAGGTCTAACAATGTGTACAGGTAACATGACTTTTTAGGTTTATGTCTACTAGTTCTATTGATAAAGGTATTGTATATGAAAAAAAAAAACTTGTTACAAACCATGAAGAGATGTTCTCAGTGAGTGTATGAGATAGTTACCTGGAGAAGCTGCGTTGTTTTGACCGTCGCAGGATCAGAGCCCCAGGGGCTGACTTCCTCCGTCCAAGGGTGGTAGGCTTCTGAAAATATCATCAATGACAGATAAACAATTTTAACAAACAATGACATACACCGCAAGTTCTCCAGGACACTGGTTTCATAAGACAGTCTTTTCCCAGGATCGTTGTCTCATAAGACAGAGGTCTCAAAAAACAGTGGTCTCAAAAGACAGTGGTCTCATGAGATGCACAATGGTCTCATGATATGTACAGCAGTCTCGTAAGACATTGGTCTCAAACGAAATTGGTCTAGCAGGACAGTGGTCTAGCAGGGTCGCCCATGAATGTGGTCTGAAAGGAATGTGGTATCTCCCGACACAAGTCTACAAGGATATAGATTTCTCAAGACAGTGGTAGGAAGCTACGAAGTTTTATATCCTGTGATGGAATTTATTGCAGCAATTACATTTCATATTTTATTGACACTGTACATTGAAACCATGAGGCTCTGTGACTACTGTATTGAGTTGCAATAGATGCCAACTGCATGCCCTGGGCACTGAGCTGGCTAGCCTTATGTCAACTACCATGGCTGACGGCCAACACAAATTTTGGCCTATCTCCAACCAAGTCAAGACTTGAACCAACAAAGAGCCGACCACAGGCAAACATTATACTTTCTGGCACCTACATCAACCACAAAGACAATTTGAATCACTGTGTCATAAACCCTTTTATTTTCAGATTTGCCCAAGTCAAAATCACTGCCAGCATCAGTAGAACTGGCCAAAAAATGCTTACAGAATTGATCAGCATTTCACAGCGACCATTAAATTGGTTATTTAAGGACCATCTTAAGGTCAGGGTAATGATTAGAATTGGGGCTAGCCTTAGGGTCTAGAGTTGCGACAACAACGAGGTATGACAGCAGGTGGTTTTAGGTCTTAATGGTCTGTGTATTACAATGGGTATTGTGCCAGTACAGATGATTGGCAGCTGGTTATTTGGTGAAGGTTACTTTGATGTAGTCAAGCTATGTCTCTCCTCCCTGTGCTACACAATACACCACCAGGCCTGTCTCCAATGGACATAATCACAGGCTGTCATCGGTCTGGAGACAACTACATCTCACTGTGGTGTCCTGGGGCATGGGCAATGTCCAGAATGTGTTGTCCTGTGTCAGGGTGGGGCCACCGCTCATGTTGCCCTGGTGACCTCGTATTCAAACCAGGCAATTGTGATTCAGTAGTAAGCAGAACATCAGTACATTCTTGTTAACAAAATAATTAACTAATCTAAAGCGGTCCGTCAGTGTAGCATTACGTGTCCTGGGGTGCAGTGACTCCGTGGTTAGAGTGCCAGACTGACAACTGAGAGGAACGAGGTCGAAGTCCACCTACTGTTGTTCTGAAACTTGGGCAATTTTGTTCACCCCACATTGCTTCAGTTCACTCAGCTTTCGTGCAGCAATTGCAGCTTGGCTCAATGTGTTAACAGAAGTTGATATGGCATTTTAGTGAATGGGCACTAACCAATGGATGTTGATATAAAGTGAACGTTTTGCCTTCTAGTTTAATTACCACATGACATCAACCAATCACTTACTATAAGGCCCCCATGTAGTATCATGTAGTATAACAACAAAATATATCCACGTATATTGTAAGTAATGCAAAATTCATAATGTGTTTTTATAGTATTGTGTTCAGTATTAATACAATGTTAGTTTATTTTGTTTCATGGTTCAATATAAAAACTAGAAGTAATTTTATTCATATGGCAAATATTGAGTCCTTCATGTTTCTATGGGGTGTGCCATTATATACTTCCTGCAATCCTCTATTGACACAAGTTAACCCTCAGCAGCAACACCAGGGTAAAGACTGTACAGGTGATTGAACTGAAGGGTCAGTGCTAAAAGAAGAACCCCCTAATCTATATCTAACAATGAACATCATATAAACCCAATCTCATGCTCTATAGGCAAACTGAAATGCTCTGACCTCTACACCAGATGTCCATGAAAGATGCTATTTCAGTCTGGCACAGTCTGGGAGAGTTCATTCAACCGTTCAGCAACAAACAGCAAAGTCAGTCATAAAGCATGCAAATATTTAACACATGCACGACTGCACACGCATACGGATGCGTGCACACAACTACTAACGCAAGAGGACTCACATAATACAACCACCATTCCACACGGCCATCAATATATTACCACAACCATTGGACCATAACAAAGTTACCACAACCACCATCATACCAAAATCATCACCATAATACCAACCACCATTAGAACACAACCATCAGAAACACTATCATCTAACACCATCAAAACACCACACCACCATGATCACACCACTATCACATGTTTCCACCATGCCATTACCTGACTACAACACCACTATCATGTCATACAACCACTACCACCACTCTACTGCCAACACAACCACAGCTACCCCCTCACTCCCCATACATTTAATACACCACCACCACCAGCACATTACACTACCACCACCACCACTACATACATACATCACACAACCACCACCATCACACCACCACCTTCACCACACTACCACCACCAACACAACCACAGCCACCCCACCAAATTTACCATACCACTACCACCACTACCACTACCATCACCACACCCCCACCAACACCTCCACCTCCACCCCCCACCACCACCACCACCATACCTGCACCACCACCACTAACAAATCAGACATAATAGCGATGGCACAAATAGACATGCGGCAATCAGAGAAGAATCAACGCAGGGCGTAGCTTACAGTTTAACAGACAGAACTGACCATAAGAGAGCCGGTTGATGTCCATAAACATGTGTGAATGCTGACAAGGAATGTGCAGCACAGACAGACAACACAACACGTGTTTACAGCAGGGAGAACAGCCGAAACAACAAACAGTCCGAACTTCATACTGCTTCATCACTTTCATGAATCTATTCAATAGATATCTCAACCACCAAACAATCAACTGCTGCTGAGAGTCACTGAATATCTGATTAGGACATCACGAATTGAAATGGTTCTTTCTCGCGGGTATCAACTTACTCAGTGACTGGTGACTCAATCTGAATCTCAAAATATCTGCCCCCATATAATTAGAGTGTTAATTAAGATGGCACTTTCCATGGTTATGTCTAGAGAAGGTTGTTCATGCAGAAGAACTCCTCTAGAGTAGCCAGCCAAGTGATTGAGACAAAGCGGCGTGGGGGGAGCTCAAATATACAGATGTGAGGAATAAGTTACTGTGATACAGTGGTAATTTTCAAGGGGTTCTACTGTATATAAGCACAGCTATTTAACTTGCTGTGCTCCAGTGTCTTATAAGCCAGCATTGAGAAACAAAGAATCCCGCCCTGAGATTCGAGGTAATATAAGGCATTGCATTGTACAGTCGACCAAATACATGAGTTACGAAAAATACAAAAACCTGTTTTGTCACAGCTCAAATGTTTCACTAATGTATCATATTGTCATGTCCATATTTGTTTGCAAAAACAACGCTCGGTGAGTCACAATTCAGCACATAATATCACACGTTTGTATTAACAAACAACCACAACTAAATGTCATGTCTCCATGTCCTTGTATGCAGTACATATTACAAAAACTTGCATAGTGTCACACCCAGTTTATATTTACTGTTACGTGTACTGGATGAAGTGTGCACTGCATTGGCAAAGGCCGTGTTAACTTTTGTGGAAGCAGTACGTGAACAATGCCAACTACGAAAAGTCATACAGATAGCACATGGAAATATGTCACAAATTCAGTGCACAAAAATAAAGCACCCTATGGCCCTTTTACCCGTCTGCACATTTCTGGAAGTTATTTACACATCTTTGCAAAACACTGATGTTTCATGAATGCGTTTGGCAAGACAGCTCTAAGTCACCCCAAAGTGAGCATCCTATGGGCTATGGCCCTTACTTCAGGGTGAGTTAGAGCTGACTTGCCAAATACATAGGTTCATGAAAGTAAGCATCCTATGGCCCTTACTTCAGAATGAATTAGAGCTGACTTACCAAATACATAGGTTCATGAAACATCACTGATGTGTAAAGAACTTCCAGGAATGTGTGGACTGATAAAAAAACACAAAACTTAACTTAGTGACGACCCTAAATCATGGTTTTATGTACGGGGTAGGCGTGATTCTTACAAGTGTCACCTTTATGTACTCAAGCATTTCAACGATAACAAGCATAATATGAAAAATCAAAAGTTATTTTGGCATGAAGCCAAAACACCTGTAACTCCAAGTTCATTGGACACCCAGGGTGATCAATGAGGCATCAAAGTAACTACCAGGTACAGGTAGGCATATTAAAACATGCAAACCATGCAAGGGTAAATAAAGCGCCGATATAAATAAAACATCAAATGAAATGTCAGCGTACCAGATTATTTGAATAATTAATACATCAAAGCGAACAAATCACCAACATAAATTAATCATGGAAGAAAATCAAGTCATCAGGAAAAATGTCAAACAACAGAAGACTCTTACCATGGTGTTGAACCCATCATCAGCATACAACTGAAGGTTATCGTTGGGGAACATTTCTTGAACATGATTCAACGATCGGTCATCACTGCAATCACTGCTGCCCTCTGGTGGTGTGCCCTTCTGAAGCTTTGTCATCTCGTCTGTATTTTGATCAGGATTCACCATCTGCAGGACACGTGTGATCAAATATCATACACAATAATAATAATAATACAGTTTTTATTTTAGACCATCAAGCAGTATGTCCGTATGAAGAAAAAATATTTTTTAAATCATAAACATTTATATTTACAAAAAACAAAGACACGTTCACAACACACCTACTGTACTTTACGCACGCACATAGATTCACATGCACAGGCACAAACGCATGCGTGCACACATGTGCATAGTAGATTAACACACATGTGCATAGTAGATTAACACACATGCATAAAAACAGACCCATGATCCAGGTCCTTATGCACATAATCACACAACATAAAAAACTACTATTTAATTAGATAGAATTCGTTAGATTATGCATGCTACATAATGCATTAACATTCCCCAACAAAAACCACCACAAATATTTGACACGTGTTTCTATGCATGAACAATTTGACGCAAGGAAAACCACACTTACTTAATTTTTTCGTGCAATAGAAATTACATTAATTGGAACAATAATGTTCTTATAGCCGATTATCTAATGCAATTATAAATAATCCTTCACAGTTCAGTTTTAACACACTGACAAATTAAAGCCATAGCACCATTTTCTTTGCTCACTGCATATAATATGTATACATTACACACCATTCAATATATTCTTATAATGTGGTCAATCACCAGCAGTGATCATTGTAGCAATATCCATGAATCCTTGACATAAAACCCGGCAGATGTTTGTCCACGTCTCCTGATACCTGATGACGTTCATACACACACACGCCACATCAAGGACAAGACCCCGTCGCATGTCCTCCGATCATGGCCACCAACATGTCCGTCTGACAGCGAACTCCAAATTTAAACGACCTAACATCAAGTTCACCCCTCCTGAAGAAGGGTGACTAAAGGAGTGGCAGTCATCGCCCTCAATCGGCCGGCTGGGTGACGCGAAAGGTTTCTACATGTGCAGTTGAATCAGTTATTGATGAGTTTCTCAGGGTTAAACATCAGTCACGCCCCCTGATCCAGTATATATATCACATTAAAGGGGTGCGCCAGACGGCATGCCAATGACGGTGCACAGAAGTACCAACACTTCCTAATATGGCCCGTAACTGCACTGTTCTCAATAAGACTTTTTACTCTTCAATCAAGCTTTCTCAAAATTTTAGTTATATATGCATGCCTCACGTGTACATATTGTTTGTATTCCTTGTAAACAACCTTGAGTCTAGTTTTAGAGACACATGGTGCGCACAAACTCAGTGATAGCACAAATCAAAGTTAATGAAACTCTTTATAATGTATAGAAATAAGCAAAGCCAAATTGTTTACCAAAAAACAAAAAGAGAACAACGAGGGAAGAACATAATTCCCATGCACTGGCTCGGATTTACCACAATTTAACTTTTAACCTACCAAGGTACTTATGGCTTTCTATCTATGAGCATAGCACATGACTGTGTGAATATTTGCCATTGAATACAATACGCCTTTGTATTGCAATATATACGAATACAATACGAAAACCACAGAACATTTACAAATGTCATGTTCAATGTCAACACAATGAACAACAATAACAACAGTAACTAAACTGTCATTAATATAAGATATAATCATTTTTCATTTCGATAACTAACTTATCTTAACAACAGTGTGGTTACTTCCACTGGACCAAGTGATTTTGTCATTAGTTTGGCAAGCTGTAATTACTGGTTGTCCCAAGTTGGCGCCACTAGTCAGGTCTTACAGCCACCGGGCACACTGTGACAGTGACGAGAGATTACTCAAGATTCCAGGTACAGTTCGTCCCCGAAGTGCAAGAACATTGCATGTGAAAAAAGTTCGAATATACACGCCTTCCTTGTTCTACCCCACTCAAAAATTATTTCTTATTGATTGGTCAGTTTGTGTCATAAAACAAACTGATTTCCAATTTGAAACCTCCCCATGTGAACATTTTCAGAAATGTTATTACAGCAACATTCTGACAGCTATTCTACAACTGATCAGTGTACATTTTATTAAAATGTGTTCTTAATTTGTTTTAACTAAATAATGTCTCCCATATTTCGTAATTACATGGGTATTATGTTCTTGCTTGCTTGCACACAATTTGTAAACATTAGGTACACCCTGCCATCTCAGTTAGCCCTGGCATACAGCAACTGACAGCTGCTGAGTACTGGCTCAGACAATTCTGCTAACATCATATGAAGATATGATTTATTTAAAGGTCCAACTTCAATTAAATGTGTTAACTTGTCTCATTTCAAACCCTTTCCACAAAAAAATCTAGCCAACTTAGTATTCTCTACAACATGCTAGCCCATTTGCATATGTTTTATTTAGTTCACATGAAATCATCAGACAAACTATTAAATTTGACTATTGCTGATAAAAAGGAGTAAAAAATCAGTGAAAAAATGTCAGTGACTCCGATCTAATGATCCAAGTCAACTCTTTTGATGATTTTCACCAAAAGTATTCTCTTTTATTTTATTGAACAGACTGCACATAATAACTATTCATACACTACGGATTTAAACACCAAGGAACTTGATTCATGCTGGGCTTAATCAATTGAGAAGCGAGTTTTAAATGTTACTGGTCAAAATTCACCTGTATCCAAGCATCACAGGCCGTAATCCTGGGTTATTCAATAAAGGTCAATTGGCTGTAATAGAGAGCCAGACATTAAGTCATAATGGCCTGCCTCTGGCTCAGCCACCTGTGCCAGTCAGTGGCTGTCATAAAACAAGATGACAGTCCAGCACTGTTTATTGTCACCAGGTAAATTGTGATATACCACAGTGTAAACTTCTCTGTAGTACATCACACTGCAACTGCGCAATTTGCAGTTCTCCAATCCAAACACTTCGTTTCTGGGGTAACAAAATAGCGTCACAGCAAAATTGGTTACGCATGATTCCACATGAAATTAATGTCCAGGAAATGAACCAGAGTTAATTGATGTTAGTAAAAGTGCACATCTAGCAGATCCACGTTTGTCATATTTAACAGTTTCGAGTGAATATTTCAATGTTAGTCTCTATCATAGTGATGGACTTAATTTATGAGCTTAATGTATGGCTGAATAGGTAACTTTAAATAATATTTCTAATGTGTCAGTGTGGAATCATTATTTTAAGAGAGCAACAACACACACGCATGTGCATTAAACTCATCTCTGAACATCTGTACATCAGAAAATGACAAGAATAATAATTTATTGACTTTTTACAATCATAAGACTGAAAACACACTAAATGCACAACAAATGTATTCATAGTTGTGACTGATGCTTATCACAGGGTAAGATAGATTTCTAAATTAAACTATGTATTTATGAATTACCAACCTGTTTGTTTGCATCCACATTTAATCTTATCAGACTACACAAAGTGCGTTCTAACCACAGACATAAATGCCCACGTACTCCAAACAAACACAGCCGCCATGTTTATGAAAGAACTTCAAATTGTTTGACAGAATTGTTCAAATTGTCCAAAAAACAAAAAACAGCAATCAATCAAACAACCGGTGAATCACCAACTTGCCAACGTCCAGGGCATCAAAATTTGGAGTGTGCCAGTTTTTTTTTTGACCTGGCATGTTAACTGTGAGAGAGCATACCCGTGCTTTCTGCAGTCACAAATTACAGGCTTCGGGAGACCCGTCAAATAATGGTGCCGTCTATAGGATGGTGGTGGAATTTCAGGAAAACATGTTTATCTTCCTCTCTCAAGGATGTTGGTGTCAATGAACTGTTAATGCTCGGCTACAAATTTCAAGCACTTATGCCCCCATTGCACCCATTACACCCGAGGCACAACAGACTGGGTGGGTGAGCAACAGGTTTCTGGCAGCTAGCCTAATTACCCTGCCCTCTTTACATGTCCAATTTACAAGTAAAAATTACCAAGATTTAATGGAGGAGTATTTTTTAAAACATCTTGTTTTTACATCAGCTAACAACCTGTTTTTGTCGCACTTTTCAAATTCTTAAACACCTTAAGCATTTTCTTATGAAAATTAGTCAACATTTGGAAAACATCCCTAATGCACAAGATGATCTTTCCACAGATGTTCTCAACATTGTACATGAAACAAAATGTGTTCTCCATAATTTACAAGTTTTGGCGAAGTAAAAATGGATGCTTACTTGTCTAATTGTGCGAATCTCGGTCATCAATCGGCTGTGTTCAGCAGCGGACACACAAGTGGCTCCCTCTGCCAGCAATTCATCCACATACGTCTCATAGTTCGCGACTCGTTTTACCTGTAAGCAGATATATTTTGGTGAAGATACATATATACTTACAGCCACAAAAGAAATGCTGTCCTTGGTGTCAGTGGTAAACATTCTTGCCTGACACGATTTACAGTTTCCAAGATCAACATAATTTATTACGCAGTGCACCTTTGTTAACTCGAACTTTGATAACATGAATACCCATCATCATTTGAAGGGGTTGAACATGAGAAAACATAAAAATGCAGGGTATTAGCTGCTTGTAGTTCCTAATACCTGGTAGTTAGCTAGAAGTGTTAATTAAAGGCTACATGCTAAACGCCCTCCACATGTCATAGTATAACTTGTCCTCAATCAACTGTCTGAACATTTGATTCACGGTTCACTTCTCTGTGCTCAGTCATGTGGAAAGACTGTGCAGACTGAGGAAATAAAACATGTCCTTTTGCGTGATAAACATGAAGAAAGTATTGAAAAGGCATGCGTGCCACAGTGGCTGGCTTGCAGACATTCTTATTGAAGACATGCACTTTTTGCAAGAAACTAAGGTCATGCAAATCTTTGAAATTGTTATAGCATATGCTGACTGTAGGATATCAATCACAACTGGATCAAAATTTACATGACATGACTGGTTTGTACATGTGCATTTCTTCATGTGATTCATGTTAAAAATTTTGATGATTTTATCAGCAAATTAATCATTATATACTGTTTTGATAACGTACGGTCAATTAAAGCAATTACATATGCATATGATTGTGTGTGCATATATATATATATATGTGTATATATATATGTGTGTATATATATATATGTGTGTGTGTATATATATGTGTATATATATATATGTGTATATATATGTGTATATATATATGTGTATATATATATGTATATATATATATATATATATATATATATATATATATATATATATATATATATATATATATATATATATATGTGTGTATATTTGTGCATGTACATTATATACATATAGTTGGACCATTAAAATAAATCTTCCTTCGAAAAAATAACTCAGAAGTGTCCTCTGTCAACTGTCTGAACAGTTGATTCACGGTTCACTTCTCTGTGCTCAGTCATGTGGAAAGACTGTGCAGACTGAGGAAATAAAACATGTCCTTTTGCATGATAAACATGAAGAAAGTATTGAAAAGGCATGCGTGCCACAGTGGCTGGCTTGCAGACATTCTTATTGAAGACATGCACTTTTTGCAAGAAACTAAGGTCATGCAAATCTTTGAAATTGTTATAGCATATGCTGATTGTAGGATATAAATCACAACTGGATCAAAGTTTACATGACATGACTGGTTTATACATGTGCATTTCTTCATGTGATTCATGTTAAAAATTGTGATGATTTTATCAGCAAATTAAACATTATATACTGTTTTTATAATGTACAGTTAATTAAAGCAAATACATATGCATATGATTGTGTGTGCGTATATATATATATGTATATATGTATGTGTATGCGTATGTATGTATATATATGTGTATGCGTATGTATGTATATGTATATATATATATATATATATATATATATATATATATATATATATATATATGTATGCATATGCATATATATATATCTATATGTATATGTATATGTATATGTATAAGTATAAGTAAATGTATATATATATATATATATATATAATATACGTGTATGTTTATGCATGTACATTATATACATACATATATAGTTGGACCATGAAAATAAATCTTCCTTTGCGAAAAACTGTTGGCACCATGGATAAAAAACCTGTCCTTTTTTCCATAATTATACCCCATCCCTTTCAGTTGAAACTCTGTCAACAAGATTGTCAGTTCAGCCTTCTTATCAAGTGTTTTCTTATTTCACCAGTTCATAGATGGTGCTCACACAAAAGATTGTCAGTTCAGCCTTCTTATCAAGTGTTTTCTTATTTCACCAGTTCATAGATGGTGCTCACACAAAAGGCACAAGACTAAGATTTATTGAGCTGCCTTTGAATGCTTCTAACCTTTATGCCTTAGAAGTGCATGCAGTCACTTTCAGAATAAATTATGTCATAGAAATGGTACACTTCTTTCAGCTGTGCACCTGTTATGTGCAGTGGTAAAACATGTCATGTTAAACAAGTTATCCAGAGAATGTCAAAGATGACGAATGTAACGGTGCTCTTTAAATGGCTATCTTGTAAAAGTCCACAGAATGGAGATGTTGTTGTCAATCTAATGTCCCTCTTCAAACAACAAAAATGATTGACGGTGAAACATACCATCAGAATGTGTTGGCAACATTTATTATAGGTTCAATGTGGACTGAGATCATTGGCCACATCATATGAACCAATTTTTTGCCAAACCACATAAGTGTGAACTTGGAAAACAATTATGTAAGGGAACTGTAATGTGTTCATATTGGGTGCTACCCCTCAGGACAGTGACCCAACCAAACCATTTCACACAAAAATTAAGTACAACTTGCATGAAGTGTGAAGTAGTGTCTTTCAGATGATACATTAAGAACAATGGTTCTCCAGAGCTATAGATCCCTTCTACCTGCATGGTGCCAATTAAATCTTTTTACTAGGGGAAGTAAAATATCCTACATAGGTGTAAATTTGTAACCTGCTGTGGACTCAAAGTGGTGTTCTCTATTTCACCCACAAAAACATGCAGTGAAAATACTCCATAGACACGCACTTAACCTGAAGAACGAAAGACATATGGTTCTTGTAGTGCAAACAACGGTCAGTGTACTGACAATAAGAAGTGTCCTGATGTTTGTACAACAGAGAACACCTTCCCACCCCAGAGGGTGACAAGGGGCAGCAACTAGAGCTACCCCACTCACACATGTAAGCCCCAAGGATGGCCAGAGCAGCTTCAGTGGTCCTCAAGGCACTACATGTTTCACAGATATACAACATGAAATGGACGGTCAAACTAAATCACGTGACTCTGCGATAAAGGGGACTTTATGTGCTGCATTTTTAAAGGCCAAGAGGAATGGACATTTTATTTTCTTTCTAAAGAGGAGTTTCATCCCTTCTGGATTTTGCAAATAGGAAATTAAATTGCAGTGAAATTAAGTGAAATGTCAACTTTTACACAGACATTCTAGATAAACTTGAGATTATTTAGTAATTGTTATATTATTATGGCTTTGCATTTGTGCAGTCAAAGTTTGATATTGTTAAAGAGGTGCACATAATCAACACATTTATACAAAAAAACTATCGAAATAATTTACTTATATTTGGACAAACCACTGCCGTTACTCACCATAACACATTTATCTTACTTATTTATTACGTGTAATCACATGGTAAGTAAATGACAATAACAGTTCTAAACCATTCCAAGCTATTCTAAACCATTCTGACAACAGCAGCATGTAGCAATGGTAAACAAATGAATAGATACTATTATTATTCTGACCAATTGAGAGAACACACAGTGGGATGGCCAGACGACAAACTGCTAAGTGATACAACTGTAGAATCATTTTGAATGACCACTATGTCAGGTTGTGGCCTTACAACACTGCAGCCACCTGAAAGGTTGGACACCAGCCTAAAACGCACTCCTCAGTTAATTTAGCCCACTGCAAATTAGGTTTGCTGATGTTCAAATCTGCGGTGTGTCAACAGCCTATGTAATATGCGTAGTCGGTTTAATGAAGGAATGTATACTTTTGTTTAAATCATCAAAAGAATTTATATTGATCTTTAGATCAGGTAGTTTGTGAAACTATGAATATCTTTATGTTATCGTACATACTATATAGGGGTGGAGCAACTGTTGCCATTGTTAATAGAAATATAACAGAACATTGACGGGATGGAAAGTTGTGCACAGAAAGACAAAATGTGTTGACACAGACAAAAAAGATACAAAAGTAAGACGAGGACGTATCACACCAGAGCATTGAAACATGCTTTGACGTCAGACATTGATACATACACTGTGCACTACATTGGATGTGAATGCCAGTGTGCACACTGTGCACTATATCGGGTGTGAATGCCAGTG
Organism: Lamellibrachia columna; assembly: GCA_963662155.1. Lineage (NCBI taxonomy): Eukaryota > Metazoa > Annelida > Polychaeta > Sabellida > Siboglinidae > Lamellibrachia > Lamellibrachia columna. Next base: position 29,238,618 of record OY759270.1, read on the forward strand.
TGCACACATACACCATTGTCCGTTTTTTTTTCTTCGCTAGTTGTAAACATATGGGACCTTAGCTAGTATGAAGAGCTAACTGGCAGGACCTGTATGAGACCTTAGTTAGTATGAAGAGCTAACTGACAGGACCTGTATGGGACCTTAGTTAGTATGAAGAGCTAACTGGCAGGACCTGTATGGGACCTTAGTTAGTATGAAAGAACTAACTGGCAGGACCTGTATGGGACCATAGTTAGTATGAAGAGCTAACTGGCAGGACCTGTATGGGACCTTAGTTAGTATGAAGAACTAACTGGCAGGACCTGTATGGAACCTTAGTTAGTATGAAGAGCTAACTGGCAGGACCTGTATGGGACCTTAGTTAGTATTATGAGCTAACTGGCAGGACCTGTATGGGACCTTAGTTAGTATGAAGAGCTAACTGGCAGGACCTGTATGGGACCTTGGTTAGTATGAAGAGCTAACTGGCAGGTCCTGTATGGGACCTTAGTTAATATGAAGAGCTAACTGGCAGGACCTGTATGGGACCTTAGTTAGTATGAAGAGCTAACTGGCAGGACCTGTATGGGACCTTAGTTAGTATGAAGAGCTAACTGGCAGGACCAGTTTCAAGAAGAATCTACCTGTTTGGTGACACGTGAAAGTTGCAAGACATACAGATGGATGAGATAACTGACATATAATAACTGACTAAATACCATGGACTTTGTGATCTTAATAATGTTTCAATAACTGAGACGGGAGGACTGTGTAAAAAGGGGTGTCAGAAAGGCAGAATAGGGTGACAAGTGGAGGGTGGGAAAAGATAACAGCTGGGGTGGTGCAGCAGTACATGAACTAGCCTCACCCCTTTATAAAAGGAGCAACAATGTCACTCTACCATGGTTATATTCACTTGGCTCACTGATGCAGACAGACTGCCGGAGGAGACCAGGTGTGCAACAAGACTTGTCTGAACCAGCAGCAGACAACTGTAGGGCCAAGTAATATTGTCTTTTCTTTCCAAGTCTCGTCTACATTGTCACATATAGATGTTACAGAGCATGTGACCTGTCACGTGGACTGGCTATATGGACAGGTTATTTGGATTGGTAACTTGAATCAACGGACTGACCACATGCTTCAAAACAACTGCATATTCAAGTTATTGTATTTTGATGAATTAACATCATCTTCTTCTTCCATTACATCTCATGCCTCTGTCTCCGTAACATATGTGATTAGAGCAATGTCAAGCCGGGTGCATTCACACCATACGTATATGATGAGCTAGAGACATAGAAACCTCCACTCCGTGAATCCACAACAAGTTACACATTTATTCCCGGTTTCGAAACAGCAGTAGCTGGACAGGAACCCATGACCTCTTGATTGACAGTTCGATGCTCTAACTGCTGAGCCACTGCTCCTACCCATATAATTTTATAATCTCTTTTAACAGCTTCTTACAAAGGCATATAAATTAGCCCTTAAATAATCCAACGGTTAGAGTGCAGAAGTTACCTTTGTAAATGTCAACTGTGAGCAGTCAAGCTTATGTTTCACTGAATGCTGTAATACGAGTGGTACAATTAAATAAAATAAGAGAATTGTTGCCACTACCTCTGATCAAGTACAACTGGGGTTTGTTTCAACAACTCGTTGAAAAATTGGGATTGTGAATAATGCCTTAATGTTTATTTATTTATTGCTAGGGTTGTGTACAAACATATCTCAATTTCCTCAATCACTCAAGTACACTTAAACTATTGCATGTAAATGCACCATATATTTAAAATAAAGACAATAATGCCTTTATTTTAAAGATTAAGGTGACTGGGATACCTTAACAACATAATTGCATTAACATATGTAATATCTAACAGCTTGGGTCAATAATTCAAAGGTGCGAGAAATAGCAAGAGCTCATTTGTAAACACCTGGCCCACAGTACTGACACTTGTGTTCTTAGCCACTAAAGACTGCCCTCCCAACAATTGACTCCAAGTTATTGTGTAACTATTTGTGAACTTGTTGGCTTGGGAGCTTAACTCTACAAGGCCCAGCTCCCCATTATACACACATTGAAGTAGACTGCCCAACCTCCCATTGCAACTCATACTGGCACAGGCACATCCACTAAAATATCAATAGCATTCATGAATTGCAATAAGCAGTCTCGCTGCTAACATAGCATCATCACCTCCTATAGGACAGGTTGTTTCTGTGAAACAGAACATTTGACTTTCTGACATCTAAACTTAGCATGTAAAGCACATTTGTATGAATCTGATTATTATGGCATGATTTTCTACAGTGAATGATTTATAGAAAATTGCCTTTAAGAATGGTTCATCTTAATTACAATGACCTCTCATTTCTTGACCAATGTTGTCTTATTGAAATACCCAGCCTACTGAACATTGCTCTCTCAGCACGTCTTACAGCCCCATACACACATACACCCATATACCCATATACCCATACACCCATACACACATACACACATACACACATACACACATACACCCATACACACATACATACACACATACACCCATACTCGAAACAGTGATCCAGAGGCCAAATACAAGCATGCACACAAACAAACTTATTTTACCATGGAGTCCCTACAGAAGTAATAAGACTGTTCAATTCATTTCTTCCAGAAGGGTGTGATCAGTCTATTTTGCTCCACCAGCCCACCTCGTCCGACTCTACAAATGCTCTGCTGATTTTATTTTACAGTTTAATTTTCATGTTTATGCACCAAGCATGCAGACCACTACATTGACAGATCCTTTCAGTGACTATCAAACACAGAATTGAAGATCATTAGTAGTCTACACCATTGCTATAGTAATTAGTGTTCATCACCAATTACCTATGATATTCCCCAGCACCACTGATCAGGCTAGGTAAGGTGCCACTCTAACAACTGTGCTGGACAGGAAAGACACATGATATATAACTTACCAACACCTATGTCTAAAAACCCAGTTTTCCGCATTTCCACAAGCTTTATTTACTGTTATTGGTATTATTTAATCTGACATGGGGCACAACAGCAAGGAGGCCCCAAGGGTTGGCGAGATCTTGTCCGAGCCTAATGTGCCACACCTGGGCATTATTATTATTATTAAGCATTCATAACATGCCATGTATCCAGGTGAAACACCTGCTCAAAGGTGCTAAAAGGTGCATTAAGAGGACAAGTCATGAATTAGTACTATTTAATATACGGCTTGTTGTTACATCACAGAAATGCTGCACAAGAAACGTGTGGAAACATTCTCTGAATGGGTCGTCCTGCAGTGAATATACGAGTATGCTTTGCCTCGGATGGTAACCGAAGCATAAATATTACTAATTCTGTCACTCTTAACATGTCATAATTTAAATAGTCAATCATAAATGACACCACACAGAGTTACATAGGCAGATGGTTGTGAAGTGACAGCTAAGCCAAGCGCCGGCACCTGTCTGTTCCGGCTCGAACACACACACACAAATAGGTATAAAAACAACAATCACAACAGATCTACCTTGCTAAGAAACCATTCACGTGGTCATCACAGATCCATGGATAGAGCAAGATGTTACTCACGGCGACTGTGGTTAACGTAAACGTGGCAGACAGTCTTAGCAATCCAAAGTTCTGATGCACCTACAGATCACACCCCACGTTTCATCAGGGTGGTGGGCCTCTTTCAACTGCTTTACCCTGTCCTTGGCTGCCAGTGCTGCTATTCAGCCCCCTTGCTGCAGGAGCCATAGTGAGCGACACGCTTGAGTGAACAGCAGTGGCTATACAGCATGCTTGCTGGAGCGTGACAACACCAAGCACTTCTGCACATTAACCTAGTTGGTTCGACCTCTGACTCAAACATGCAGGTGCTGCCGAAATGCCGGCAACAACAATCGCCCTCTATCCCTATACACCTGTGTTGAAACACCTCCGCTATCCCACCCCCACTCCTCGGATCCCTTTCCCTTTTCCCCGCTAACTCCCCCTGGGTACGAAGTCGCCCCTGACCGCCCTTGCAACGAGAACCTATTTTGTGAATCCAGACATTTTGTACAAAAAAACCGAGGGGTGTCATTAAGAGAAACGATAGCTCACACATCCTGTATGTCGATGCCATGAGACCAGCATGAATGGCAGAACACAGGCAATGGCCATATCAATCCTAACTTGTGATCGCCACACAATGGGGTTATGGTCTCTTCATGGGACTTCACCGTCGACCCCCAAGGGCAGCAATGAGGGTAAAGCACCGCTATGTGATATATGCCAGGGTAAAGTCGACGTATGGGGTAAACGACATGTATGTCCCTCACAGTTACTATATATTTACCAGAGCGATGAAAACAACACGAGTACGTGTTAACAATACCATAGATCAATGATTATTATCAGGAAAAGCCTGCATAAAAATAGAAAATTACCTCATCCACAGTAATAAAAGCTACAAATGATTTGTTTTTAAACAGCCATTTTTCTCACCATTTCTACTTGCGACTTTTACTGTCACCAATTGTTCAGCCTTAAATAAATGCTATGTGTACTTGTTCATGTGACATGTTGACCCCACCATGTTGACCCCACCACTAATGGACAGTTAATTGGGAAATTGCTGGTAATGGAGGGGGCAGGAATAATCAGTTTGTTTTCCCCAGTGTGACTTGCTGGCTTGTGCCACCACCAGCTGAGGGACAATGGGGAATTTGGTTCTTTCCCATGGGCTCATTCCTGTATACACAGCACAAGGGTATATATGACCATTGTTGCCTTACGTCTACTCCTCTGAAGACATGCTTGTCCCGGATTCCTTGCAAGGGAAACATGGAAAGAACGATTGAAAGAATGATGGAAGGATGAGTGAAACAAATTAAAAAGAATAAAAAACAGAAGGAAGACAAGGGTATCATGGGCTGAGGGAGATGAATGGAAAAGGGAGAGGGAAATTAAAATTAAGGGAAGGTATGAGGAAGGAAGTACAGGAGAATAAAGGTACATTCTTACATGGCTCAGTAACAAGTCCCCTGGACTGGTCAAAGCGCTGTACACTTCACCCCCCGGCAGACCAGTTCATTCCATCGCCATTTTGACTATTATGGGAAGCATTCAGCCATGCTGCAATTACTGCACAAAGACTATTCGTTCACAGCCAGGTACTCACAACTGAGTGAACTGTGGCAATGTGGGATGAACAAAATTGCCAACACTTCGAAACGGCAGCAAGAGGATTTGAACCCAGGTTCTCTCAATTGAGAGCCTGACGTTATAACCACTATGCTTACCATGCCCCAGAATACGGGGTGGGATAAGTGAGGTCAGAGTTCAAGGAAGAGAACAGAGGAAAACAATTCAAGATAGGAAGCAGGATAGCAGATGGCTGAAAACAGAAGTACACTAAAATTTAACAAAATACTGAAAAATTCAATGGAGTGTGATGTATCTTATCTCAGAAAGACATAATTAATTAAACCTAATCACCATTCCTGCTAGGGAAGCAATCACTATATAAAGGTTTGAGCCTATGTTTTCAAGGACAAAGACTTAAACACAACATTATAGCAACTGAAAGATGAATATCATAAGTGTTTTTAATGCTAATACACATTACTACATAAAACGGAACTGGGGTTAAGCCACTGACCAGCAAAACATCAATGGTAAGAAAACAGGCAATTTGAAGGGTGTCTGTAAGATGATCTCAGTGAAGAACAGATGGCATAGCAATTTTGATGCAACCAAAGGTCGTAACTGGTAAACCAACACTAGCTTGCTGTACGTTAACCGCACCTCAAGGCAACCGTCAATCCCTAGTACAACAGTCACAGCTGGTGTCCTTCAGGGAAACCAGAAACACCTCCCATAAAACATAGCTGCTTAAAAAAAAGGGGTGAAACATAATGCAATCATCATTTCCAAGGAGCTAGTAAAAATTCTGCGGTGTATGTTCAGTCATGCATGTCGTGTTGCATTCATTTTTCACCCGGCAGGTGGAAAATAAAAAAGTGGAATAAAACTGCGGTTGACCACACAAAAGACTGCACATGACATAATGCCATGAAAATATGTGGTGTTATTTCATTGATACATCATGACTATTGCACCTCGTGTACTTGGCTACCCTCATGACCTTACGTCTTATCAACATTTACTCTTATGTTCTTAACATGTTATCGCTGAGTAATTAATTGTGATACACCCACGATAATACTGATTACAATCATCGGTTGAACGATTAATATCTTGTGACAATATAGGGCAGGGGGGACAAGGTAAGAGCAGAAATGTACACAAAAGGAGAAATGCCTTTAGGAAAAGCTTAGCATTCTAAGTAGATGTAAATATTGTTTACATCCTAGCGGTTGATCACAAAACATCGATGTTCAATACTACGCAAAACTTATATCATTTATCATCAGACTCCACTACACAATACTGTGACTTGTAGATACCCATGAAAATCTTTTCATCCTTCAAACCGAACAAACTTAATTTGACTGCATCACATGGTTTCATCCAACAATTGTACTACCCTGCCCCAACCAACAATTGTACTATCCTGCCCCATCCAACGATTGTACTATCCTGCCCCAACCAACAATTGTACTGCCCTGCCACAACCAACAATTGTACTGCCCTGCCACAACCAACAATTGTACTGCCCTGCCACAACCAACAATTGTACTGCCCTGCCACAACCAACAATTGTACTGCTCTGCCACAACCAACAATTGTACTATCCTGCCCCAACCAACAATTGTACTGCCCTGCCACAACCAACAATTGTACTGCCCTGCCACAACCAACAATTGTACTTCCCTGCCCCAACCAACAATTGTACTGCCCTGCCATAACCAACAATTGTACTACCCTGCCACAACCAACAATTGCACTACCCTGCCACAACCAACAATTGTACTGCCCTGCCACAACGAACAATTGTACTGCTCTGCCACAACCAACAATTGTACTGCCCTGCCCCAACCAACAATTGTACTGCCCTGCCACAACCAACAATTGTACTGCCCTGCCACAACCAACAATTGTACTGCCCTGCCACAACCAACAATTGTACTTCCCTGCCACAACCAACAATTGTACTGCCCTGCCACAACCAACAATTGTACTACCCTGCCACAACCAACAATTGTACTGCCCTGCCACAACCAACAATTGTACTGCTCTGCCACAACCAACAATTGTACTGCCCTGCCACAACCAACAACTGTACTACCCTGCCACAACCAACAATTGTACTACCCTGCCACAACCAACAATTGTACTACCCTGCCACAACCAACAATTGTACTACCCTGCCACAACCAACAATTGTACTACCCTGCCACAACCAACAATTGTACTGCCCTGCACAACCAACAATTGTACTTCCCTGCCCCATCCAACGATTGTACTACCTTGCCCCACTATTTCTGCCCCACCCACTTATGGCAGGGTACAAGTGAGAGGTAACAAATAATAGAGAGAAGAATGGAAGGAGAAGTAACAGGGGAGGAACAGAATAAATCAGGTAGATTGACCAACAGATGAATATATTAAACTAAAATTAAAATAAATTAAAATAAATGCCAAAGATGAGGCATATTTGAGAAGTGAAATGCCACATGGCAGAATACTCAAGAAATATTTACATACATGTATTAAAATGAAACACAATACACCAGAAAATATACATCCGAATGCTTCACTGACCCAGACCGCAATTTGATATCCCTGTCCACCCACTGCGATGTAAGAACGAGAACAAAACAGCCTTCCCTATACAATATGCTCATTGACGTAACATAATGATCAATCACATTAGGCAACCTTTCTACATGTGCAGAAACTCATTTATCCATCTTATTTGAATTACACAAGGTTACTGATATACCTCACAGCTGATGACATGTCACTGATGTGTGATGTACATTTAAATGCGTGGGCCGTGGGTGGGTAATGGTGGGTGTCTTAGTGAGTGGGCACTTGATGGGTAATAGTGGGAGTCTAGGTGAGTAGGCACTTGGTGGGTAATGGTGGGTGTCTTGGTGAGTGGGCATTGGGTGGGTGTCTAGGTGAGTGGGCACTTGGTGGGCAATAGTGAGTATCTAGGTGAGTAGGCACTTGGTGGGTAATAGTGGGTGTCTTGGTGAGTTGGCACTGGGTGGGTAATGGTGGGTGTTTAGGTGAGTGGGTACTTGGTGGGCAATAGTGGGTATCTAGGTGAGTAGGTACTTGGTGGGTAATGGTGGGTGTCTTGGTGAGTGGGCACTGGGTGGGCAATGATGGATGGCTAGATGAGTGGGCATTTGGTGGATAATGGTGAGTGTTTAGGAGAGTGGGCACTTGGTGGGTAATGGTTGGTGTCTAGGTGAGTGGGCACTTGGTGGGCAATGGTGGGTATCTAGGTGAGTGGGCACTTGGTGGGCAATGGTGAGTGTCTAGGTGGGTGGGCAATGGTGGGTTTCTAGGTGATTGGGCAGTGGGTGGGCAATGGTGGATGTCTAGGTGAGTTTTATAGATTGGCTTGCAATAACAATCGTTCATTAAACCTGTATAGATATATTGGACACACTGGCATAAAATCTGTATAGCAGAGAGCTTATATGGATGAGATATCTTAACAAGAGACCACTGTGATAAAGTATGTGAACAGTGAACACTTCCTTGTAGTAACACCTGTGTATGGCTGACAACACTGGAACAAATAAACAAGAACAAGTGTTATAGACAGTTGTTAGCCTTTGTTTTCGCTGCAGCTTACACTGTTATTTATTCATAACCTGCATTGAGACGAGTGGTGGGAGTGAGACAATGGAACTATCTCTTAGTTAATTGGGAAAGCTTTTAACTTTCCATGTATGAATACACCATGTAAATAATCTAATGAGATGTAATGTAAATGATCAATATGGTATCCGTGACCTTCTTATGGTGTTTTATGACTTTATATTATCCTTGCATATGGATGATATCCGGTCCACCACCTGGTGATATTTCAGTGTTCCAAGTCATCCATCAAGCCCATCCCACCTGACGAAGTGCCATCCCATGCATGTTACCATCAAAACTGTACCATTACAATTATGATCAGTGAGCCACACTGCATCATTTAACAAACATTCAACTGTTCATAATTCACACAGCCAGGCATGCGAACTGTTAATTGGGAAAACTACTATTTGAAATAATAAATTAATAACTTCATGTTGGTTGCAAGACAGAAACAGCCATTTTATATTAGCATTAATTTTATCTACATAAATGCAAGAGTTTCATCAGGTTAAAAATGCCTTTATTGTATCTAATAACTTTATATTACATTATACCAACTTCCACTTGAATTAGCTTGATACGTTAAATTGTCCTACTAATGCATTATTTATAACTGAAACCACATACAAAATAAACTGAATTTCTTATGGGGAAACATAGAATGTTTGTTTTCTAAAATGATGTCATTTCCATATTTGGTCCACTTGTTCCAATTAGGCATAATGGGAAAATGTTTAATTAGTTCTAAATAACAAGTTGTCACAGAGCAGCAAAACTGCCAGGCAGTGAAAAACACTAATTACAAAGAGTTTTCTAAATGACCTGCAAATTGCTTAACCTCCTGCTGTGCACTGTATAACCTTTCCAGAAATCGAGGGCCACCCGGACATTTCTGGAATGATACCTAGAAAGAAAAATCCACTATTTGCATATGAATATTTGTATAAGCCGGAACCATGCTTGAGTGGGTTGCAGGAATTCTAAAACACACCTCCAAGGGGAAGATCACCCTCAGCGATATGTGGATCTCAACTCCTCTGGTGAATGGCAAACATAAAGTGTGACCGCCCCACTTATCAAAAACCTATGTTGAAGCAGTGATCAAAGACCACAGTGGTCAGATAAGCAGTGGTTGCACTGGTCTCTGGGCAAGTTCCCACATACTTGCTGATGGTATCTTGGTGGTCATTCAAACACAAGGAGTCACTACTGCTGCTTTGGTTGTCAGAAGTTATAAGATACCTGGCTGAAGACAATAAAACTATACACAAAACTGGCAATTGGCCATTTGTGGTGGATGTCCAGCAGTAAAGGGTGGTCTGGAATGGCCAAGAAACTACCCTTCTCTCATATACCTGTCACAACCCTAATTAGTGCCCTTAGATTTATCTTTAAGGGGGGCTTCCTATGGCATACAGTGGTTTGATAATTGTTTTTCATGTATACTTGAAGCTTAGGTTAAAATCTGACGTCCTACTGTTTGTAGCTTACTTATTAATTTCAGTCCCAATGAAATTATGAAAAATGATTGGACTCTCGATAAGCCAATGGCTTTCTTGTCCACTTGCTATCTGGGCCTTTGCTTGTTAAATCTTGTTAAATGTTACTATATCCAGCAGAATCGTAAATACCCTCCACCTGTACGACTGACTCTGTCATCCTGTGAAAAGATTATTAATCATTGTATAGCCATGAGAAAATATTCTCATGTTCGTGATCACCGTACATGTCCAAGTGGCTACCCACTAACAACACACTGGGTAATGGCTCAAACCCTGCCCATATACAAGAGATAGAAGCTAATGTTGTTATTTCATGATCTGATATACGTGGGAGTAGAGGCTATTGTTGTTATTTCATGATCTGATATACGTTGGAGTAGAGGGTATTGTTGTTATTTCATGATCTGATATACGTTGGAGTAGAGGGTATTGTTGTTATTTCATGATCTGATATACGTGGGAGTAGAGGGTATTGTTGTTATTTCATGATCTGATATACGTGGGAGTAGAGGGTATTGTTGTTATTTCATGATCTGATATACGTGGGAGTAGAGGGTATTGTTGTTATTTCATGATCTGATATACGTGGGAGTAGAGGGTATTGTTGTTATTTCATGATCTGATATACGTGGGAGTAGAGGGTATTGTTGTTATTTCATGATCTGATATACGTGGGAGTAGAGGGTATTGTTGTTATTTCATGATCTGATATACGTGGGAGTAGAGGGTATTGTTGTTATTTCATGATCTGATATACGTGGGAGTAGAGGGTATTGTTGTTATTTCATGATCTGATATACGTGGGAGTAGAGGGTATTGTTGTTATTTCATGATCTGATATACGTGGGAGTAGAGGGTATTGTTGTTATTTCATGATCTGATATACGTGGGAGTAGAGGGTATTGTTGTTATTTCATGATCTGATATACGTGGGAGTAGAGGGTATTGTTGTTATTTCATGATCTGATATACGTGGGAGTAGAGGGTATTGTTGTTATTTCATGATCTGATATACGTGGGAGTAGAGGGTATTGTTGTTATTTCATGATCTGATATACGTGGGAGTAGAGGGTATTGTTGTTATTTCATGATCTGATATATGTGGGAGTAGAGGGTATTGTTGTTATTTCATGATCTGATATACGTGGGAGTAGAGGGTATTGTTGTTATTTCATGATCTGATATACGTGGGAGTAGAGGGTATTGTTGTTATTTCATGATCTGATATATGTGGGAGTAGAGGGTATTGTTGTTATTTCATGATCTGATATACGTGGGAGTAGAGGGTATTGTTGTTATTTCATGATCTGATATACGTGGGAGTAGAGGGTATTGTTGTTATTTCATGATCTGATATACGTGGGAGTAGAGGGTATTGTTGTTATTTCATGATCTGATATATGTGGGAGTAGAGGGTATTGTTATTTCATGATCTGATATACGTGGGAGTAGAGGGTATTGTTGTTATTTCATGATCTGATATACGTGGGAGTAGAGGATATTATTGTTATTTCATGATCTGATATACGTGGGAGTAGAGGGTATTGTTGTTATTTCATGATCTGATATACGTGGGAGTAGAGGATATTATTGTTATTTCATGATCTGATATACGTGGGAGTAGAGGGTATTGTTGTTATTTCATGATCTGATATACGTGGGAGTAGAGGATATTGTTGTTATTTCATGATCTGATATACGTGGGAGTAGAGGGTATTGTTGTTATTTCATGATCTGATATACGTGGGAGTAGAGGATATTATTGTTATTTCATGATCTGATATACGTGGGAGTAGAGGGTATTGTTGTTATTTCATGATCTGATATACATGGGAGTAGAGGCTATTGTTGTTATTTCATGATCTGATATACGTGGGAGTAGAGGGTATTGTTATTTCATGATCTGATATACGTGGGAGTAGAGGGTATTGTTATTTCATGATCTGATATACGTGGGAGTAGAGGGTATTGTTGTTATTTCATGATCTGATATACGTGGGAGTAGAGGGTATTGTTGTTATTTCATGATCTGATATACGTGGGAGTAGAGGGTATTGTTGTTATTTCATGATCTGATATACGTGGGAGTAGAGGGTATTGTTGTTATTTCATGATCTGATATACGTGGGAGTAGAGGGTATTGTTGTTATTTCATGATCTGATATACGTGGGAGTAGAGGGTATTGTTGTTATTTCATGATCTGATATACGTGGGAGTAGAGGGTATTGTTGTTATTTCATGATCTGATATACGTGGGAGTAGAGGGTATTGTTGTTATTTCATGATCTGATATACGTGGGAGTAGAGGGTATTGTTGTTATTTCATGATCTGATATATGTGGGAGTAGAGGGTATTGTTGTTATTTCATGATCTGATATACGTGGGAGTAGAGGGTATTGTTGTTATTTCATGATCTGATATACGTGGGAGTAGAGGGTATTGTTGTTATTTCATGATCTGATATATGTGGGAGTAGAGGGTATTGTTGTTATTTCATGATCTGATATACGTGGGAGTAGAGGGTATTGTTGTTATTTCATGATCTGATATACGTGGGAGTAGAGGGTATTGTTGTTATTTCATGATCTGATATACGTGGGAGTAGAGGGTATTGTTGTTATTTCATGATCTGATATATGTGGGAGTAGAGGGTATTGTTATTTCATGATCTGATATACGTGGGAGTAGAGGGTATTGTTGTTATTTCATGATCTGATATACGTGGGAGTAGAGGATATTATTGTTATTTCATGATCTGATATACGTGGGAGTAGAGGGTATTGTTGTTATTTCATGATCTGATATACGTGGGAGTAGAGGATATTATTGTTATTTCATGATCTGATATACGTGGGAGTAGAGGGTATTGTTGTTATTTCATGATCTGATATACGTGGGAGTAGAGGATATTGTTGTTATTTCATGATCTGATATACGTGGGAGTAGAGGGTATTGTTGTTATTTCATGATCTGATATACGTGGGAGTAGAGGATATTATTGTTATTTCATGATCTGATATACGTGGGAGTAGAGGGTATTGTTGTTATTTCATGATCTGATATACATGGGAGTAGAGGCTATTGTTGTTATTTCATGATCTGATATACGTGGGAGTAGAGGGTATTGTTATTTCATGATCTGATATACGTGGGAGTAGAGGGTATTGTTATTTCATGATCTGATATACGTGGGAGTAGAGGGTATTGTTGTTATTTCATGATCTGATATATGTGGGAGTAGAGGGTATTGTTGTTATTTCATGATCTGATATATGTGGGAGTAGAGGGTACATGCTGTTGTTGCTCCCCTGTTTATCCCTGTTTATCCCTGTAGTCCGGGATGAGGCTGGCACCTGATACCGGTCATAAATTTTTTTTCTGCCTTCTTCGTCACTGAACCCATTTCACAGCCATCTCTGCCACCCGTCTCCAACCCCCCCCCCGACCTCCCTCACCCACCTACACAGTGTACACTCTCCAAAAGCATATGTTTTCAGGCATTCTCCTGCACACCTTTTTTAGTGATTCTTTGTTATGTCATGCCTGGTTTGTTATGTCATGCCTGGTTTGTTATGTCATGCCTGGTTTGCTCCATTCTCAGCAAGATTCTGCTCCATTCACAAAATATGCGGGCTTCATCTCATATACAAAAATATCACACAGAACAGCAGTCCCGTTGTACCTGCTATATTTTATCACTCTGTAATCAAACAAACAATTGCCGCTTCAACTGGCCACAACTACTGGAGTTAAGCATAACAATTGCATGCATTAAAATGAAATGCTGGTTCAATGGTGAAAAAACCCTGTATAGGTAAGTAATCGCAATAAAGCAGAACAATGCCGCCAAGATAAGGATAAGGAAATTCCACAGTAGACCCATTGGGAAAACTCAGAACAAAGCTAAATTTGTGGTTGTGTGAAACCTACGATGTATATCTACGCTAAGATAACAGTTTCCCAGCACCACTTGTGTTAGGTATCGCTATTTTAGATGTCACAGATTTTATAAACAATAACTTTTTTCAACCTGTGGGTGCATTACACTGTGTTTATACATCTACTTCACAACTTGCAAGAAAGGGAAACAAAATAAAATTATACCATCTGCTACGTACGTTCCAACTGATCATTTCTAACCTACCACATGCAATGACAGACAGTTATTTTGACAGATGACATTTGATAAAGCTTGGAGACTGGTAATCAATCAAAGCACATGGAATGGAAGCAACTCTTCATGAGCATCAGGCACCAGAATGTGGTGATTTCTATTTTAAGACAGGATGATGAATTGCCAGGCTATTGTTTTTACAGAATTTCTAAACTTTTTATTATACTTCGTATTGGCATTTTAATTAATATTTTATCTAGCATTATTTTATTTCTAGTTAACATTTTAATTAAAATCATACAATATTTCATTTCTTAGCAACAGTTTAATTAAAGGTTTTTAACATTACTAATTGTTATGTTACTTTTTAAATGCCTAGGTTTTTAAGTTTATCATAGTTCACATTAATATTTTAATTACAGTTCTGCACATTATTACAGCTCTAACATTAAAATGACTTTTCTTCATGAAACTACCAACTGTCCGTGTATATATGACATGTACATAATTATACTGAATTTAGTAATCTGCAAACTTTTTGTGGGAAATCCTTTTATTTTAAGAAGAACGTGATCAGGATTACTGAAGACATGCCCTAGTATTGGGAACTAAGTGACACATGTCACGTGGTGGTCTGTCAGAGATGTCCTGGTTCTGGTCTAAAATGACCACCACTGGTCAAAGTCACCTCTCATGAATAGGGCCTACCTGACCCCAGAACCGTAGGTCTGTAAAGTAGTCAATCCTTGGTCAATGACTTGAGTGACCTACATGAGAGAGCTAACATACCCACCACAAATCACTACTGTAAGTAATGGTCATGCATCACAATTCCTTGGTAAACAGCAGAAACATATGGAGACGTCCATTAAAATCTCATTGACACAACAAGGTGACACTTCTTGTTGTTGACACAACAAGGTGACACTTCTCCGTCAATATATAAAAGAATGTTTTTATCTGGCAGTCCTCCCAAATCATTTTCTTTCTATCTCTGTGTGCCTGACCTAGACATACATCACACACAAAAACTGGACACAAGTCAGAAACTCACTTTGGTAAGAAATAATACAATCCCACTTGCTAGAGTAATTTATATCAATCTATATTAAACCTCTATGTCAGCAACCTGTTGGCTTAATCCAATATATCCACCAGTTTCAAAGCCATTTCTAAAACCACCTCATGTTTGTACATAACAATACACGCAGCCCATTCATGCCTGGTGACTTTGGTATTACATAACTAATAAGGTGCTATTAAACAGCTAATACACAACTAATAAGGTGCTATTAAACGGCTAATTAATACCTGGTGTTGATTTATTGCATAATTGCAGATTTATCTGGGAGAAATAGAAAAATCTCCAAACAATCTATTGCTTCAATTTGTATGCCTAACCCACCCCTGTGGATTGTAAGCCTAGGTGTCTACCCCACCATGTGGGTTGTGAGTCTAGGTGTCTACCCCACCATGTGGGTTGTGAGTCTAGGTGTCTACCCCACCATGTGGGTTGTGAGTCTAGGTGTCTACCCCACCATGTGGGTTGTGAGTCTAGGTGTCTACCCCACCATGTGGGTTGTGAGTCTAGGTGTCTACCCCACCATGTGGGTTGTGAGTCTAGGTGTCTACCCCACCATGTGGGTTGTGAGTCTAGGTGTCTACCCCACCATGTGGGTTGTGAGTCTAGGTGTCTACCCCACCATGTGGGTTGTGAGTCTAGGTGTCTACCCCACCATGTGGGTTGTGAGTCTAGGTGTCTACCCCACCATGTGGGTTGTAAGTCTAGGTGTCTACCCCACCATGTGGGTTGTGAGTCTATGTGTCTAACCCACCATGTGGGTTGTGAGTCTATGTGTCTAACCCACGATGTGGGTTGTAAGTCTAGGTGTCTACCCCACCATGTGGGTTGTAAGTCTAGGTGTCTACCCCACCATGTGGGTTGTGAGTCTACCTGTCTAACTCACCATGAGGGTTGCAGAAGTGGATCCAGGGGTCTTAGGGGTTTGAAGACCCCCTAGGCCATGGAAGAGGGGTCTTAGACACCCCCTGTGTCCATGGCAAATATTACGGTAAAGGAAAGTATATAGGCCTATTAAACGACTAGAGTATATAGGCCTACATCAGAACTAGTGTCAATATAAAGACTAAAGTATTAGCAGCCGGCTAATATTAACCCATTGGAGATAAAATGACACGCATGGCAGTGGCTTGACCACGTCTTGAGAATGCTGCAGACAGTAGTAGTCCGAATTGCTGTCAGATGGATACCAGATGGAAAACGGGTGAGAGGAAGACCGAAAGAAACCTGGAGAAGAACGGTGGAGCGAGAAATGAAAGAATATAACCTGACATGGTCGAAGCTCGAGAAAACGTCACGAGATAGACTGCAGTGGCGTGCTCTGGTGTCGGCCTTATGTGCACTTCCACATGAAGAGGATTAAGTAAGGAATATTAACCCTTCTGTAAGTAGGACACGTGTGATGTCACTTATTCAATATCCCAACCTACAATCTCTGGGTTTATTCAACAAACCAAGGCAGATAATTCCACCTGCAGTAATGTTCCGCTTACCTAATTATATCGTTATTAATAGTTTGCTTTTAATTTCTGCAATTACATGGCTACAGCTTCTCACAAAAACAGGTACAAAAACATGCACATTGCAACAAAAGCATGTCTAATCATTATTCTGGTAGTTTATGAGAAAAATTACTTTTTCATTCACACAAAAACACATACATGTATTGCTATGTTTGCTACACTTATCGAATGACAGTACAAAAAACAACAGCCACATGCTAAGCTCACCGACACTGTACTGAATTTATTCCACACAAAACAACCGCAGCTGTAATTTACGTTGCACCGAAAAGGGATATGCTGCAAAACATTCTGCACTGTTTAACACAAACTCCCATTTGTACGCAAACTTTATCAGTTGACATGAGAACTTACTGCAGTTACGCAAACAATTGGACTTTATTACGCACGCAAAACAATTACGTAAGAACTAAATGTATCAATTGCAGTTGAAAAAACTCGACCAGACGTAATGCGATAGGCGCGATAGTTGTTCTGCCCGGAGCGGTTGTAGCTCCACTTGTTTGCATGACCACAGCTAGCTCATCGAATAACACCCTTTTTTATTTAGCCAACAACTTCCGTTAGATTGACACATGAGTAACTAAATGGTGTTACGGACCCCCGTGTGTGAGTGTGCCGGCAACCACATTAAAGGCCCCCGGCTTCCATTCAAATGTTTCTCAATTAAATGTGTAAAGTTATTGTTCGACAGAGTGCATCCTGTATTGTAAAATGCAGTCATTAGTCATGACATAGGGGATAGGCAGTATGGGTTAAGGAGCCATCCTGGTGTCTCCCTCATTGGGTGGGTGGGGGTATTATGCAACAAGGCCCTGCATGATTTACAGAAACAACCCCTAATTATTACTGTACTACTAACAATTTAATTTACAGAAACAACCCCTAATTATTACTGTACTACTAACAATTTATTTTACAGAAACAACTCCTAATTATTACTGTACTACTAACAATTTAATTTACAGAAACAACTCCTAATTATTATTGTGATACTAACAATCTTTTCTTGAAGAGAACTAACTTGTAAGCATAAAGTCATTAAAGATCATTCTTAAATCCTACTGGCAATAATACATGTTAAATAATAATATGAATTTATCAGAACCTGAATCCATTCAAATGCTCTCATATGCTTTACATGAAATTGCAAAAAAAATATTCATGTGTTTAGTTACACCCATCCCCCTCCTGTATGAACACATCATTCAAAACAATCTCTATAATAATGTTATATTGTGTAATCAGTGACACACAAGACCCTAAATTAACAGTCTGAAAAGATGTTGTAGACTCAATAACACTGACATTTCTCAAATTATGATAGCCAGTGGTTTTTAACATAGAAAACATGGCATATATGTATTAGTACTGCATCTAGAGAGATTGTATACAGTACAAGGTTTTTTTTATTAGCAGTATAAAATTAGTAAGGGTTTTATTTCCCAATGGTAGTCAATGTCACATTCACTGCATGATTTGCAATGGGCTATCACAATCACATCCAATTATATAACTTAAGTGAAGTGAAGCAATGACAGATTACATGTTTACTCGTGTGGGATCTTTTACTTCCCCTAGTATAGGAACAAGGTAGACAGCTTTTAGTGTTTCAGCAGAAAGACACACCAAGCTGCTATCCTATATCAAACAAGGCTAGACCGAGGGTCCCACATGTCTGCCTGAAACAACACACAATTTACTTAGTTTCTATTTACATATATTTGCTATATTGTAAACAATCTATACTTCATTTGTTCCTTCCCCACAACAACCTTCAGAAACCATCTCTTCCCTACCTCATATCTTAAGTAGAACATTGGTCCTCCGCACATCTCCCAATCTTGCTCCTGTCTCCGCCTCATCTCCCCATCCACATAATCCTCTTCCTCCTCCTCCTCATCGTCCGTGATGCTCGGCGACTCCACCAGGGGCACGTAGGCGAGCTCCACGGATGACCGACCCTGACAGCTGCCCATTTATGACACCGACACACTGACTGACAGTAATGCCATACCGACGATGTTAGTGACACTGGTCAAGAAGCATATAAGCACAATGCTGCTGCCTCTATGACAGTCAGGATATAATATTATGAGACATCTTCACTGGTGCTATTCATTCACTGTCACCGACTTGTACAGGATATGGCAAAGTTCCATTTCCGTGATCACCAGGGTAGTAGCCATAGTAGTCAACAAAACAAAACGATGAGTCAGCTGATGAACAGTGCACGTGTAATATACGCAACTGACTTAATTAGCCACGGCTGCCATTACACACACCAAGTATCACAACATTCCCAGGGAGACAGCCACTGGTGTCATCCGGGACACTCCACTATCCCTGTGTTGTGTGTAATCCCACGCAGCAAGACAGGCACACACGTGCACGCATGTACGCAATGACGTGCTCCAACGAGTGCACGAATGACACTGACAGTGTTGATTATCAGCTGCAGAACACGATCATGTAGACGCATTAATCACCAAGTTTATGACGAGGATGGGTGGTAGAAGTACGCAGGCAAACTACGTATCCATTTCCTTCTACGTGGCTCGTGATTCTGGGTCACGCATGGATGAACTGAGCAGAACACGTAAATAACAACCTTGTGACACAAGTCAACCCAGAACTCGGCCAGTGACACAACATTCTGGTATTCTATGGTGTCAACACACACACAATTGTCAAAATGTGTCACAACTATTTACAGGATCTGGCCATGCAAATTTTTGGCAAATAGCATTCAGGGCACAAGCAGGAGTCAGATTTTAGCTGTCAAACCCCCAGAAATGACCACAGAAATCCATACCTGAAATTCTTGAAACCGTACAAAAATGTGGCTTCCATTTATCATTCTGCATCAACAGAAATAGTTCTAGTAAGGCTATTCAATGGCTACTGCAAATGGATACCGGTATTTCTATAACTACAGATAGTTGTCAGTAATATAATAAACAGAACCACATTGTTACAGCAACGTTTATAAAATGATGTGAGTCTACCAAAATATTGGGTTGATTCTGAAAAAAACAACTGGAGTCTGTGGCTGGTTAAATCATTAATGTGGAATATTATAATCATTGATCATCATAATTGTTATCATTATTAAGCAGATCACATACAGTATTAATACTTGCAATCATCATACCATTATTTAAAAAGGGTTCGAGAAATAAGTCAGAGAATTACAGACCAGTGAGTTTAACGTCAGTGATTTGTAAATTATTAGAAAGGTTAATTAAAGACCATATGGTGGACTTCCTCGTTAAGCATAAATTATTAAATTCATCTCAACATGGATTCCTTAAAGCGAGGTCATGCTTAACAAATATGTTATGTTTTTTGGAAGAAATCACTAAGTGGATAGACGTGGGATCGCCAGTAGATATTATCTACTTAGATTTTCAGAAAGCTTTTGACAAAGTGCCACATCAAAGATTACTACTTAAATTAAAAGCCCATGGTATCGGGGATAGCATAACTGACTGGATAGAACAATGGCTGACTGACAGAAGACAACGAGTTGTAGTAGAGGGAGAAGTTTCAAATTGGAAATCGGTTTTGAGTGGGGTACCTCAAGGATCAGTATTAGGACCTATATTATTCTTAATTTATATCAATGACTTGGACGACAGTATAACAAGTAATGTACTGAAATTTGCGGATGACACAAAACTGTTTAGAAAGGTTAATACTGATGGTGATAAACAACATTTACAAAACGATCTAGACAGATTAGTGAAATGGTCTGAGAAATGGCAGATGTTGTTCAATTTTGGGAAATGTAAATGCCTACATACAGGACATAGGAACTTGAATGTAAACTATAAAATGGGAGATACTGTTCTGGGTACTACTGTAAAAGAAAAGGACTTAGGAGTTACAATAAGCGCTGATATGAAAGTTTCAGAGCAGTGTGGTATTGCAGCTTCAAAGGGTAATCAAATTCTTGGATTGATTAGAAGAAACATAACATACAAGGGAAAAAAGTTAATTATACCTCTTTATAAAGCAATAGTTAGACCTCATTTAGAATACTGTATACAAGCATGGAGACCATATCGTAAGAAGGATATAGATACGCTTGAACGCATACAAAGGAGAGCAACTAAAATGATTCCAGAACTGAGAGACCTTAGTTATGAAGAACGCCTGAAAGAATGTGGTTTAACAACTCTAGAGACAAGGAGGTTAAGAGGAGATCAGATTGAAGTTTTTAAGATATTGAATGGGTATGAAAATATTGATAGAAATATGTTTTTCTCACTCAAGAAGGATAGCAGAACTAGAGGACATGAGGTAAAATTAGTAAAGGATCAATGTAGATTGGACATCAGGAAGCACTCGTTCTCACAGAGGACAATAAATGAATGGAACAAATTGTCAACAGATTGTGTAACTGCTAGCAGCGTGAATATGTTTAAAAACAAGGTTGACACATATCTCAGGAGGGCAGGCTATAAGTAGATGAACATTGTTGGACTCTCGATAAGCCAATGGCTTCCTTGTCCACTTGCCATCTGGGCCTTTGGCTTGGATGGCAAATCTTGTTAAATCTTGTTAAATCATTACTGCATGTAACTTCAATAGAGCAACAAAACAATATACAGCCACTAGCAGGATTGGTTTCAATTACGACTGTAGTCACTGTCGACTGTAATCAGTTACAACTGTAGTCAGTGTCAATTATAATTAATTACAAATGTAATCACTGTCAACTGTAGCCAATCGGCACTGTACACTGGAATCATAAAAAAACTTGCAATTTGTGTAACCAGCCCTGTTCTTCACTGCTATTGAAACTTTTGAGATCATCCGTAAGAAAAGAAGTGTTAATTCCTTAAATTGTTTTGTTGAATCAAAGCACATATATAAAACTGTGACGTACACATGGTAACCCCCCTACTCTGTCGCTTGCTCCGAAAATAGCCCGAGTGACTGATAATATTTTCTTTCATTGCTACTCGCCCGTACTGCCTGTGTATATCTCAACAAATTCAAAAGCTAATTACTGTGCACAATAAACATGTCAGTAAGTACTGCGAATGTGCAGTTTTATGCAAATGTACAGTGCTTGTGATAAGCACATCAAGTGGAAAGTTTTGGCCAACAGATGAATGGATTACTCAAGAAAGTAACCACAAAATCGATAATACCAAGTACACGTAGTGCGCGCGATAAATACAACCAGTGCACCTTATCGCAAAAGAGCAATCGCTGGCATTCACAGCCAAAGGCAAGAAACATCAGATCATAATCTGATCTCAAATGTGGTGAAATACAGAACTGAAGTCAACATTTTCGCTAGTCATTCTCAGGGAAAATGTCACAAGTGATGCCAATCAGACTACACCAGCGACATATGATCAGAATCACACATTTCAAACGTCATAAAGAATGTTAACAAGATATGCACATATAGCGCTGGCCTGGCATTGGTATATTGACACTGGTGCACCTGCATTGGTATGCTGGCATTGGTAAGCTGGCAATGGTTTACTGGCAGTGGTATGCTGGCAGTGGTAAGCTGGCATTGGTATACTGGCAATGGTATGCTGGCATTGGCATGCAGGCATAGCTAGGCTGGCATTGGTAAGCTGACATTGGTATACTAGTTGTGGGATGCTGGCATTGGTAAGCTGACATTAATCAATAAGCTGTCATTCTTATACTGGCATTTGTATGCTGGGACTAAAAACATACGCAGTGTCTAAATCACTAAGATCTTCCTAATCTATTATCCCTTAAAGTGCGCTTATAAATTACGACATGTTTGTTTGTTATTATTAATGCTTTTGAGAAGACAACTAGAAACCAATTTTAAAGGGATTACATAAACTTGTTAACAAAATAAATAAATTAGCTTATCAGCCCAATATCTTGGCAACACTGTCCTTGGGTCAAACACATGCCACATGCATGGTCACACTGGACATGGTCACACTGGACATGTCAGCTGACCACTCATGTCAGACCACCTGCGTGGGCCGTACACAACACTCCAAGCAACTGTGTATTTCCAACGGCAGTTATGGTATAGTGAATGTGAATGGAGTCCATGGTTCGGCGGACACCACAACAACCCTAAATCATGTGAAATGAGACATGTCTGTTTACAGGTGAGCCACCATGTATACATCAAAATAAAATGTTCGACTGCCCCCCCCCACACGCTGGTAGACACACTGGCAAGAAATGCAATCGGACATATCAATAGGAAGGAGAAACAGCACAAACTTGCCCCATAGAATTATCAGAAGGTGAAACAATCAGTACTGGCAAAACACCACAGGGGTTGTACTACAAGAGGGGACATATCAATAATTGCCTCCAGAGAATTAAGGGGCCGTTACATAGTGACATTTGTAACTTGCAACAAATTATTAAAAACTGAAGTTAACTTTGCTGAAAATTTTCAAGTTGGTACAGCATAATTTAGTCATGAATTTTCTATAACCACCTCTATTGAAATTTACTCTACTGAAGACAACGGAAACTTAGAGTGAATACATTTGAATAGTCGTAATCAGAAAATCTTTACTAAATGAAGTTAGCCTTGTCTATAATTACTAAACAAAGACACCCAATTTTAATACGTCTTAGTTTTGTGGTACATGACATATGACACACTGCAAAGTTACATAAATGGACCACCACTAACAAGCCTGTGGCACCCTCTGCCCCCATTCACAATCAATTTCAATCACCCTCAAGTCTACATTCCTGACTTGTGTAAGTTGAAGTCAACAGTGCCTTTGATGAAAAGAGGGGGCTGTTGAGTAGAACTCTGGGCTGCCCACCAGCACATAGGGGGAAAGGTTCACCTGTCATGGTTAATTACGCCCTGTTTGTAAGTACATCAGAGATTCAGAATACCCCTCTTTGTCACGGCTGATTTTGTACACAAACGCACCCACATTGCACATCATTTTGTTTTACATTTCATGACTTTGAATCCTTTAATTTACTGACTAATCAATCATTTTCACAATTACAAACTTGTCAAACAAGCTTACCAGACATGTTTACTGTACTGTGTAGAGTGATACATGCATTAAGTGTAATGAAGGTATTATTGCATGATGAATTCTATCCAGCAGTAGGGTGGGCATACTTCGCCACAGACAGGTACACTATCAATACATATGAGAGGAATGCTATGAAAGGATCTATAAGAGTAATACATGCTGGCTTCATATGGTTTCTCAAAACTTTAAAATAAAAAACTAATGCTAATGATATGTATATTATATTGCTGTTGACATAGTTTCATAGTTCATGGACCACTATAATTTTTACAACCACATCTGTACTAAGATATAAATGTTGACACAGGAAGCAACTTGTGCATCACAAAATGGGTGAATGTCATTTAAAAGTGAAACGTATCTGGGTTGACTTCAGTGAGTTACACAGACAATCACATCATTATATAATCATGATTTTCAGCACTGCGATATTGTGACTGATTGGAGATTTCAGTCAGTGGCAATGTAATTTAAGTTATTTTGATTAACTAAAGTATGTATTAAAACCTATGACTTAGGGCATATACACGGTATATTGCATCTAACATGGTTTCTCCCAAAACAGCCTGAATAACAGACAATCTTTTCTTGGTATCATTCATCTGTACTACCACACTGTAGTGGCAGTCGTCATACAAGGCCACATGTAAAGCCAACTGAAATGGTTGTCAATATGTTAAAGTTTGTAGTGAACTATTCTACCAAAATCAACAACAGCAAACTAAATGGCAGGTTGGTTATATCATGGCATTTTGGCCATTCAGACAATAGTATGATGTTTGCATTGTCATCACTATGAACTAACTTGCAATCATTGACTTCAGCAGAGGAACAACACAAGGAACCACACCAAAAATATCCCCATGATTTTCCCACCAGAATATATGGCTTAAAATTAGCAGTCTTACCTCAAAGTCGGTATCAACATCGATGCCATCTCTCATGAACACCCAATAGTCAAGATCCTCTCTCATCATGCTTAAGTCAATGTCAAAGAATGTGTCTCTCTTGCTGAGCATCTGTTTGATTCCTGCACTCGTACGCCGCTGCTTCATCTTTGTATCCGGAGACTGTCTCCATTTGCCCGACTCCTTCCATGATCTCGTCCTCAGGAGCAGGTGGCGAGAGTTAACCGGAGTAACAGGCAGTGACACTGTCTGTGTGTCCGGGGACGACTGCATCACTTCGCTGTCACTGCCATGGTCGCATGGCATTGAGCATTTCGGTGGCAAGACCAAAGTGAGGTTATTGCTGTTGTCTTGAGTCAGTGGCATGGCCACCATACTCACATCATTTGTTGCTACATCCAAGCATGGCACATTGCCCTCGCTCTGACTCGTGTGTAGGTGGCGCTGCTCTTTGGTTTGCTTGAGACGCTGCGTGATTGCACGAAACATAGTTTTCTTCTTATTATTCATTGTTTCCTTTGAGTATTCCACGATGGTGTTCTCATAATCCAACCATCTTGAATCACACACACATCACTATTTGATTCAATGTGCAAAATATACCAGTCCACCAGAATAAGTCCTCATATTACACTGGGTGGAACATTTCAGACACACACTGCACAGCGATGCGGCCGCTGCACACAGACTCTGCCACAAAATCCAATCTCTTGTGGCCAACTGTTAGTCTACATTCGGGATATGAGCCAGCGGTCCAAATCTCACCATCTCACCTCATGAATGACGTCTTGTCGACTCTCAATGCACTGCGACCCCCATGTCAATCCATTCATAATCGGACTGTTTTGAAAACTGTGACCTCTCTCCATTCACGACTGTGGCATGATCAACAATGTACCGAGGCCAAATCAACATTCACAAATTTTGTGAAAGCAACAGCACATTATAATGTTTTCATTACTACCCATAGATTGTGGTCTGATCACACAAATTTCCTTTGTTTTCTGTGTAAAAATAACACTGTGTGAAAGCGATAACCTATATCGTTGTGACTCTTGGAATTAGCGCCTTCAACGAGTCTGCTGTGGAACCACGATTATGACGCAGAAAATAATTATCACAATACCAGATTTGCTGTTCACAAGATCCACCATGTCAATGAATACTTCACGACAACATCCGGGGACAATATAAAGCACAAAGCATCGTCAACATGTAACATATAAACAGCCACCTGCCTCAAAGTTAAACTGTAGCCAATGACCAGTCATAAACTGGCCAGTCATATATGTCGCCGGCTCACAGCGACTGGATCATAAACCCAAATAATGTAACAACTATAAATGCATACTGCATCCGCACTGACATCTGTAGCAGACCTTGTAGTAACATCAGCAAGAACTGAAGCCAGCTGCTGATCCAATGTCTGCTAGCTCAGTCCTCACTCCCGATTCGGCTCCGTTCTTTATAGTTCTGAAGCATAACCTGCCTGCACGTTAACTCTTAACTTGTCAGCATATATGCTATCACAAAATCTGCTGGCTTCTTGGTTCCGGTTGAGTCATCGTGGCTGCTCTCCAGCCATGCACGTCCACCCTGACTGCATAGGAGACCGGGTGCACAGGACTGACCAGCATGGACAGAACCAAGACAGAAGGCAACCAAGAGAACTATGAGAGCTAGCCACAATGCAACAACAGTTGGCAGACCAACACAGAACAGTGTGTGACGCAGAACCTATTCAGGAGAGACTCTGTCAGATCTACACCACTAATCGCTTCAGAGTACACATACAAACACACACATATATACACAGTGTGTGGCTGTAAGTAAGTCAGTCTGCAACGACCGCAGCCAAGTTCTGCAGGCAAGCCGGGGACACAGTCACAAGGAACCCTTCAACAGCAGCCAATTTGGTTATTAAAGCTTATCAGTGCAGCAGATTGTATCAGTGCCTATCTGGGCCTATCAGGGCCCTGCAGACCCCATTCCAGCCACATCATAATGAGCCCCAGGTAGCCCATGCTTAAGTCAGTGTCAAAGACCGTGTCTCTGTTATCAGACATGCTGGCACACATAGCTCAGCATATAGGAACCGGAAACACAAAACTAGTGTTTTCCTCATGTTGGTAATAGCTATGCATATAAAACAATTTCTGAAGCCACAATATGAACCAAACATCAGAAGTTAATGAGGAATTATAATATGACCAAACTGGTTTGTAATCAGCAGATTTCCTTCAAACAGGAAATACCTACCGAATGCGTGATTTGTAGCTAGAGGAGATGAGAGGAAGTTGAGTCAACACAACGTTCCCATTTTTGGAATGACTTCTACTGAATGTACTGCCGCTTGATCCATCTGATTATGAGCAACGTTCAGCAAAAATCACTGACTAGGAAACATTGAAACAAAAACTTCACATTCAAACCCACAAAATGTTGCATTAGTCTACAGTTACTTTTAGTTTTCATGTAGCTGCTGCTGTAAGTTTCCCTTTAGGAGCACCAACCGATTCATTAAATTTGTGCTGTTGAACTATCTAACTTATGGCATCAATTGTTATGTTGAATTATCTAACTTATGGCATCAATTGTTCTGTTGAACTATCTAACTTATGGCATCAATTGTTCTGTTGAACTATCTAACTTATGGCATCAATTGTTCTGTTGAACTATCTAACTTATGGCATCAATTGTTCTGTTGAACTATCTAACTTATGGCATCAATTGTTCTGTTGAACTATCTAACTTATGGCATCAATTGTTCTGTTGAACTATCTAACTTATGGCATCAATTGTTCTGTTGAACTATCTAACTTATGGCATCAATTGTTTATCTGGTCAACCATTTTCTAATTTAAGAGCATCTCATTTTCTCGAGATGCATGTAGTCATCAAATAATGGTTGAGGTGGCTTAATCAGAAATGCTCAGCTTATGATCCATCTTGTGGCACAATCTGCAGACAGACCTGATAAAGTTGCAACATGAAAGAATCCAAGAAATAAAGCTACCTGGAAAAGTCACAATAAAGTCACATAAATAAGATAACGGGATAAGGTAATGGGATTTTTGGCATAGAAGTATTATAGAAGTGACCTTTTCCTTAGTGTCTCATCCAAAAGACATATTTCTTACTTCCGATATATATGCTATGCTCATCTGCATCTGGATAATTACTCAACAAAGTCCTATTAGGATATCGGGCTGAGGGTTTATTTAAGTGTGTCCGTCTCTAGAGTTAGTGAGTCCATCACAGGGTTTTTCCATTTCCTTACGTGGGATCTTTTACTTCCCCTGGCATAGACACCAGATAGAAGGGACCAACGGCTTTTACTGTCTCTTCCAAAGGACACAGGCAAAATGGGTGAACAAAATTGCCCAAGTTTCGAAACGGCGGAGGTGGAATCGAGCCACCATCCTCTCGATCGACAGACGGGTGCTCTAACCATTAGACTACCACTCCTCACATGATGAAGATGATTATGGTAATGATAATGACTAGGTGGGATGTTGGCCATACCTTCTAGCCTGAGGCAAACACCAAATCAATTTATCTGACATACCACAACACTAAATTACACTGTCAACGACATGTAGTTTGTACATCTAAGTATTAGCTTAATTAAATGACCGTCTGCAACATGAAGTCTGTACATCTAAATGATACTGATGCACATGTTGACCCTGCCATTGAAAACACTGCACACACTGGTGTACAGCAGGCAAGAAATGGTACAAAAACGTGTTTGCCAGACACTGACTGTTGGTATTATATAAAAGGAATTCCTACATAAAAATCCAACTGGTCTTTATCAGGTGAATTCCTCCATGAAGCTGACAGGTACAACAAGCAATTTTACTGTCAACAGAGCAATTTTATCATCAACATTATGACAACGTGACGACAGACGGACAGTGATTCATTATGCAAACTGAGAGATGTTGTCGAATTTGAACAATGGCTCAGTAGGCAGAATGAAAGAAAACAGATCCTGTCATTGTACTAGTCTGCATACCATGGCAATTAGCTGGAGTCATAAACATAGGACAATAAACACATGCTCATGTTATCATGTTAATTATGGGTAGGTCAAAGGAGCATTTTGGTGGACACTAAAAAAGATGTATGTATGTATCCTGTCTTAGAAATGCCAGTTGTGTTTAACATGTCCTTTTTTACATATTGACATCAAGCACATTTGTGGTGCCATGGTTTTAATCGGAACTTCAAGTTATATACACATAACTTTATTATGGCCAATAAGCATTTATCATAATTAATTTATGTATACACATCTTTATGCTATAGTTAACATCAGCATTCTGAGCATTTTAATAGAAATTGTAATTGATAAATTTAATGTTTATATTATTATTATTATAGTACGCTGACCAGAACACCTCAGCCTTTACATCCTAAACTAATCTCAAACTAACATGTAGTAGAAGCAATTATCTTCATATACAATACAAAGTCACAGCCTAACAATCCACCAGGGGTCAACTCCAAGGTACCAACAAATGTATGATTAATTAACTTTCTCATAATTTACATGGTAGTACCTTATGCGCAAGTTTAGGGTAATCTTAGTTGATGCTATGCCCCCACCTGCTGACCCGGTTGAACAACACCAGTGTAGTCTTGGCCCTTATTACATGTACAATAAGACTTACATATACAAAAATAAGACGATTACAAGAAATTTTTCATTAAACGTACCAACAAATAAGAGCAAAATGTAATCTTATATACAGTAGCTGTTTATGCAGCATATATAAATGTAATAAGAATAAATTATCCTTTATTAGAAACAGTTTCTTAACGAGTCAATGGCTACACAAAGATGAACAAGCTGATACAGATGATACTCAAAAAGCATAACAATTAGTAACAATTCAACTAATCCTGTAGAGGATTTAAATGTTGTGTCCCTGTATTCTTTAATCACTGTCATGCCACAGACATGCTCTCAATAGTCTTTCATGTTAAAGATACAGTGTACATCTGTTATATACAAACACATGAAGCAAGAGCATGGAAACAGTGGATCCATGGAGACAGCTGTGCAATTATAACAATTGTCTTCAACAGATGAAAGAGAGCAGTTGAATCACTGATGAAACAATTTGGGAAGCCAATTTGGGAGTCCCTGGGAAGCCAGCAGAATCCCTTGGAGGTCATGCCTGTTGAGTAGGCTTCCAGCAAAGACTAGTTACTAGCAGATAGGTGTTTTGTTTGCTTGATTGCAATGTCAAAGAAATCGGAGCAAACACACCTCATGTCAACAGTACAGATGTCTGACTGTGAAGTAAATAATGACCAAACTACTGAATTCAGCACTTAATTATATATCCAATATGTCCTACACAGCAGCTAACATCTGGTACTGAATTAGGGTTATTTAATGCAAAAATATTTCTTTTGATGTCTTATGTAATGACACTGTAAACAGTGCTTACTGTTTATGACTAGCATGGGAGGTTTGTTGCTACGGTAATGGGTTTTCTGATAGAGATCAATGTTCCGAGATCGACTACCAGCTCTACTCAATGCGACCATGATAATGTTACACACCTTGAGTGTAGTCATACTCCTGTACAGTCAATGAATGGCTTTTAGTCTGATTGATAAAATAAATGCCTGCACTGCTAGATGAGTCAGCAAGTTATGTCAGAAACCATTCAAATGAACAACTGTGCCAGTAAGATTAACAAATCAGGGGGACAAATCAGGGATATTTGGGAACCATTGTCTTAAGATAGGTCATCACTGGGACAATGCACAACGACGTCAATGTGCGTGTGCATGCATGCGTGTGTACGTCTGGCATCGTCTGCGCATGTCTGTGTGTGTGCACATGCATGCATATATAAATGTGTGTCTTGCATGTATACAGTTGTACAAGTGTGTATGCATATATGTGCATAATTATGTATGTATACATTATAAGCTTAAACCACAAGTTAAATTGCAGTAATACTCTAAACAATCCTATCACATTAAATGCTGGAAATTACTAGTCAAAATACATCTACAAACTATCATATAAATATATCACAGCAAACTTAAGTCTTTCATTAAATGCAACATAATTTCTGTGCATCCTATTTGTCACTTACCAAGATGGTCTTGTCTGTGAAATGACAGCGAGAAATGTGTGTGGACGTAATAGTACAGTAACTAAGACCCACCACCAACTTTAGACAACATCCACCTTGCCATGTGTACACAGTTGTAATCAATGGACATCTACCTTGACAAGCCTCCAATTGTCATTGGTGCAGAAACACTGGCTTGCATTGTTTGACTGCCCACTATGTCCACAAGGTGTATCTCTTGGTCTTGTG
The DNA here is from genome assembly GCA_963662155.1 of Lamellibrachia columna. Classification (NCBI taxonomy): domain Eukaryota; kingdom Metazoa; phylum Annelida; class Polychaeta; order Sabellida; family Siboglinidae; genus Lamellibrachia; species Lamellibrachia columna. The sequence continues at coordinate 29,269,908 of OY759270.1, forward strand.
CACTTTGTCACTTGCTACACAGCACTGGGACCCTAGTCACCCTACACAGCACACCTACAGGCAGACACACACACACACACAGGTAGTAAATCACTTATTCGGTGTCATCAAAACTGTCTTGCAGCACACATGAAACTTCTGCTGTCTTCTCTCTGTCTCACTAATTAGTATAACTTGGTGGAATCACACAACTTGGTGGAATCACAGAGCACTTTATAGGTCAACTACTTAGTGAGCCAAGGGGGCAGAGAATGCTTTCATGCCTCAAAGGCCATTCAGACAGACCCAGTCTTACCAGGCAGTGCTCACAGGGAGACTGAGGGACAACAGAGTGGAGGGGTGGTAATTTGTGATACATTCAATGGTGTGCGACCAAGCGTAGCAATGTGTATTCACTACACAGACAGGACATTTGCAATTCACATTATTAACTAATTTCTCATTAACAGGCTGACAACATAGACAACATCATTAGCAGTCACATCTGAAAATCCTGTTCATGCACATGTGCACGCAAGCATGCATGCACATGCATACCTTTAAAAAGAGCTTACTGGTTGGCCACCAACACACTTGGTGAAGGCCAACAATTAACCCCAGAATATCTTACTGACCTGTCATAAAACATTCACATAATTAATTTCCTGTCCTGCCAGTGGTCTTGGTTTCTACTGAGCATTATTTCAAACAGATACCATATTCAACCTATGAAGCGTACACGCCTTAATTAGCGTACGCCCCCTTTTTTAATCAGCAGGATCCATAATTATTGTAATTTGACTACTATGGAACAAAGTGTCGCCATCTGGTGTTACACAGTTGGCACCACTTTTCAGTTGTTCTATACTAGTCACCAAATGACACCACTAGTGTTAAACGTTACCTTATTGTCTAGAGAAACAAATTCTGGTGTATGCTTATAAGAACAGATTCCTTTTTCCGTGGCCCAATTTTATTTAAAGTGTACTGTGAGCTTGTTAGGTTGAATACGGTCATATGTTGTAAAAAGATCTTGAATATAAGGGATAATCTCAAAATACTGATATTAGACACTATAATATACAAAATAATAAGCTTCATGGGGGAGTGGATTAGCTGCCGTTTCACTTTGCATTGTACAGTGTATTTCACTTAGTGTTGCACATCGATGTACAGTGTATTTTCAAAAAGCATTAACTCTCCAATCACAGTTCATAATGGTGCCAACTTTGAACGTATGCAGGCAGTTTTGATGACAAGATGTATTTCAAAGTTTCATGTAGTGGAAGAAAGGGAGTCTGAAGTCAAATTACACCAGTTTTGAGATTATCGCTAAGTTGCAAAATTTTTTTTTCAATACACAGTGTCAGAATCGTAGCTGTCATGGAGAGCTATTTTATACTAATGCTTGGGTGTCTATTTTATTTGTTGACCTTACAAACACCCAGACACTGTAGCACAAGTTTCTGCCTTTTTAATTAAACACCCGTCACCATCAGAACATTCCATCAAACTGGTTGCCTTTTTATTTGTTAATTCTGAATGAGTGAATGTTAAATAAATAGTTGTTCAACTTTGCTTCAGCATGTACAGTTGTTAAATTATTTAAAACCTTTCAAATTCATATCATGAATTTGATAGTGTAGTGGTATTGGTTCTTGAATAAAAAATGTTGAAACATTGCTCTACAAACACTAATGGTAGGAAACAACAAATTGTATGTAATTTCTCTGTTGTTCATTTGGGTTAATAATTTTGGTAAATTTTGTTGACTTGTTCATATAATGAGGATATTTTTAGATGCATATTTTTATACGTAAACAAATTGTGCATGTAAACAAACGTAGGTACCAACTTACCATGCCAGTTTATAACATATCATTGTCTGTTGACAACAACTGTCGCGCAATCTGTTGTCCAACATTTAGACCAGTGCCTCAGAAATGTCAATTACCTGGGGTTAATAATTTGGGTAAATTTTCCAGTCAGTACAACTTCAACACCACAATCATCAACAGACCCATCATTAACTGCTGCCACACGATTTGTCAGTTATATTATTGTACTTCAGTCCACAAACTACTACTTTGCATAGGGAGACATGCAAAGTTGAATGCCAGTGATTGCCTGGGCCAGCCTCTTAGTGCCCCACCCCCCACCACACACACACATACAGACACAATGGGTGTGAATACACTGCTACTAATTGAGGCTAGTTCACAGCTCTATTTCCAGTTGCTGAACCCTGGTTATGCAAGAGCAGGGTTACATGGTCACAGTTAGAACCAGGGGCCCAACAGGCAGAGGGCTATTCTGGGGGGGGTTTGGGTGTCTGAAAAAATAATTTTTAAAGTTTCTTTAAGTTGTACCAGCAATTAGAGACAGTTTATCTGTCCCAATGACAATAAGATAATTCATGCAGAAACCTTGATTATACAAATGATATTCAAGTGTAAAACAAAAAACAATTAGTAAACAAACTGCAAATAATATAACTAAAATCATTGTTCCATATTAATAATGGGACAATAGACTCTTACTAAGACTAAAAATGGTCACTGTTGTAGGAGCCACCTGTATTCTTAATTGCAGTGTTTCTAATAAACATGTTCCCACATTTTACAGAACAAGAAAAGTAATTTAGATTACTACACTTACACATTAAACTTGGTCGTCACATATAAGGAATTCCACATGAAGGAATAGATTATTTTTAAAAGTTCAAAAACATATATGTATATTAAAATGTATATGTATATTAAAATAAATATTTATTAACAAAATCAAAATACAGTGCAGCAGTCATCCACCAAGGGATCATACATTTTCCTTTCCATAGAGGACTCAATTCGTATTACACCTGTATACGTAAAGTAAAGGTACATTCTTATATAACATGGTATCTCAACTTTTCTTGGAAGAATTCAGCCACGCTGCAGTTACTACACAAAGACTATTCGTTAACATAATTTGACAAAAACTGTTTGTAACTACATGTGGCAAGTTCATATACAAAACGTAGTGTTGATGCATTCACCAGTATGCACAAGCGTTATGCTGTTGCAAAAAACTGTGAGCATCTTCATTTAAAGTAAAAATATCCTTAATGGGATATTTTAAAAGGAATTCCATTTTTAAACAACAACTGCCAGGTGAAACAACATTCATCATTCTGTCGTGGTGCTAAAATTATAAGCAGACTACTTCAAAGGTGTAAAGTATCATGTAAGTTATTTGTCATCTATATTTAATAGAAATTCTGAAATATCCCTAGTCCTGGTCGTACTTCTGAAACAACCCCTTAGCTGAAGGTCAGGAAATGGGCACTATATGTATGTTACATCACAGCAAGTGCAACAGTTTAAATACATGATCTAACAACTGCTACTGAATCAACCTTGTTAACATTTACAAAGGTCAAGCAAATAAGCCATACTTACATGAATTGTTTATATTACGCAAATAGCCATTGCTACAAATGAATACATCACCATTCGGTCACTCTGCCACCAATTCACAGTTAAACCACTGACACTGACTAATCGACAACAACAGAAGTTTCAAGTTTGCGAGAACAACTGGGTCTGGAGAATATCAGGAGCAAAGAGGGCAGATAGACGGAGGATGGGTGACTAGAGGGGAGAGATTGGGACACAGCGGAAGGAAAAGGTTGCTAATAGCGAGCGGTGGAAAAGACAACTAAAACAGTGCAGCAACTAATCCGTCTCACCTGTTTATGAAGGGAACTATGAGGAAGAACAACACTGTTATCATTCAGGAATTAGGAGCCAATGTGAAGAACAATTTATATATATGCACAGTTAAAGATATAAATAAAACAATGTAAAGTCAGCCATGTTAATTTGTTTCAGATTGGCTAAAGTTACGACATTACTGTAGTTTTAGCATTTTGGCTGAAGGTACAGCATTCTGGAGAAGAAAACTTGCACAGTGCAGTATGCCAGCTTCCCAACTCCCCCGGACTGTCCAGGTGTCTCCCAGAAATCATCCTCTATCTCCCAACACCATCGCTATGTGGAACAGTTCATAAATATGCAAGCAGCGGGGTATATATACCTCCCCAGATATAACTGAGGACTTGTTGTAGCAGGGAACAAGGGAATGTGTTGGGGAAACCATTTTCTAGCTGTAGATTATCCAATTGTGATGGACATTTCAGAGTGCTGGTGTAACAGTATATTTCCTCCTGATATCTTCCCCGGGAAGATATCCTAGGGTATCTTCCCCCACCTCTACCATTCCATGATGTTCAGTCATCCTGACTCACTGATATTCAAGAATGGCATAGTTTAATAGCATTTATGATAAAAAACATATTTTTTAGACATACAAAATGTGCTTACATATTTTTTAAGCATGCTGCGAAGGAGTGAGGACAAATATGAAACAAACTTGTCAATTGTGTACTAATCTTTGTTTTATCCAGTAATTAAAGAACTCCCCCTCAAATGTTCAGCTACTATATTGATTTCTTTCCACTTTATTTTGAAGACCCATATTATTTTAATATCTCAAATATGATCTTTAGATAATCAGGTATATATTTTTGTTCTTGAAAACTCACGACATATCCGTGACAATTTTCATCAAGTTGGTATGTATATGAATTATGATTTTCTTCAACCACAACTATTTTTATTACTCACTCAACGTTTCAACTACCATCGGCAGCAGAATTCCCGATGAAGGCTGCCGATGCGATGGCAGTTGAAACGTTGAGTAAGTAATCTAAACTTGTGGTTGAAAAAAATCGTAATTCACATAACATAATCATAATATTTTTCACCGCAAATAGCAACAAATAGCAAATATTAGCTGATCTCCAGAACACTGGACTTTACTATTTAGCCTAAATGCTAAAAGAAAAGCTATTGTATTGCAATGGCCAATGCAATGGCCGTACCTTTCGTTATGTACATTTATTTAGGAATGGTCTATGTTCATGAGCTAATTTGTATTTGTACAAGTTATTAGAACGCTGCATACCTCCAGTCCACCGTTTCCTACACTAAGCACCCACTCCCTTGTTGCATATGCATTCGACGAACTCTAGCCATGTGTTTGTTCAAATAAAAACATGTACGACGCTTCTTCGGCGTGCTAGTCTATCCTTAGTTCCGCTGTGTGGCGCCACCTTCAACTTTCCCGCAACTTTCCATAAGCAACATTTTTAACGGAATGACAACAATGCACCAGCTAAAATGCATTTTTTCTATGCACACAAAGTTAAATAATGTATGTCACATATGGTAAGACAAACATATAACAGAAAATGCATATATATCTATAGCCGGTAAAATTAGATTCTTATACTGTGTTCAACTCGCAAAGCAATGTCCGAGGCTTGGCGGGGAATGTTCGTTTGGCGTTTGGGGGTTTCTCTCCCGCGTGCGGAGATTTGTTAAATTAGGCCTTAAATTTGGCCAACGGACTAATCGACGGATTGAACAAACGGACTCAATAAACTGAACCACCTGCGTTAAAAGCCAAACTGTGTGTGCGCGCGCGATATAGCCTTAGCAGACATCTAGAGATGGTATGCGCTTTCGTTGATCTGTTATGCTGTGGCCAATGTGGGTAAAGATTCTAGTTCTTAAAATTATGGAGGTAGATTGTTCTAAACATAATATATATTATGTTACAGTGGGAGGTGGGAAGTGGACTTTTTAGATTGATGGGAGGTTGGCTTAAAACAGGTTGGCCCCTGAAACAGGCGGGATATGGGAGGTTGAGACTCTTGCCACACCCCTCATTGGAGGGGTCTAGCTATGTGTAATCATTGTTATACTCCATGTCAAATATCGCTGTACAAAACTATGTACATGATCATACACAGTGGTGTATTAAGGGGGCCATTGGGCCATGGCCTCTATATCTTAATTTGCTTCTTGTATAGGTATATAACCTGTTGCGCCACTAGGCCTACATGGTAGCATGTTCAACTATAATAGATGACTAAACTAATACTGTTGACGAAAGGAAAATAAAAGGTGATATTGCTGCGGATATAGATGTGTGATTGGAGACAGTTACACGGATGATCCGCATTGGTACGGGGAAGATCCGCATTGGTATGGGAAGCTCCTTTTGAGTCACGCAATGCTGCATTTTTTCGCTGAACCTTTTGACCTCCGCCTATGTAAATCGAGCCTCGTTTTCAGCTACGTGCGGGGAACTTCGCCGCAATGCTTCGCGGTGATTGTACAGGAAGTTCCGTGTATCTATTTTGCCTGGTTCACAGATAAAAACGGCCTTTTACAGCCAACGGACATTCAACAATTCGAAATCATTGACAGATAATGAGATCATATATTTCTTCCGGGTGTATAAATCAAAATACACTCTTCTTGTTAGCACTCTTAAAGTGGAAACATATTAAACCGCTTCCTCGCGTGTCGCCGTACAGCTATTTTTTATTATCAGTGACAGTGCAATCTGACTTCGGCGCGCCATATTACGAAGCAAGAGCATTGTAGTATTACGTTAACAAGAATCCCACATATGTGTTTCGGTTGGATCTTGGAACGCGTTAATTTGGACTATGTTCCTTCCACTTCAAAGAAGCAGAACTTTATCAGTATTTTATTTATCTACCGTTTTCTACTTCCATTCCACTCTTGATTGAAACTGTAAAGTCTAGATGAAAAAAGGGGTTCACTACAAAATGTGTTGTTGTAACCCCTAACCAAAAATAAATAAACATATTCCATGAAGTGAAACAGTGATAACACGCTTGTGGGAAATGTAAATTACTTCGAAAAAATTCTACCTAAACGTGTAAATCCGAAGTTGGCAAATTTGGTAGTTCTGCCTTCGTATTCATAATCATTTTGTCCACGCGCGTCTAAATGCAGCATCTGATCATGGGTGGTTTTCTGTGTATATACTACCCAATCGTTTTTTAATATGTTTTGATATCCACCGGGATCATGCATAACCTATAGTTTGTACGCATGTTTGTTGTTTTATACTAAACTGTTAATGCGTTCAAAAAAAGTTTCGCTACAGCTAAAGTTCTGAAACACTACTAGACGTAGGTCTACCGTTTGTTTACTGGCCAGAAGACAAACACCTCTATAAAACTGCGGTGACCGTTGACGCTACACGTCACTTACAGTGTTGCCCTGGTTGATTTGTGAAACCTGTTACGCGTTGTATAGTCGTGCAGTTGTTTGTATGAAAAACTTACCTCGGCAATTCATGCCTCAATTCGTGCCTGGCATAGTAGGCCCACGGGTTACTTTCAATTGAACATAAAATAGTTTGCGTGTGCATGCTTTGCGGAGTCATACCGATCTGATATGCCGGGGTTACACAAAAACAGCGTCTCCAACATTTATTATCCTCCGTTTTGTAAACATTATCGTCAAATCTTGAAAAGAAGGTCTCGGCACTATTTTTAAACTGACCGAATTTCCCGTGAGTTATAACAAGGTCGCTATATCGAAAAAGAGTAAATAAATCAGCTACCCCTTATCACGGTAGAAGGCCACACAGTATTTGTTCATGACGCTTCGTCCGCCTGTCAGTGTTACCAACACTTGTCGTTTGTCGTCTGCCACGCGTAGTCTCGGTTCAGTTGGCGATATAATTAGATCGTGTGCAGTGTGAAAAAATACTTGCTGCCGCTTTCATGCCACGTTGAATGCTATCTACCAGTTTTAAGATGTTTGCTGTCGATCCATCTAGAGAACAGCATGTCAACATGTTGACGTTACTGTTGATAGCGTTTTCTGCACGGTGGAAGATATATTGCTGCGCATTTTTGTATCTTATCCCCGTTATCAATTAGCCAGTATCTTATCGTTTGTACTACTCCAGTCGTTCAGACAATAGCAAATGATAAAATATGTTATCGGTTTTTGTATTAAAAAGCTTATGTGAAACATTGAGTATAGGTGTGCTCTTTGTATGATATGCACGCACGCAATCATGCACGTTCGCACGCATGTCACGGAATGGACACAATTGCAATAGTGTAATATGATTCCTTTAAAAGGCATATTTTATGGAGGTCATAAATATATTATATTATATGTGTGGTTTAAGATTTCGAGAAAACCTTTGATTTTCCTTCCATACATCGAAAAAATAGGTCAAGCAAATGTAAAACAATGTAGGTGTAAAAAGGCGCTACCCTGTGTTAACTGTGACAGTGGACCTGTTTAGCATTGTAGGAAAGGAGTTTGAGTAGGCTGGCCATTTCCTTATTTTACTTGCACTGTGCACTCGGGCATTCTGTGGAAACGAAGAAGTTACCACTTCGGGCCTTCGTTTGATAGTTTACTACTTTCCTACTCTTCCAAGGCCAGTCACAGCGAGTTATGGTATAACATAGGTCATAGGTCATTGGAAGTATTCCTCTTTCAATAGACTGGTTGGATTGTGAGCGTCTCAAACACACACGTAGCCGACTCGGCCGTTCTAGCACAGCTACCTCGTCGTTCTAGCACAGCTACATCGTCGTTCTAGCACAGCTACCTCGTCGTTCTAGCACAGCTACATCGTCGTTCTAGCACAGCTACATCGTCGTTCTAGCACAGCTACCTCGTCGTTCTAGCACAGCTACATCGTCGTTCTAGCACAGCTACATCGTCGTTCTAGCACAGCTACATCGTCGTTCTAGAACAGCTACCTCGTCGTTCTGGCACAGCTACCTCGTCGTTCTAGCACAGCTACCTCGTCGTTCTGGCACAGCTACCTCGTCGTTCTGGCACAGCTACCTCGTCGTTCTAGCACAGCTACCTCGTCGTTCTAGCACAGCTACCTCGTCGTTCTAGAGCAGCTACCTCGTCGTTCTAGCACAGCTACCTCGTCGTTCTAGCACAGCTACCTCGTCGTTCTGGAACAGCTACCTCGTCGTTCTAGCACAGCTACTTCGTCGTTCTAGCACAGCTACCTCGTCGTTCTAGCACAGCTACTTCGTCGTTCTAACACAGCTACCTCGTCGTTCTAACACAGCTACCTCGTCGTGGCACAGTTGGCCGTTCACAATTAATCTTTATGTAAAACGATGTGGAATATTATTTCCACACCGGAGTTTAAGGTGTAGAATGGGGTCTTTGCAGAGCAAAACATAACCCTTTTAAGCAGGCCTATTTTATGGGCTTTTGTGAGCTTTACACAGTAAACGAAAATGAATGCGCTCGATGGCGTTAGATTCTATCATTCATTAAGGCGGTTACCATTTCATGCAATAAACTATAATCGGTGACTTAACTCGTGACGTGCTACATTTTATGTTAACATTAATGTTGGCTACGGCGGGTTTTAGCAGAATCGTAATAGTGAGGTGCATATGTGTTTGCATCGCGCAACCAATCTGTGGGACTACTGCAGAAAAAGAAGAAGAAAAGCAAAAGAAGATCCAGATCTGTGCATATCGACACAACTGCATCGGTCAAAATAATTCGTCAAATATTTTATGAAACAGTGCAATGTGCATTACCACTGCACGCAGTACTTTGCGTTGTCGTTCGTTTATTTAATCGAAAAGGACATGCCATAATCTTTTGCAAAAGCAAAATACGTAGTGGTAAAATATCAGACAATCAGTATTCAGTATGGTATGACAGTTCTTCTTAATTAAGCTATAGCCGAACCAAACTAACGTCAATGAATGCCCGGAACACCCATTATGTTTCTAGTTGAGCGTGGGCAATTCTGGCCCGAATATTGACATTATTAGGATACATTTGAATGATCTTGCATCAACTCAAGTGTATGGTGATAATGTTTATCAGTGGTGATTATTCATGGTATTATAAAACATTGTATTACTAACAGCAGTGAGCTGAAGTTGGGCATCACTTTAGCATTCAAACATTTCCGAGAACAGGCTTGACATCTAGTGAGAATAGGTTTGATTGTGTGGTGTGATGTCGTCGTCTGTAGAAATGGTTCATTTGATTGCCCATCGTTAACTTATTCGACAGATGGCAGCATGTTACGGTCTCCACAAGAATTAGTTCTAACTCATTCGACAGGTGGCACCACGTTACGGTCTCCACTAAAATATTCCCGCCATACAATATTTTATGACGGGAATACTGTTTTATTGGTTCGAATTCATTCAGCAGGTGGCAGTACGTTACGGTCTCTAAACCGTAACGTGCCGCGACCTTCCAAATGAAACGTTTTCCCCACAATACAATATTTTATGGCGGGAATATTTTGTGGAGACCGTAATGTGCTACCACCTGCCGAATTAAAAACAAATGAAAAGTTGTTGCCAGTATTATTTTTTATTTATACCAAGACTTGATTTGCATAAACGGGCGATGCGATGATGACGGCGACTATACAAATGGCGTTTGTTGCTGTGCCGTGGAGTGTTCCTGCGAAAAGTGAGTTTTCAAATGTGTACGTCGTTTCAACGTAAATATTGATGATAATTATATTGATATGACTGGCTGGCGCCATCGAATTAATTTCAGCATGTGTTTTATATATATATATAATATATGGCATGCGTATTTATTTACTCTCAATACAATAGTATCCACTACTTGTTCAGAAGGGTCAAAGACAAAGGCAAAGCCAAAGGTAGAAAACAAGATAAACAAGGCTTAACTTGACTAACTGTCATACAATCACCGATCGCTTCATTGTTTGCACATCTGGGACATTTTCTGGTAACAATTGTTTGGTCAGTGTAGACGCGTACACAGCCACAGGTAGGTGAATTTGTCTACCAATATCTCATCACAAGGTGTGTTTCGAAGACAAGGTGTGTTTCTAAGACTTTGCACCATAACATTATGCAAATGAACGTGTGGCCATAACTGATATCAGTGATACATATATCAACCAATGAAAGACTGACGAAGCATGTGGAATTTTCGCGGCGTTCCCGGATTGACTTTGACCGAGGTAAGCTCGTGTTAACTTTTGCCTTGTGAATAGTAGTTTAAAATAATGGTAAATAATCATCGAACAACTTTAGCATGTCAATAAACGAAATCTTCACTATTTCAGCTTTATAATGATGTGCGTATTATGACTGTGGGTTTGTTCGCCCGAGTACAGCGTCGTTCGGAAAATTAGCTATGCGCGCGCTGTTTAGCGTTTAAAGGTGCGTTTGCGTTGTTGACATACTTTAATCGCTGCGCGGCGAAGTAATTTTTCGCGATTCAAAGTCTACGCAATCGAAGTGTTTGCAACCAACTGCGGCTAGATTTAGTGGGAACAAGTAATTATAGATATATCAATGACAATGTTGCATGGCATTAATAATCATTAAGATTGCTCTTGTTAAAATGTTATATTTTCATAATTTAAATGCTGTATTCGTAACTTCCGGTTTGTACGTGACTTAGCACAGTTTTGACGGTCTGACGTCGTGATATTTCAGCATTTAAATCCACGCCATCTGCACTTTTACAGTTATATGCCGACAATTTTGAATGTATACAATCAATAAGATGTCTATTATTTTTGGTTTCCTTTATATTATATTTGAAACAGAAATAAATTAAGAAAAATAGAGTTTTGTTAAGCAATTACTTGATGTACAACGTTCGTATATTATGTATTTTTTATTCTTTCTAAGCGTACTTTTAATGCATATGTGTATGCGTGTATGTATGTATATATATATATATATATATATATTATATGTGTAATATATAAATATTATATATACATATATTCTTTATTTTATTTTCTAGGATTCCACAATACATTTGAAGATTAAAAGGATAACACACACACATCAAAAGACAGACAAAGACTTTGTGAAAATGTTGAATATATGTACACCGAGCCTCGTCTCCAGTGAACATCGACACATTAAACATGCATGGATTTATGAAACAGTGATCTCTGAAGATGTGTACACTCAACCGACAGTATCATGTGAACCACTTTAATACATTGCTTTATGACATTAATTTATGAGACATTGACATATGAACATTCATGCACTGAGTCTGCAATGCCCTGCGAACATTGACACATGCACTGGCATGGACTTATGAAACAGTGAACTGTGAATATTTGCTGTACTGAGCCAGGAGTGTACTCTATGGTTCGCCTCATAGTTTCTTTTATAACAGGTTGAAGCTGACTACTTGTACTGCTGCATTGTTTTGGGTGTTGTCCTTTTCCATGTCTCCCTATCAGCCTACTGTGAACAATATATAAACATTACTTCATGCTAAAGTGCAGGACATTATTTCATGAAACAGTGAATATTGATGTGCCAAGCCGAGCTGGAAATGATAAAGCTCACAATATATAATAAATTGTGTTATATTTATGTGTTTTTTCACCAAGCAATTATTTAACCATGCAAGAATATATTGTTAAACTTAATTATACATAGTTAGACCACTAATACCTGTAATTATGCAAATGTCAAATTATAATCAATTGTCATCATATATTGTAGTAAAGGCAATTATATACACCATTTCCCTTAGTAAATTTTCAAACACCACTGTCATACACAGTCCGTTATGGCTGAAATAGGTAATTTACCAACAAATCGGTCAAAGGTCAATGGAAGTTAAATAATCAGGTCACTAAGGTCAATATTATGTTCAACAATTAGCCTCCATTGACTTTATAGGATCCCATTCGACTTAATTAAAAAATAAATAGGCCATTAAGACACGTAATTAGGTCAAAGGTCACAATGTAATCAATTAGGTCATTAATTGCTATTAAGGTGAATGTGTACATTAATTCTCCCTTACACCCCTCTGTGATCCCACATCATACATAATTACTTTATTAGTAATTAGACCATTTTCAGCATAAATAGGTCATTGTAGGTCAAGGTCAATATAAGTAGGTCATTGCAAGGTCATTTCAAAGTCACACATTATTAGGTAAACATCTTAGGGTCTTCTAACTTTTTATGACACCTCAATATCTTCATTAGTTCACATAATGCCATGATCCCTGAATTCAGTGGTAGCACAGCCACCAAACATACCGGTCACAAGAAATGGACTCGATTCCAATACACAAAAATAGACCCTTTTTTGAAACCAAAAAGTGGAATAACTTTGCAAATAATAAAGATATTTCAAAAATTCCAAAAGGGTCATCAACTGCATAACATACTTTATCACACAGAAGTGTTTCTTTGTAATATACCTACTAAGAGTGATTGCTGAATGCTAGTTGAACAACACCTGTTCCTATGATTTGGAATATTTATATACTGATGGTTATGCTGATAATTACATCCATTCTGCAGCGATGTAGTGCATGTGTGGGCTTGAGATTCTGTGCATGTGGGAAGGCAGTGTTAGTTGAGCCATTTTTCATTATTTTTAATGCCTAGGCTAGGGCGCAATCATATTCATAAGTCAAAATTGTTTTACTCACATAAACTATGATTATTAATAGACCATTTTATACCAAGATAATATATCTAGTATGCATAGATAATTATATATAGCTGATTCAAATAGAGTTGGTATGCTGGCTCAACTAACACTTGGTGTGGGGTAAGTTGAGCCACAGAGTAGCATAAGTTGGGTAAATGCTTTATTTGTAAACCCCCCTCCCCCCGGTAATTTACGTAGGCTTTGTACAAAAATTCAAAACAACTCGGCCAACACATCTACCCAAAGGGTACAACACATCTCTGACAAGTCTGCACACTTAATTAATAAGTCGACACAATAGAGACTTATAGGCAACCAGTGTAACTAACTGCTAATATGTTGCCTTGTAGCTATCCGATGTCCCAATTTGCTTGAAAAAATTAATTCCTTTATGTATTTTGGGGTAAAGAACAGTTGTCTTCATTCTATAACTACTGCTCAACTAACTAACCCCGTTTCGACAATTAAGCTTATTTAATTAACTTCTCATTAATGCGCGAAGTGATGTAAATACTCTTCTTCTCTATGCATAGTTAGACCATTAGTAAGCGCACAAACAATAAAGTCTGGTCACGTGCGTTGATAGTTTACACACCAGCAGACATTAATCACAATTACCAAGTTTTGAAAAATGTCAAAAATGTTCTGACCATTGTGACAAATGTAACCTATTACAGGTCAATCGTGTTCTAATAACATGTTCAATCACTGGGTGGTACCATGTAACCATCGCTGCTGTAGTTTCCCAGGAAACGGTGGCTCAACAAACCCAGTGGCTCAACTAACACTGCCTTCCCCTACATACATGGGCAGGAGATTCATGCATACACACTGCATACACACTTGTATTGGAATGTCTAGTGCATACACACTTGTATGGGAGTAGTCTACTGCATACACACTTGTATGGGAATAGTCTAGTGCATACATATATTAAAACAAAACAATTCATGGTTTGGGGCTGTGGGCCTACGCACCTAAGAGATCATAAATATAATATTAAAACAAAACAAGTCATGGTTTGGGGGCTATGGGGCTACGCACCTAAGAGATCATAAATATAATATTAAAACAAAACAAGTCATGGTTTGGGGGCTATGGGGCTACGCACCTAAGAGATCATAAATATATTATTAAAACAAGACAAGTCACGGTTTGGGGGCTATGGGGCTACGCACCTAAGAGATCATAAATATGATATTAAAACAAGACAAGTCACGGTTTGGGGGCTATGGAGCTACGCACCTAAGAGATCATAAATATAATATTAAAACAAGACAAGTCACGGTTTGGGGGCTATGGAGCTACGCACCTAAGAGATCATAAATATAATATTAAAACAAGACAAGTCACGGTTTGGGGGCTTTGGGTCTATGCGCCTGAGATCATAAAAACTAACCACGTGCAATTAAAATCAAGAATATAACACCAGTGGTTTACTCAGAATGTGTTCTAAAAGAATCTGGTAATTTCTCTGGTTGACCGAGGGCTGACATGTTAACTAGCACGACCGATAAACGCATGTACAGTTATATGACAATCGGATAACAGTTACCCAATTTTCATAGAACTGCGCATGCATTTAACATGTATGGTAGGTAACTTAGACTAATTAATGTGATGGATTAATTTTTTTCGAAAGAGGACTAATTTAGTAGAGACCACAATGTTACATATGTTGAATTTGGACATAAACAGCATAGCCATATCATATTGACAAGCATAGGAATAGGTGTATACAAATATATTTTCATTTGGCGAGCAAATTTGACTAGACTTTGACATCCTGGCATAGGGTTATCTAACAGTATGACACAGCCCATGAGATTAAGATGCTGTGTGTTCAACAAGGTTTTCCCAGTAAACCACTCACTTAATATTCTTAATTGTAGTTGTAAATGGTTATGTTTTAGTAACTCATAGGTACAGACCAAAAACCATGAATTTTTTCCCTTTAATATGTGGACATGAGTTTTGGCAGCTGTCTGTGTTCTTGTTGAAGGCCGTAACTCAGGAGAAACGAGACGATACCAGAATGTTGACATGTCTTGCCACAGATCAACAAGGTCCTTTCTTTCTTGTTGACAATTATTGTTAGCTTAGAAATTCAACTTGTTTCTACTTTAAAATGTTATAGCCAGATAATGTCGCTAAATGCAGAAAAGCCAATATGTAGGTTCTGCCATGTGGCAGACAGCTTGCTCTCATTAAACAGATCCAACATTATTTGCACACAATTTAATATGCATTGTGAAAAATCCATTTGAAGCATCATATTTCTACTAGTTTCTTGAATAAAAAATCTGTTTACAAGGCATTTATCAAAACATTAAATATTTATTGAGATTTAAATCATGTGTACAGCTGTTTTAATGCAAAAACCACAATTCACTTTTATTATGACATACATGCATACAAGTGTATAATATGTTGTGCTACATGGGACACACGTTAATCAAACAAACAGATCATCAATCTTGTATGAATATAATTATACAACATTAGAAATATACTTCTTTTGACTTTCTTTCATTTCCTTTATTTTATTAATAATGCCATTTTTCAATTTGGCCAAATAATTACAAAAGCACATAATTCTACAAAGAACCTGTGCTGAAAAGAATCACATGAACGTTCAAGATGTCAGAGATTATGAACATTTCAACCAAGATATTAACTCTTGGTACCTATATAATTATGTTGATGACTATTCATCAGACAAATTTGCTTGTGCCAACATTTAAAAGGTTACATCAGTTCACTTCCCGTGCCGTACAGGAAAATGTTCACTGTTCTCATGTTTTTGCCATGACTATTTCTCTCCATTCTGTGATGTTTTGATATAGTATTTATCTTACATGAAATATTACATTTGTTAAGTATAATTATTATATTTCAACCAGCTACCTTAAACTATATTAAAACACCTTGTAACTAGTAAATGTTACAATGGTTTGTCACAATGTAAAGTTTACATATCCAACTACTCCCTGCCATTTCAATGTTTACAAAGCAATACACTCCCCCACAAACACATAGTAATAACTAATTTCTTAGTCTGGAAGAAAGTTCCATACAAGTTAGATATTTACACTTTCTAAAATATATTTCAGTGTACACAGTCAGTTTTGTTATATTAATTTTGGGACACCGTGACAAGAAGCAGATGCATCGTGTCACAAAATATTGTAATTAATATAATAATGTGTACATGTATATCCCAAATAAAATTAGTTTCCCGAACAAGGGACATTTAAATGAAGGTTTTTGTGTGCAAACACTGGTTTATGTCGGTGGTCTTTTGGACTCTCGATAAGCCAACTTCCTTGTCCAATTGCCATCTGGACCTTTGCCTTGGATGGCAATCTTGTTAAATCTTTTTATAACCTGAAGAAAGCCACAAACAGCCAGAGAGGTGGGTGAAGTGAGTGGGGGGGGGGAGAAATGTCTGGGAAAATGCCATAAAATTAGACCAGCCACCAACACTATATTACATTACATTTACAGTGCAATTACCTACCTGAATAATGTGTGCATAACTTGTTATTTAATGAAATACGAGATTCATCTGGAGAAAACACAACCTTACAATGTAGCAAGAGTTTATGTGCGTGTGTGCCCCACACCGTTAACTAACTTTTCATTACAATAATACATACAACTACAAACTACGCTATGTCATATTTCTATCAGTCTTGCATAAATGCTGCCAGTAATATATCAGCCGCCAATATTATCATTTCAAAAACAATTTGCTGCTGGGATTTGAACACATCAAATCACATACAAAAACAAATCTGAATACAGTGCCACGACATGTTCTGTGTGCAACATTATTTACCATGTCAGATCAGCAACAGGAAGAGGAAATTCCAAGAATTATTTGTTATTTTTGTATATGAACATTGAATTAATTCTGCATGAAATATGTAACCGCCCATTTCAGAAAGCTCTTTTGTGCAAGTCTATTCACCATGTACAGAATTTGTCCTTTAAAATGCACAGTGCAAGAAAACCACAAAGGTACCACAGCAAGTAGATGACACTTTCAAAGCACAGGTAATTTAACATGTCAACTACAAAGTCTATGTAAGTCGACTACTACAGTTTTCACTCTATAGCACAACAGTAAACATTGATATAAAAAATTAAAACAATACACCGGATTCTCATTTTTTCTAAATGTAACCAACTGTAACAATGTTGAAAACCAGTCAAGATGTACCTGTCTGATAACTAGATCATTCAATTTGATCAAATGTGAAAGAGCAAATATGGAAATATAGATTCAGACTAACTGGTAACAATACAGTTTATCAGCCGATAATTATCAGTGAATTTAGTAGGACTGCAGTGAAATATATAAACAAACATCCATTTTAAATTAAAACAAGTTGAGTTTGTAAACTTACCCAGTACTACATTGCGATTGCAAAATCACATTTAAGGGTATTTGGAAAAAATACAGAAAACAGTGATTCGAACCACTGTTACATATATAACAATTTAATTAAGTGCTACACTAAGGGATGATGAATCCTGCTATGACAGGCAGTTGACAGTAGCACAGGAACCAAAAGATTGACACGGTGATTACTGCCACTGCTAATCCTCTTTCTTGGCAATACCGTAGCGAGCTTCCTTTGCCAGATACAACTCGCGCAACATGAGGACCCGCACCTCACTCGAGACATCCGGGATCAACATAGTGACGAGCCAGGTCAGGAAAAAGACGCAATGCTGCAAGTAGACAGTTGTAAAAGGTAAACACTTCACCCGCCAACTCAACTTCGCTAGGAAGTTTCAGCAACACTGCAATTACTGCACGAAGACTATTCAGTCACAAGACTTGGGGTAAATTACATTGGAATTGAAATGCTAATTCTGTAATTGGTGTTTT
This sequence comes from Lamellibrachia columna, assembly GCA_963662155.1. Lineage (NCBI taxonomy): Eukaryota > Metazoa > Annelida > Polychaeta > Sabellida > Siboglinidae > Lamellibrachia > Lamellibrachia columna. Next base: position 29,288,148 of record OY759270.1, read on the forward strand.
ATTTTTTAAAGGAATTGGAATTGGTGAAAAAGTTATTAGTAATTGCAATTACTTTTCAATTACATAAATGTAAATTTTTTACTCAAATTAATCGCTAGACAATCAATAAAATGTTTATATCATTTGTTTGCTATTATATATTACAATATGCATATATCAAATAAAACTGCTGTCAAATACATTATTGTTATTTTTGGCATTCAGTATGGCGGCTCTGTTCACATACCTTTATTTCAATACAGAATTGATAATTGGAATTGTTTAGGTGGAATTGGAATATTTGGTGGTAAGTTTGTAATTGGTGTGAAAATGGAATTGATATAATGCAATTGACCCCATCTGTCAGTCCCATAATATGTTGTCTACCACTGTCTATAGCCAGGTACATCAGTCAACTGAGAGATTGTGGAGTGAACTGAATTGCAAGAACGACATACCTCAAAGACAATGACAAATGCAAGCCGGGCCACCAGAATGTGCCAATAGTCGGTTGTGAACTCGTACTTCATATCATGCTCCGGAGGGTACCGGTAGTCGGAGTACCTACAAGTATAACAATATAATGTACATTTGGGTGGTACCTGTAGTCGGAGTACCTACAAGAATAACAATATAATGTACATTTGGGTGGTACCTGTAGTCGGAGTACCTACATGAATAACAATACGACGTACATTTGGATGGTACCTGTAGTCGGAGTACCTACAAGAATAACAATACAATGTACATTTGGGTGGTACCTGTAGTTGGAGTACCTACAAGAATAACAATACAATGTACATTTGGGTGGTAACTGTAGTCGGAGTACCTACAAGAATAACAATACAATGTACATTTGGGTGGTACCTGTAGTTGGAGTACCTACAAGAATAACAATACAATGTACATTTGGGTGGTACCTGTAGTTGGGAGTACCTACAAGAATAACAATACAATGTACATTTGGATGGTACCTGTAGTTGGAGTACCTACAAGAATAACTATACAACGTACATTTGGGTGGTACCTGTAGTTGGGAGTACCTACAAGAATAACAATACAATGTACATTTGGGTGGTAACTGTAGTTGGAGTACCTACAAGAATAACTATACAATGTACATTTGGGTGGTACCTGTAGTCGGAGTACCTACAAGAATAACAATACAATGTACATTTGGGTGGTACCTGTAGTTGGAGTACCTACAAGAATAACAATACAATGTACATTTGGGTGGTACCTGTAGTTGGAGTACCTACAAGAATAACAATACAATGTACATTTGGGTGGTAACTGTAGTCGGAGTACCTACAAGAATAACAATACAATGTACATTTGGGTGGTACCTGTAGTTGGAGTACCTACAAGAATAACAATACAATGTACATTTGGGTGGTACCTGTAGTTGGGAGTACCTACAAGAATAACAATACAATGTACATTTGGATGGTACCTGTAGTTGGAGTACCTACAAGAATAACTATACAATGTACATTTGGGTGGTACCTGTAGTTGGAGTACCTACAAGAATAACAATACAATGTACATTTGGGTGGTACCTGTAGTTGGGAGTACCTACAAGAATAACAATACAATGTACATTTGGATGGTACCTGTAGTTGGAGTACCTACAAGAATAACTATACAACGTACATTTGGGTGGTAACTGTAGTCAGAGTACCTACAAGAATAACAATACAATGTACATTTGGGTGGTACCTGTAGTTGGAGTACCTACAAGAATAACAATACAATGTACATTTGGGTGGTACCTGTAGTCGGAGTACCTACAAGAATAACAATACAATGTACATTTGGATGGTACCTGTAGTTGGAGTACCTACAAGAATAACTATACAACGTACATTTGGGTGGTAACTGTAGTCAGAGTACCTACAAGAATAACAATACAATGTACATTTGGGTGGTACCTGTAGTTAGAGTACCTACAAGAATAACAATACAATGTACATTTGGGTGGTACCTGTAGTCGGAGTACCTACAAGAATAACAATACAATGTACATTTGGGTGGTACCTGTAGTTGGAGTACCTACAAGAATAACAATACAATGTACATTTGGGTGGTACCTGTAGTTGGAGTACCTACAAGAATAACAATACAATGTACATTTGGGTGGTACCTGTAGTTGGAGTACCTACAAGAATAACAATATAACGTGCATTTGGGTGGTACCTGTAGTCGGAATATCTACAAGAATAACAATACAATGTACATTTGGATGGTACCTGTAGTCAGAGTACCTACAAGAATAACAATACAATGTGCATTTGGGTGGTACCTGTAGTTGGAGTACCTACAAGAATATCAATACAACGTGCATTTGGGTGGTACCTGTAGTTGGAGTACCTACAAGAATAACAATACAACGTGTATTTGGGTGGTACCTGTAGTCGGAGTACCTACAAGAATAACAATACAATGTACATTTGGGTGGTACCTATAGTTGGAGTACCTACAAGAATAACAATACATCTAAGCAGGGGTGTCCACACAATGTTTTCTAGGGGGGCAAACATTTTTGTGATAACATCCGCCATCTAATTTCAACCAGAAATCTTTACATTTACGAAATTTGCACTTTCAATACTGGTATAACTGTATATAATTAGTTAACAAATGTATTAGGTAATATATTTAACACAATCAGTAAACAACCTTCTCACTACAGGACCTAAATTAAAAAATGTCCCCCTCTGGATAACCATCTTGCTGGAGGAAGTAACATTTACACAAAATGGAAGACGGATGAACTGTTGTTAGTCTTCATTATCTTAGAAGAACCATAAAAATATTGTTTTATTTAATGTTTAACGCATGCGCTCCCTACTACACCACATGGGTTCATGACTTCATGTCAGTGCACCTAGATACATATGTTAAAGTTTAAAGTAGTGGGTACATTTATTATTTTGCTAATTGAATGACAACAATGCAAGAACTGTCCAATTGTGCTGTGGCATTATCATTTTGTGCACTACAATACAAACGGGAACTTCCCTGACAAGCCACACATTCACTGTTTACTGGTTAGAAGAGGCGACTTCACACAAGAAATCACCATTGGTTATTATTTCACATTTGGCTATCAAGATTGACATACATATGCAAATAATGCTTCGGCAAGGTTCGTGTTGCCATACATTTGAACAAACCATCGTATCATATATTTAATGATTAATGCCTACTTGTACGAATATTTAGGAGAAACGTTATGATCAAATATCTTCAAAATCTCAACCAAGAGGGACATAAAAAAATGGAACACAACTTGCAAAGTGTAAGTATATGCAGTGACTTGACTTTCAAGAGATCGAGTAAAGACACAGATGCAGGTACAGATGTGGACGTACAGAAACAATGAAATAACGGAAATGGTAGCAGTGAGTTTCTATTCCAATGTTTCATATATAATATGTATATGCACAAATGTACTTCACCAAGTGTCTATTCGTGTACAGAAGCATGTGTACCTTTATTCCTGTGCAATATGACCCACCTGCAGTATTTCACGCTATCGTCAATTGTGACACTAGTCTGGTTCTGGAAATCTTTAACGTCGAAGAAGGACAGACTGTGGTCAATGTAGCCACCGAGAGTCTTGTCTTGGCTGATGGTCAGTTTATACACCAACTTGGGTACAAAGTCAGATGTCCATCCAATGATGAAAGCCTGCATTGTCAAAATACACCAAAAAAATGTTCAGCTTTAAAAAGTAAATACTTCCATCAGACAAAGACAACGTAGGGAGAGAAGATGACCACAGTGTGTTTGGGAACATGAAACTGTGAGAGGATGCATATAGGAGTTCTTTTGCCTCCACTTCCACAATGAATCTTTCTCCGCCATCTTTGTAGATAAATGAGCAGATAGGTAGACATGCAATTTAACGTTACACCTAAACAACAGCGCTGATTGGTCAATAGCATAGATTCACAACAAGAGATTTGTGTGAAAGCTGCTTTACCATTCCATGCCAAGTGTAACTGACCTTGAGCAAATCAGTCACTTCAATTTTTATTGCAGTGCGGTTTTTCGATACTGTTGCCATGGGTTACAATTGGGCCTTAAAACATAACATTTCGACGGCAAGAGGATTTCAAAACGTCCTCTCAATTGAGGTGTATCAGCACTATTGCCGTCTAACAACTACGCCACCTCATAATCAGGTAATAATAATTGCTCATACTTACGTTGGTGAGCACAGCAATGAAGGACACGCTCTGGAGGATGCCAAACCAAATACCTGCAACAAAGGTCCACACTCCTGATGAGTTCGTTAATTCTGTTTTAATTTTCAAAGATTACTGAAAATATCCATGTGAACTCATGCATATATGATATTTTATAGAACAGAGATGATCCACCGAAATTGGACAATTTACAATTTTTCATATGCCTTCAATGTGTGCCATTTGATTTAGTTAACTACAGACGACTACTGATAATGTACAAGATATCAGTGCCAAGCAACACTGTCCAGTGACTGTCACACTCTAAGGCTAGGCCATCACAGTACAGCAGACTCTGCATAACATCACCTCGGATCAGAGCAATTTGATTCTGTTCTCTTATGCTACACATACAGGAATAGGAAATGATTATGTCCCAACAAATGTATTTGATTTTGCTAAGCAGCTGATCCTGTTCATCGTGAACAGGAAAATTTTTTAAGTAGAGTCCACTGTGTCATTACTCACTGGAACATTTAGTAGGTATGATATGAAATTTGTAAGTAAGTAAGTAAGAATGGGCAGAATCAGTATTTTACATTTCGCCAGGTACCACAACCTCAAACAACAATTTGTGCCTGTCACAGTAGCTTGAACTTATCCTCACCAATGCTCTCTGCCCGTAAAGCCACTGGCCTCTTCCAAACAGTGACAAACTTGTACGCATCCAGGCGAATCTCGATGATGTTGTTGAGCAGTGCAAAGAACGGAGCAAGAGGGAACGCGGCCACAAAGATCGTCACAAAGCCGTACTGTACCACTGCAACACCACAATGACAATATCAGCTGGGCATCTAGTGTGACGTGTGGTGTAGACCCCTCCAACACTACAATGACAATAACAGCTGGGCATCTAGTGTGACATGTGGTGTAGACCCCTCCAACACTACAATGACAATAACAGCTGGGCATCTAGTGTGACGTGTGGTGTAGACCCCTCCAACACTACAATGACATTAACAGCTGGGCATCTAGTGTGACGTGTGTTGTAGACCCCTCCAACACTACAATGACAATAACAGCTGGGCATCTAGTGTGACATTTGTGGTGTAGACCCCTCCAACACCACAATGACAATAACAGCTGGGCATCTAGTGTGACACGTGTGGTGTAGAACCCTCCAACACCACAATGACAATAACAGCTGGGCATCTAGTGTGGCACGTGTGGTGTAGACCTCTCCAATACCACAGTGACAATAACAGCTGGGCATCTAGTGTGGCACGTGTGGTGTAGACCTCTCCAACACCACAATGACATTAACAGCTGGGCATCTAGTGTGACACGTGTGGTGTAGAACCCTCCAACACCACAATGACAATAACAGCTGGGCATCTAGTGTGGCACGTGTGGTGTAAACCTCTCCAATACCACAGTGACAATAACAGCTGGGCATCTAGTGTGGCACGTGTGGTGTAGACCTCTCCAACACCGCAATGACATTAACAGCTGGGCATCTAGTGTGACACGTGTGGTGTAGAACCCTCCAACACCACAATGACAATAACAGCTGGGCATCTAGTGTGGCACGTGTGGTGTAGACCTCTCCAACACCACAATGACAATAACAGCTGGGCATCTAGTGTGACACGTGTGGTGTAGACCCCTCCAACACCACAATGACAATAACAGGGCATCTAGTGTGGCACATGTGGTGTAGACCTCTCCAACACCACAATGACAATAACAGGGCATCTAGTGTGGCACGTGTGGTGTAGACCTCTCCAACACCACAGTGACAATAACAGGGCATCTAACTCCCCAGCATACCAATCCAACTGTTTACAACTGGAACTGCTTATCGATTATGAACTTGTTTTGGTGCGCTGCCGAGCTTGAGTCTCCCGAGGATTTTAGCGCAATAGAAGTATTTTATATATTATTATTAAATAGGGGGATCACAGTAAAATACTTGTTCTAATGAAACCAGCATGTTCTTGCAATTATATCAAATTGCTCCACAATGGAGATTTCTGGTATGCTCTGAGCTTTTTTTTGATATTCCAAAGGTTGGAAAATTGCCATTTTGTTCTAGTGTCTAGTCTACTGGTCATTCATCTAAAGTTCCTTCACATACAAATCAACCAAAAAACATTGAAGAGAAGATGACAACGAAATAACCAAAGAACATGAATAAAGCATCAAGGGGCAGGTTCAGTGGGGTGACTAGTCCCCCGCCCCAAACTTTACATAAAATGAGGAATTTTCATTTCAGAGGCTTGGAACCTGTGCATGGCTAGTGAATGCAGCAAACTAGACATCCTACCCATCTCCAGGTACTCGTCAAACAGTCCGAGTGGAGGCTGCTCAGTGAGGTCCAAGTCCTGCTCCCACAGCGTGTAGACACTGCCTTCTCCCTGCACCTTCTTCACGGACTTACGCTGGCGGAACCAGTTCATGATCTTCCTGCGTTTACATACAGAACTTTATTGGGATTGGTTTAGTTGCATACAAGTGATACAACTAATAATTCTTATTCCGCAAGCAGTTATCTTTACAAAATATGCCTTTCTGAATGGAAGGTCTAAATATCTGATCAAAAGTGGGCGTCACGATAATATTTGCTATTTTCTAAACAAACGTTAAATATTGTAGACTATTAATTATGTTGGGAAATGTCCTGCTCAGAAACCTATCCTTAAATAGACATAGTTGTATGTTTTACAATCGACACGCCTCGTTTTCAATCCTTAATCATGATAAGCCATGAGACATTTTAGGAAAACATACAGATGACAACTTTCTGGTTTTAAATATAGCACCAACATTGTATAAGTCAAAGTGTATTACAAAGTTCTGAATTTCTTTAACTTGAGCAGAAAATAAGAGAAAAAAGCCATTAAACAGAGGATAGAGGATTTAGCAAAAAGAACAAACCTTTGTAAGCACAAAATCGTATAACTTATGTTTAATCAACTAATTAAATTAAGACTTACGGCAGAAAGAGTTCCTTGAAGTTGTTGATCGTCTGCTTGCCGACCATGACAACACCGAGCTGTATACACAACTCGATGAGACAGCCAGCCGGGTCACACTGTGGAGGAAGCAGTACGATCATTACTGACAGACAGTCAATGTAGTTTCAAACAGCAGTTCAACTACAGATCACAGGAAGCAAGATGCAATGTATATCACACAATGATGTAATATATACACATTTGATTAATTAGTGTTTGTTTTCATAAATCCAAGTTAATGCAAATACTTAAACATTGTGCTTCCAACATGATTTACAAACTTAAATTTAGGCATATAATATATACATGTGTATTAACATTATTTATAGAGTGTATCCTTGATGACCATTAAATATTACTGCAAACAAAAGTACTTGCTGAAAGACTTTTTGTTGAATGTTTCTGTCTTTTTATATATTATTTTAAGCATCTTTTCACCTGAAATATTTTAATGCAGACTGTGCCCTAAAAGTGAAAGCCTTACCAGTTTTGTTGTTTACAATCATGTTGTAAAGTGACATTTATTCATGGTGATAAACAAGTGTGAGTGAAGTTAGGGTAAAACACTGATCTTTTCCCCTTAAACTACAGTTATTCTCTAATACAAAATATAAATTACAGCTACCACTGTACACTTATAATATGATAGTTTATAGCTGCAGTTAATTTCTATTTATTTTATAGCTGCAGTTAATTTCTATTTATTACAATTATTACAAACTGGTATTTTACAAAAACATTTGTAAATGACACACAAGAGACACATTTCAAACAAGTGACAACAGTAAGCAGGCAGACACATAACACATTACAACCAATCATGATCAAGTGCAGACTAATCTACGAAGCCACAACACACCAGAGAACGCACTCAGAACCAGACTGAAGCATTAGTATTACAAACTGTCAAGCTACATACTGAGGCCTGTGTATGAGCCACTACAAGCACGGGTTCCGCCTGAAATGTGCAATCAGCTGAAGGTGTCTGTTCTACGTGCAGAGAAAGATACAAACACTACTACAATTTATAGGTTCAAATTAAGTGCTATGAAGCTATCATCACGTTTGAAGCATCGGATATGAGTTTTGCCCAATTAATGATATTGCAATATAATTCAATAACTAAGTCCACATTTTTCAATAAGAGTTATTTTGTGAAAAGACAGCACTCCTTGACACCAGCTGATAAATCACTGGCATTTGGTATGTGTTGTTTATGTAGATAGCTAATGAATAATATTGGTATATCCGACAACGTAAACCAGTTCCAGAGTCCATAAATAAATGCTAAGTTATATAATCTGTTACAATCAAAGCTACACTGGTAGCAGAGGACATAAAATGAGAAATATTTAAATGTAAAAATTACAAAGACTTAACTACCAAAAATAACGGCATTTAAGAAACTTATGTTTAGAAGATGTCATGTTTTATTTGGAGTAGCAAAATTCAATCGGGTGTGATAACGATGAATAATAACGATGAATAAATTCAATCGGGTGTGATAACGATGAATAATAACGATGAATAAATTCAATCGGGTGTGATAACGATGAATAATCACGCATTTCAATTCTGGTGCATTCTGATATGACAACAGAGGAATTCTGACAAAGATGTCTTTTTATATATAGAAAACGTGAAACTCTACTAGGATGTTTCACTTAATTTACAACTTTGTTATTGTTGCATAATAGTGCAATTTCTCCCCCAAATTCACATGTGTGCCTTTTAAAAGACGAGTAAAAAAACAACTGGGATCATTATTTACAGATTACAGGTATTTGACCAAGTGTTTCTAGCACAACGTCTAGTTACAGCAGTAAAGTTGCTAATTTTAATAACTTCAACCTCTTGATGTGGCCCAGAATGCACTGTACCAGGAAGTACTTTTTATATTGTTCCTGCTAAACGGAAGAGTTCTACCACGTTGTGTCAAACCACTGGCAGTGCCAGGTCATCCGCTAGTCATAGACAGCTTAGTAGGACATGTTAGCTGCGGTAACATTTCTAACAAGACACACGAGACACTGTGAAAGAAGGGTGCATTGTTACTACGTGCTACCATCTACCACCCATACAAAACCTCCCACCTCCTCAGCTCGATAGCCAAGCGTGTAGTCATACTGGCCTGGCCGACCCCCAAGTCTAGTGGACACAACACATCAATACATAGTAATGTAGACATTCCAAATGTCTCTTAGAACATATTCTTTGTTCACACAATTCAATGTTCTATTCAACAAACGTCTATTTCTAGTATAATTATATCAATTCATAGCACAATATCAATTAGAGTGTAAAATGTAAACTAGAGTGTAAAATAATGATAAACAAAAGATTTCCTTGTAACGTTTTGCATACCGTCATTTTCCGTGCATAATACGCATTTTTCCCTAATTTTTTATTTAAAACTCCATAGTTTTTTATGTAACATCCGCAGTTGATTTAATAAAAAAATGCCTATTTATGTTCAAATCATTGAAAGAATTGACTTTAGTCGTTAGATCTGGCAAGGTTTAAAATAGTGGATATCCAAAATGGTAAATACTACAATGTTAATCATGGGCTTCCATCCTCTCATCGATCACTTGACAAATTCACGAAATTTCACCAAGGGTAAAATTTGTGAGCTTTCAGCGTTTCCATTTTCAGTTCAGTTAATGTTTGACCAAACAAATCCTACATACAAAAGTTGCACAAACAAAATGAGACTAACAAAAAAATCACTTTTAACATGGATTTACCCATTTAAACCGCACAGGGATCGTAGTCCCCCAACGGCGGAACGAAACTTATTTTAGACAACTTTTCAGGCCCCGGCTTGCATGCAACCTACAATGGGCGGACACATCCCTAGTTTTGTTTCATATTAGTCATATCTTGTTCAAATAAATGTACATAAAAACTACATAAATACATTTGTATATATGTGTTCTTCAATGTTATGGCAAATCCGAAACTACATTTTGGCCAAAACATTGATAAAATTGATTTTAAACAGTACAGGTCATAGTCTAAACATAGAAATGTCTATTTTCCGGAAATGCCATGTGGGGCAGATTTGTGGCATCACGCGTGGAACACATCTCCCCCAGATCTGATGTTCTAGGCCACTGGATTTTATTTTATTTCAAATGTTTTTCTCTTTCACATGCAAGAGTGGTGAAAAGACATGTTGTGGAAAATTGTGGCAATTCCAATTTGACTGGCCATTTAATGCATAGCTTTCCTCAAGACACATAGCTTTCCCCAAGACACATAGTTTTCCCCAAGACACATAGCTTTCCTCAAGACACATAGCTTTCCCCAAGACACATAGCTTTCCCCAAGACAAGATTTTTCAGCAGAAATAGGAACGTTTTTTTCAAAACTGGAGGTCAGACTGGACCAATGCTACGGCGAATAGCATCATTTCTGTTACATGTCTCATGACACCTGATAGCTATGAGGGATAAATGCAGTGGAAGTTGGGCTGCAAAAGACAGTTAGACGTCAAGACATCTTCAATTTCTTGAGATGTACGCTGAGTTACGAGTACCACCACAATGGGGTCAATGCTATCAACTTGACTTGTCAACAGCAGAGCCGCCGCCAGTGTCGGACCCTCTTCAGAGCCTGTTCATGCCTATAAGGTGCCTCGCCGGGCTGACTAACATCAACAGAAACAACCTGAGTCTCTTGAACGTTATCCCCACTCTCGTGTCGTTCTCTGTGTCAAAATTGACATTGCTCGAAGAACTGTGGGGAGCAGTGGTCTAATGGTTAGAGCGCCTGTCAGTCATTCGAAAGGATGTTGGTTCGATTCCACCTCCGCCATTTTGAAGCTTGGGCAATTTTGTTCACCCCACTTTGCCTGTGTCTTTCGGAAGAGACACTAAAAGCTGATGGTCCAAACTCCTGCGTTAGTTCAAGATTGGGCTGTTTGGGGAATAATTACTTGAGTCTTGAGAAACTACTGGAGTCAGCCGCCATTGTTTATGACCCGCTGCACAGCTGTCAGTCAGTCAGGCTGCTGCACGTTCTCCAGGGCAGCGGCTGTGTTCCATATGTGACATCACACAACTGGTGCAAATCTAATGCTTGTATCTCGCGGCATTTTTTATCTTTTGCATTCTTGTATTTCTGTGAGGTGGCAAATTTAAAGGCTCTTTTTATGTTGTATGCTCCTATTCAGTACATAATATATTTGGCAATGCCATCATTCGAAAGTGCATCACTCATTTGTCATTAAGGAACACTGCACATTTAATCCAAGGATATGGCCTTTAAGTAATGTAATAACAAAATACATAGAAAAGTTGCACAAACGAGCTAGCAAATTGCAGTGGATACTAGGTAGGTTTGATTTTTCGCTAAATGAATTTTAAATGAAACTAGCAAAACATTTAATTTAGAAAGGACCTTTAAAAGTCCAGGTGCCTATTATACATGGCAACCAAGCTAAACATATTTTTGTCGGACCGAATACGCGGTAATCAAGAATTCTATATTGGCCTAAATTATCTATGCCGCTAAAGGACAATTCTGACCTCATGTTTTTCTATGCCAATGCATTCATTCAATCATTCCACATACAAAAAAATATATTCTTTAAAAAATATTGTGTTTTTGCACAATTCGGCGGTCCAAATAATGCTGTGGAGTGAGCAATAATAAAAGCAGATCAACGCGGCAGTACTTGGACCAAAAGGGTAGACTAGGCTAACAGACGACCTAAACCAGGCTTTAGCCTAACAAGACGACCTAAACCAGGCTTTAGCCTAACAAGACGATCTAAACCAGGCTTTAGCCTAACAAGACGATCTAAACCATGCTTTAGCCTAACAAGACGATCTAAACCATGCTTTAGCCTAACAAGACGTTCTAAACCATGCTTTAGCCTAACAAGACGATCTAAACCAGGCTTTAGCCTAACAAGACGACCTAAACCAGGCTTTAGCCTAACAAGACGATCTAAACCAGGCTTTAGCCTAACAAGACGATCTAAACCATGCTTTAGCCTAACAAGACGATCTAAACCATGCTTTAGCCTAACAAGACGATCTAAACCATGCTTTAGCCTAACAAGACGATCTAAACCATGCTTTAGCCTAACAAGACGATCTAAACCAGGCTTTAGCCTAACAAGACGATCTAAACCAGGCTTTAGCCTAACTCCAGAAGTGGAGAAATCAGGGGTTGATGCTAAAAAGGTAGGGTGCGTATTATACATGGTAATATAGAAATTCTGTCGGATCTTAGCAAAAAGTCAGGGTGCGTATTATACTTGGGGGTGTACCATACACGGAAAATGACGGTACCTTCAAAAAGTTGATAAGTTGATCAAATAAATTAATGCTAACATAAAATAACTGCCCTTATAGTAATACTAGTGTGACTACTAAACGCTTGTTGCATTTATATTTCACATACTTCATGTGAAAACAAATCAAAATAAAGTTCTACAAGGAAATGTTGTAATACATTACTAAACATAACATTACTAAACATAACATTACTAAACATAACATTACTAAACATAACATTACTAAACATAACATTGAAAAAATAAATTGCAAATGTAGTGCCACCTAGTGAACAGTGCTGTTACTACAGTTAATGTGGCACCACCTAGCAGATGGTCCGATTTGTAAACAAATCTATTTCACTTAATAAATGTTTAACCATAACATTCATGGGAATATAGCCAAACCATAATAAATATGACACTACATTAGTAAACACAATAACCACAAAATAATAACTTATGGTATGACAAAAACTAGAGTATACTGACCGTCCTTTGAAGAACGCAACGTAGAAAATGGCAGAGTAGAAGTTAATGAATTGGAAGAGGAACATCTTGAAAGTGAAACTGTCGTTATACTCGGTGTCGGTCCTCGGTCGTTCTGGAACATACATTTTGAATGGGTCAGATTCTGATATTTATTATAACGTATTAAATTAAATCTGGCTAATGAACCTTATCATTTGACCTGAAAAGAAATTGTTTCTCAGTGCCTAAAAAACAATGTACTTTCTTGCAAGATATAGACACAGAGCAGTCCTGCCACTAAAGTAACTATCTGGTTATTAATTACCCAGCACAAGAAAGTAATTGTTTACAAAACATGGTTTTGTATCTACACATTACAACATTCTAAAAAATTTACTTTTGTCCCAAAAGATCACCTGACGTTATGACCTATGACCATTATTAACATCTTGGAAGCTAGTAATATAGATGCTACACACTTCATTGGTTATTATAATGTATTGTGGTGTATCTATACCACTGGTTGGCTAATGTAATTTGAATAAAATAGTTAATTTAACTCATGCGATAGTTTCCCACCAAACAATCCATGCTAATGCATTCTGGATCACGTCCGAAAATATCGAAACATCAGATCTACCAATTATCGTGTCCCTATGCAAGTACTGTGATTTATTAAATATCAGTATCTGTTATTGTGGGTATGTTGTGTTCCTTGCTGACAGTTATGTGGTAAATATTGTCAGAATAGGATTAGACATGAGTTGTGATGGATATGCAATTGTTATACAAACAGTTTGTCAACATGTTTGCTAGGGCATCACATCTAATTTTGGGTAGCATTAAAAGTCACAAAAAAGGGCCTTATGATTAAGATAGCACAACCAGAAAACCAGCTCTGCAGGAAACAGATTTGCCCCAATGAAACTAAAAAAATTATTAAATAATAACACATTTAATGGTGATCATTATGATGAGGAAAACTTACCCAAGTTCGTCAGGAAAATGGCTATTTCTTGATAAACCTGTGAACAAAATATATGTTAGCAACGACACGTGCGCTTCCATACTACTGGGAAACAAGGGCACATCCCTTTCAAGTAGGTTTTCTGAAAGGTTTTTGTATGTTACTTGAGATATAAAATAAAAAAACATTTGATATCAAAATTTTCCTATTTATTCATATTTGTTTTGTCATGTCTTGCATGTTGCGTTTATATGCAACTGAAAAATCAAACATATTCATAGCATTTTCTAGCGAACATTCTGCCACGTGGATGTATCTTTATGCGCAAGAAGTATTAAATCTACAAAAAAGCACGAAGGCGGCAGTCAGCGGAACATTATCGTTTTCATGTTCCGCTTTAACTAACAGTGGTACATGTTTCCCCGTTCTTCTCATTGGTCCACACGTGTCATGCAACAAATGACAGGCTTATTTAATACTGAAAAAGTTATGACGAAAAAGTTATCTTTTAATCTCACAGTTGGTTGAGACCAGGTATTAACTTTGCTGGGAATCAAATTAAACAAAGCAATAAGGATTCTTTGCATAAAAAACAATGAAATAGCCAATCAGAAAAACATTTTAAGAGGAGCTAATAAGACCCCTGCATGTGCACAGAAGTAGAACGTATAATTACGAAGGGAACCTACAATTTGCTATCATTTGAATAAATAAGCAAAACATAGCAATACTATAATTATTATCTGTCATTTCTAAAGCTATCATATACATATATACATTGTATATATTTCTATGAAGCAAAGTTGTTTTCTACTAAGTTTGTACAGTGTTCTTGCACTCAGGCAATCACATAAGCCGACCTCTTGTCCAGTTTAAGTAAATTTAGTGTTTTCAAGGTGTTTCTGCATGCATTTGAGAACTTGAGAAATGCAAAAACCAAGACTTAGACATCAACTGACCTTGTTCAGGAATATAATGACGATAAGATTGATGAGTGCAGCGGTGGCTGTTGTCGTCAGTTTAGCATTCTGCTGAATGACTTCGTTGTCGGCCACATACAGGAGGCCAACTATGATCATTCGGTAGATGATGACACCCATCACAGCTCCAAGGACCAGGCAGATCTGTAACACACTACCAGGGATCAGTCACAATTGCCGATATTTACCAATTCGGTCACAGCATACTAATTTTCTGACCCCTTCCATGAATGAATGCTTTAAAACGTTGATAATTTTCCAGATTGAAAAACATTGCTGTAACAATGTTGTGACGCAGTGCGTTTATAGAACATACAGTAATGACCATCAGAATGTGTTGAAGACCATTTATCTCTGATAATTATGTTAAAGCTTTGTGTTTTTCTAACAACTCCATGCTGTCATATTGATAATTGTTTCCCACAAAGTTGTGAATTTCCAAGATGGCGGACTCTATTACAGCGCCACACGGTGAACAGTTACACAATTTAAAACAAGTAGTAATAGTAGTTCCGTAACAGCATAATAAATAATTAATAGTTAATGATGCAACAATGGTCGTATTTTGCATGTAACCAACATTTTAAAGTTTAGTATGCAGGCATTGACCCACCCCCCCCCCAGAACGAACAGGTAAATGTTGACAACAAATTCTAAAATAACAATAAAATTCATATCCAAAGCTTGACCTTGTTCACGAGTATTTACATTGCATTTGATCAATTATTAAGACTAATATAACTACCGGATACAAATTTTTTTAATAATACCGAAGATTGTGATTAATAATAAAGACTAAACATTGTTTAGAACTAGCCAAAAACATTCCTATTTCTTCCAGAACCTTTTTATTTTTAATGTCCTCACAACATCTCTGCTGAATACTTTGAGTGTAAAAAAACAATCCTGTCCAAGATAATCCTGACTCTGAATTAGACAGTGTTTCATACCAGAATAGATTGTCTACGCAGTTGTAACAGATATATACTCACCATGAAGAGAATGACCACAGTGGATGTAAGCTTGCGTGTGTATTTACTCCAGTTCGGCAAGTACGGCTCAAGAAGCTGCAACACAAATGTAATGCAGTGATTATCAAAGTTGACACATTTCGCCAAGTCCTTCACTGTAAATAGAAGCTTATTAAGTCATGTATACTGCATAAAAATAATCCTTGTATGCTCCAAGAACTATTCATGTAAAGCATGAAAGACACATCAATGTTAATTTATCATTAACAAATTGTTACAAATTAATTATTCATACAACTACTTTAACAAATAAATATACATGATAGTGCAATAATTGGATATACAATACCAATATACAATACCAATATACAATATATAATACCAATATACAATACCCATATACAATATCAATATACAATACCAATACAAATAAGTTTGTTACACACCTTAGTGACAGGATTCATTTTCTTACGCTTCACTTTGGCTTCATATTCCGGCCTCAAACGCTGAAAAACGAAATACATACAAAGTATCCACAGCATACAAAATTATACAATGTAAACAACAATCTATAATCTCACCAGTAATGCAAAAGCCTTGCCTTAAAATCGTAAATGTTGGCCGTCATACAATTTTAAATCAATCTAAAAGAAGTAAACAGTCATTGAAATAAATCATGGAATTACAACATTTTATGAAAATCATTACATGTGCAGCAATTGCTACTTTCTGAAAGATAGAAAGAGTAATCACGATACACACTCACGCACACACACAAAAACTGACAAAAATCGAACAAAACATAAAGAAAAGAATTCAGAACAAACTGTGCACAGTCTCAAACAATACTACATGGCAGTTAAGTTGTAAACTTTCCAAGTGGCTGTGTGAATGCATGTTTGTACATATGTGTGTGTGTGCATGCATGTGTATGTTTGCATGTAAATCTTGCATTTGCGCGCGCAACATCTACACACCTCCTCCTGTTTGAAGGCTGCCACGTCCCAGTCATATTGCAGCTCAGCTTCTTGTCTCTTCCAGAACTCAAGAAAGACAGATGCTGAAATACAATCATCCATGAACACAGGTATTCTACCCTTAATGCCAGTAACGCAGCCACACTCAATCTAAGCCAACAAACCTATTTGATAGTGTATTTATTTGTAAGAGCCTTTATGCCAACTTATGGTCCTAGAAACAAACAAAACACAAAACGTCTTACATAATAGAAGATAATTGCCTACACAACAACAATGTCAAAACATCTTGTTTACTTATAAAAACTCACTTTCTCACACGTTATTTAAAATGGAACAGATACTACAACTATAAGTTTTCAACAAATGTTATTTTAGTGGTCATTTCATTGCGATCTAAAAGTTACAGTATGAATAAAGCTGGCTCTGAATGCCTGGAATGAATCCAGTTGGCTTGCATAAGACTGCTCCAGCTCCAGTGGGAGCAGACACTTGAGTGAGTGAGTGAGTGAGTGAGTGAGTGAGTGAGTGAGTGAGTGAGTGAGTGAGTGAGTGAGTGAGTGAGTGAGTGAGTGCGTGCATGAGTGAGTGAGTGAGTTGCTGATCCTCTTATAACAATTGAGATGTATAATTGTAGATCCCATCTTCTATACGTGCACATCACTAGTCTGGTTTGCTGAACCTTTGTGGGGTTGATGTAGACAGAAACAACAGATAATACTTATCAGAGGATGGTAAGTTTGAGTATCATGGCTGACCTACACTTACCCAAGATGGTAAGTTTGAGCATCTTGGTTGACCTACACTTACCCCAAATGGCCATGAAGCCTGCGAAGAAGACGGTTGCTTCATTGTCAAACAAGTACGTCAAACGTGCGTAGGTACAACTGATCCGCAGCGGCCATAACCTACAGCCTGTGTCACACAGAGGACACATCGTGAAGTTGCCAGCTCTACTCTCATCACATATCTCCTCACTGAAACATACGTTTAACATGACGTCATCTCAGGTGGCATTTTAACAGAAATAGTCGCTATGTTTTCAATCTCTTCATTGTACACATGACAACAATTTTTAAGTCAGTTAGTCAATGTAGGCTCGATGGAGTTTACCTGACCTTCTCAGTCACGTCTTCAGCGTCAAACTGAACTGTTTTTCAGTGTTTTTGGTGGTCATCATATCACAGCAAAATATCAAGGGGAAGTTGCATCTCCCATCTCTGTTCATGGCTGCATTTCAGTTTGACACCAAACAAATGACCAAGAGGGTCACAAAAGCTCTGTCGAGCCTACGTAGAGACTCTAAAAGATAACCTGACTTTCCTCAATATGAATGTCACAGAATCTGGTAATAACTTGATGAAAATCATTCTCTCAGGGTCAATGTTTTTGGTCAGTATGAGGCTGTAGTTGCTAAATTTTACTTTGTCACTGATGGTGTTATATTTGACGTTGACAGGACCATGTAAATAAATTGAATTGAGAAGAAAACTTAAAATGAGTTACCTGGGCTTGTAGTCATACAAGGTTGCAACGCCGTAGAAGAAGACGACAAGACCAACAATTGATGGGGGAATCAACATGATCGTGTAGAAACCGAGCCAAGCGAAGTACATACCAATCTTCTCACCAAAGTACTTTCTACAAACATATCATTGAATTGATGGATATCTGACACATAGGTTAAAACAATAACTGGACTTCCTTGTAAGCTTGCCGTCTGGAGTATGTTTCTTTGGATGCCAGTCTGGTGTAACCTGATGAATCTTGTTAAAATGAAACATGTCAATGTCAAGGAAAAACAACCTGATGCTTATAAGTTACAAGTGTTGACACTCTTTCCTGCATTAATGACTACACGCCGTGGTACGTGGGAATGGTAGTTTAGTGACAGAGCAGTGGCATTTCAAAGACCTATGTACAAAACTCACTTGCTATACACTGCTCAAGTGATAAGCATGTGTATGTGCATGCGTGCGTGCGTGCGTGCATGCGTGTGTGTGTACGTGTATATATAGCTAAGTTAATAATATACCTGATGAGATCAAGAGGCTGGTAACAATGCCAGCGTCCAGGCTTTGCCCACGTCTCGTAGAGCCACTGAAATCAGTTGTGACTTACATATAGCACTCATTACACCCGAAGCCACACCATACCATTCTATAAACACATACATGTTTTTGCGTGCAAACATGCACCGATCCAACCCAACTCACTGAAGTACGCAAACTTTTCTTGGCCACACAACAAATTGAACCCATAAATCTGTCGGTTTTGTGCAAAACAATATAACGCTGTTGGAGAGTCAAAACAATGGAAGTCCATTTTGATCAGTACCCCGTGGTTGGTTGGATATGTGTCTATTACATTAACTACTAACACACGAAAATTAACTTTCACTGTTTTGATTACTCTACAGATATGTTGTTGAAGAATCAAGACACTGACAGTCCATTTTCATGTGTTACACAGCTATACAAATGAAATATACAAATTGTACAAATGAAATGTACAAAATGGGGTACACATGAAATGTAGTCAGGACTTCACAAGGTCAATCAATTACAGTTGTCTGTTACAGTTGTATGTTACATTTGCCTGTTACAGTTGTCTGTTACAGTTGTATGTTACGGTTGGCTGTTACATTTGCCTGTTACAGTTGTCTGTTACAGTTGTATGTTACAGTTGTCTGTTACAGTTGTATGTTATGGTTGGTTGTTACATTTGTCTGTTACAGTTGTATGTTACGGTTGTCTGTTACGGTTGTCTGTTACAGTTGTCTGTTACATTTGCCTGTTACAGTTGTCTGTTACAGTTGTATGTTACAGTTGTCTGTTACAGTTGTATGTTATGGTTGGCTGTTACATTTGCCTGTTACATTTGCCTGTTACAGTTGTCTGTTAAGTAGGCATAACTACCACTGAGTACATCAAACGTAGAAAATTTACTGCAAATTAATGAGGTGGTCATCAATAAAACAGACAAGTCTCACCTGACGGTCAGTCATTTCTTTCTGGTGTGTCAGTTTTGAATGATGACACTCA
Source organism: Lamellibrachia columna (assembly GCA_963662155.1). Lineage (NCBI taxonomy): Eukaryota > Metazoa > Annelida > Polychaeta > Sabellida > Siboglinidae > Lamellibrachia > Lamellibrachia columna. The sequence continues at coordinate 29,308,034 of OY759270.1, forward strand.
TATCCACTCTGAAAATGAGGAAGATTAATTATTATACTAAATTTCATAAACTGACATGCACTGCTCTGATTATGCAGTGTGATAGGGCTATCATAAAACTGCTGTCTATGCCAATGCAATACATAAACTAAATTATTGTATACTCCAATAAAATCTACAATTTAAAAAAATTGAAAAAGAATTTTTTTATGTACAGTCTACACAGAGAGTAAAATACTCAACAATGAAAATTAAAATTCTGTGACTTCATGCCCTATATCTTATTGATGCAATATTAAATTTTACAAAATTCCTTCACTTTCCCCTTTCTCTATCATGTTGTGGCATCTCCTCTCGGAAAGTCAGCTACCGTGGATCGCCATTCATGTCTGCACTTTGCTGCTCTGATCACATCTACAGACTTCCTTTTCCCTCTCCACACCTCGTCTGTCCATGTAGCTCTCGGTCTTCCCTGCCTCTCTTACCTTCATTCCCTCCCTCCTGCCCGCCCGCCCGCCTGCCTGCCCGCTTAGGCAGATGTGAGGCTATAAAACAAGAACCCTGCAGCTGCTGCTGTTGTTGGTTACTGTGGTATTTACCTCATGCAGTGGATACGCGGCCATGTAGATACCATTCTTGATCATTCTGTCAATGCCTGTAACATCACCAGTCACATGGTCAATCACATGATCACTTACGTTTGCTTAGTATCAGTAGGGGAAGGTGGGGCATGTCCACACACTGAGGCATGTCTGCACATCTCATTATTGACAAAACCACGTAGTACTTGGTTTCAAAGCTATGTAGTATCTAACTCAAACATTGAACCCGCGAATTGAACCCGTTTGCATTCGTAAGAAATTATAAATATGTTGTTTGTGCAGAATCTCATGTATTTTTATACATATATTGATACAAAGCTCACACCTGCAATAACATGCATATCAATGGCTCATGCAATCTTGGAATGTTGTTGTTGTTGCACAAATAAACTTTACCAACATAGACTGTGTGTGCGGGAAATTGACAATCTTCTCCCACAAGTCGCTTTGGGCATTTCCACATAGGTGTGTGCGGATACGCCCCAGTGCAGTAAGTCTACATAATGTGATGGGATGATGTAACATGTCATTAACATTTAACTTGGTTCGCCCATAGTTACAGATGCATGAGTCATCACGCGATATATGAATACTCATTAGCGAACCCATGTTTCATTAGTGGGAGGTTGGTTCTAAAACATGGTGGGAGGTTGGCCTAAAAAAAATAGGTGGGAGGTGGCATTTTGGGGTGGGATGTGCTAAAGACAGTAAACTTATAACTTATAACATGATAGTTAATGTGGGTTCATTCATGTATCTTGAAGGGAATAATTATGATGTTGGTTTTTTCTTTGACCTTTTAGTTTTCTTCGTCACATGACTTTCCATGTGCACTGTAGTTGAGGCAGACCAACATCATTTCATCCACTTCACCAGATATCGCCAAATTTAGGCCATATTATTATATAAACTACAGCTTGTTACATTTATATTATTTATATGGGCGCATTTGACCCCCAAGTAATACTTATGGATATACGTAACAAGACATGATGTTCTGCACCCTGAAATTTCCCATTGCAGTTCGTATTCTGCTCTGTAGCAAAGGACTGAAATACCTTTATATGTGCATTCACACATACCTTTGTGGTCATGCCCCAATACCCTGGGGTATATCCGCGCACCAGTGATCAATACATATTGATACCATATATGTTTTTCTTAGTGGTGTTGAAGTTTGGTAATTGGTCATAGTAAACTACTATATATACAGATTAGCGAGACAAAATGTTACCCTTCTAGGCGATACACTGGTGCAAAAGATGATGAGATCTCTATTATTTCACATGTGGGAACTAACATGTGGTAATATAGTGTAACAATCTGTTTATTGACCTACAGATAAATAATTGCATATGGATTTTTACCGAGTTTATCTTTATCATCAGAGTAGCGCGTCCGCAGCAGAAGTTCATAGATCATGTAGCTCCTCTGGGCACTCGTAAACAATGTGTCCTTGTCGTGAATGAGGAAACTGCACATACATTCATTTATAAATTAATACAAATTCAATCATACAAGTATCACAGAAAATATTATCTGGTATAAGAAATATGATGGTTTTCTTACTACTAAATATAACATCTTTAAAACTGTAATTCATAAATTTTAATTAATTCAAATGCAGCGGAGGTATTTTTAAATATGTAATTTATTACAACAAGAAAGTTTATTTTGGCCCCATTTATAAACAACTACATTTTACAGGAAAAAACAGGCATGTTTGCAAAAACAATAAACTCGAACAATTACGTACAATTGTTGACAACATCGTGCGTCTTTTCTTCGATTGTCTGAAATGATGGCGAGGCCAGTGTTACATTGTAAATTTGAGAGTTGGAAAGAAGTAGTCAAGTAACTGCATCTTTTACCTGTCCTCCCTTTCCCTGTTATAGTCGGCTGTGAAGAAGCAGGGCTCTTCAGGGATATCATCCAGGTTACTCGTAAAGGGATTGCATGGCATCTTGGAGAAGCAACGTGATTCCTTATCTTCTTCGTCATATTCCTGTTAAAAAGTGCCCAAATTATAGACATCAATCTACAGAGAACATTCCGTTCTATAGAAACAGGAATAATGTTTGGTGTGTTTTTTAATACAAAAGCACAAAGTGCGCACACTTGTGTAGCTGTATTGACACCAAATAGCCTGATAGTCAAATATTTTATGACATTTCAAAAAAATCAAATAAATAAACAAATCTAATTTTAATTTAAAAAATCCAATTTTTTTTTTTTTAAATCATGATTTTTTTCAACCCTGCCCACAATGCATTACTTCAAGATACCCAAAGCTAAGTCATGGATTGTTTTAAAGTGAATTTTGTTGATAATATGTGACGATAATACCTGAATGGGCACTTTAATCCGCATATACTCTGCCATCTTTGCCAGCACAGCCCAGGGGGCATGCAGCTTACTGTAGTACGTCTTCTTGTCTGGTGATTTCTGCCAACATAACACAACAGCTCAAGCAACCACAAACTTGATCAAACATCTAAAACTGTCAGGTAGTTATCAACGTACCATATCTGATATGTGCATTTCTAATAAAAAAAAATTTGTTTTATCAAGACTGCACCAGAGTTATTATTACAAAACACTAACAACATTGTAAAAATAAACCAATTAAACAAATATTGGTTTAGTTTACATAGTTTGCTTAAAATCAGGAAATGTGTGTCTGTTACAAATCATCCAGTTTTGTATGCAATAAGTCTACTGTTTGTTATTATATTTGACTGAATTATGATAACATACTGACTAATTTACCAAAAATCCCTAACATTATAACAAAAACGTTTAAATGTAACAACTTTGGGCGATTAAAAAAATTTTGGTTGGGTTGAAATATAAAGTGCTAAACATTCTTCACTATACAAATTATATAAAGCAAACATCTCTTCAGAGATTTTGCTCATTGTTTTTGTTTACTTTCAAAACATATTTCGACTGTCATTCATCTGGTAGGGGAAACCAGTTGAATAGTGAATTCAATTGCTACACAGTTTCTGTCTGAAAGTGTGTTGTCTTGGTTAGATGAGCTTGGTTAAAGTGTGCTTGTGATTGCAAGGCATGTTATGAGTAAAGCAATGTGTGCACATGTCTGAAATGAGATCTCATTATCATGAAAAAACTTGTAACAAACGCTTCTACAGAGTATAAGCAAATTATCAAATAACATTTTTGTTAAATAAAGCAAGCAAAAAGTATTTATACTCCAAAAGTGGCCCTTGTTTCAACAATTAGTCAGTTCTACTGTTAATTGTGAAATTAAAACAATACATCAATAATGCTGTAATTTGTAAACACAATGGATGCTGTGTAACAGTGATATATTTCAGCGTGCTTCTAACTATAAGGCATTAGTAAAGCAATGTGTGTGTATATCTAAAATCGGACTCGATGATCAGACACTAAAACTTTACCAAAACTCATAGCAGCTATAATCTGAATTATTATGAGAAACACTTGTAACAGACAGTTAGTTCTGAGGCAAATTTTCAAATAAAACTTTAAAAAATAAAGCAAGCAAAAATTTTGCTTTTAAATATAATTTGACAGTTATCTGTTTATTAATATCGACCTTGCCGTAATTCAGCACGCAATCTACTCGAAACATTCAAATTAAACAGATAACGGTCAAATTGTATGAAAAGTCATGACGTTAGATCAGACATAGTTACTATTATAAAGCATGATTTGACAATAAAAATTATCACAATTTGCACCTTTAAATGAAAGCACAAAAAGTCACAACAAAAGAAATTAAACTTCTGAAACTGGCAAGTCCTTGTTCTCCCTTTATTCTGTTCTGACTGACTCGGTACTGATTGGTTGACCAATGTATGTGTGCGTCACTGCGTTCCTCTGGTCAGTTGGTCATTGTGTATGTTAAAATGTGCAGTAGACATCTGATTGTGACGCAATATGCATAACCAATACGGATACCTGGTGATGAGTTTTTGAAACCTGTCAAATGTGAAAGAAACAATCAAGGGTCTGTCTTGCTAGCAGTGACCTAGACAATCAATATTTTAGCAGTTTACAATTCCTCAATTTGTATGAAGTTTCCTTCAGTTTTGAGATAGTGCAACCTGCTTTCATAAAGGTAAGTTCATAAATTCTCAGGATAAAAAAGTCCTGGAAAACATGTGTGAAGTATACACTGTTTAAACAAAATGTGATTTTAATTACATAACATTAACAACTATTATGTTATATGCTATATTATCCTATAAAAATCATAAAAAACTTAAAATAAACCATAGAATAATCTGGAAAAGTTTCTCAAAACGTAGAGCTGAAACTGCTGAGGATTCTTTAAAAAAGGTCCCCAATCACTCAAGTCGTGCTCACTATACACACAGAACAACATGTGGACACATAAACTGAATACACATGCAATTAATGATTCTGGAAAATACATTACCGATTCAGAATCCTGTGAAGCGTAAAAAAGATAGAAGCTAATGCATCATATGTCATATCTTCTCCCGATCAGGATTTCAACTCAGATGAGTTAACAAAGTCATGTTCATTTCATGAGAAAGAGTTTAATTCTCAATGAACACAAATACACCATACTGGATGTGAAATTACCATAGTTCCAAAAAGGTGTCTGCATAATTAATGTTTTTACAAAACGTGTGTTATGATTAAGGTTATATATAAAAGACCTGGGAAAGTTGGCAGAGATATGCCAGACATTGCTACAGATGCACTAATGAAATTGCCTCAAAGTTCATCCTGTGGTATCCAGTGCATGGAAGTATAAACCCAGGCAGACCCACTCAACTCTTTCCAGCAGATCTGCCCATGACTTGATGGACAGAAATATATAAAATAAGATTGTTGAAGGCAGCAGAGCAGCTACCAAACCAACACAGAGAGAGGCAGAGATAGGGGATACAGAGTGGGGGAGAGGGGAGAGTGGGGGAAGGAGAAGGTGGGAGAGAGAGAGGGTAATGGGAGGGGGAGGGGAGAGGGATAAGAGGGGGAAGAATAAAAAAATGAGAGAGAGACAAGGAAGAAAATGAAAGCAAGTCCAGAAGGGAGAGGAGAGGGGGAGAAAGAGAAGGGAATGATATCTTTCAATGATATCCTGTACTGCATACTTATGTGGTGCACATATATGTGTTGTCCAGTTGGAGCAGTGGATAATCATTTCCCATACATGTGTGGTGCACATATGTTTTGTCCAGTTGGAGCAGTGGATAATCATTTCCCATACATGTGTGAGTGCACATATATGTTTTGTCCAGTTGGAGCAGTGGATAACTGTTTCCCATCCATGTGTGGGTGCACATATATGTTTTGTCCAGTTGGAGCAGTGGATAACTGTTTCCCATACATGTGTGGGTGCACATATATGTTTTGTCCAGTTGGAGCAGTGGATAACCGTTTCCCATACATGTGTGAGTGCACATATGTTTTGTCCAGTTGGAGCAGTGGATAACTGTTTCCCATCCATGTGTGGGTGCACATATATATTTTGTCCAGTCAGAGCAGTGGATAACCGTTTCCCATCCATGTGTGGGTGCACATATATGTTTAGTCCAGTTGGAGCAGTGGATAACCGTTTCCCATACATGTGTAAGTGCACATATATGTTTTGTCCAGTTGGAGCAGTGGATAACTGTTTCCCATCCATGTGTGGGTGCACATATATGTTTAGTCCAGTTGGAGCAGTGGATAACCGTTTCCCATACATGTGTGAGTGCACATATATGTTTTGTCCAGTTGGAGCAGTGGATAACTGTTTCCCATCCATGTGTGGGTGCACATATATGTTTTGTCCAGTTGGAGCAGTGGATAACCGTTTCCCATACATGTGTGAGTGCACATATGTTTTGTCCAGTTGGAGCAGTGGATAACCGTTTCCCATCCATGTGTGGGTGCACATATATGTTTAGTCCAGTTGGAGCAGTGGATAACCGTTTCCCATACATGTGTGAGTGCACATATATGTTTTGTCCAGTTGGAGCAGTGGATAACTGTTTCCCATCCATGTGTGGGTGCACATACATGTTTAGTCCAGTTGGAGCAGTGGATAACCGTTTCCCATACATGTGTGAGTGCACATATATGTTTTGTCCAGTTGGAGCAGTGGATAACTGTTTCCCATACATGTGTGAGTGCACATATATGTTTTGTCCAGTTGGAGCAGTGGATAACTGTTTCCCATACATGTGTGAGTGCACATATATGTTTTGTCCAGTTGGAGCAGTGGATAACTGTTTCCCATACATGTGTGAGCGCACATATATGTTTTGTCCAGTTGGAGCAGTGGATAACCGTTTCCCATACATGTGTGGGTGCACATATATGTTTTGTCCAGTTGGAGCAGTGGATAACTGTTTCCCATACATGTGTGAGTGCACATATATGTTTTGTCCAGTTGGAGCAGTGGATAACCGTTTCCCATACATGTGTGAGTGCACATATATGTTTTGTCCAGTTGGAGCAGTGGATAACTGTTTCCCATACATGTGTGAGTGCACATATATGTTTTGTCCAGTTGGAGCAGTGGATAACTGTTTCCCATACATGTGTGAGTGCACATATATGTTTTGTCCAGTTGGAGCAGTGGATAACCGTTTCCCATACATGTGTGAGTGCACATATATGTTTTGTCCAGTTGGAGCAGTGGATAACTGTTTCCCATACATGTGTGAGTGCACATATGTTTTGTCCAGTTGGAGCAGTGGATAACTGTTTCCCATACATGTGTGAGTGCACATATATGTTTTGTCCAGTTGGAGCAGTGGATAACTGTTTCCCATACATGTGTGAGTGCACATATATGTTTTGTCCAGTTGGAGCAGTGGATAACTGTTTCCCATACATGTGTGAGTGCACATATATGTTTTGTCCAGTTGGAGCAGTGGATAACCGTTTCCCATACAGGTGTGAGTGCACATATATGTTTTGTCCAGTTGGAGCAGTGGATAACCGTTTCCCATACATGTGTGAGCGCACATATATGTTTTGTCCAGTTGGAGCAGTGGATAACTGTTTCCCATACATGTGTGGGTGCACATATATGTTTTGTCCAGTTGGAGCAGTGGATAACTGTTTCCCATACATGTGTGAGTGCACATATATGTTTTGTCCAGTGGGAGCAGTGGATAACTGTTTCCCATACATGTGTGGGTGCACATATATGTTTTGTCCAGTGGGAGCAGTGGATAACCGTTTCCCATACATGTGTGGGTGCACATATATGTTTTGTCCAGTTGGAGCAGTGGATAACTGTTTCCCATACATGTGTGAGTGCACATATATGTTTTGTCCAGTTGGAGCAGTGGATAACTGTTTCCCATCCATGTGTGGGTGCACATATATGTTTTGTCCAGTTGGAGCAGTGGATAACTGTTTCCCATCCATGTGTGGGTGCACATATATGTTTCGTCCAGTCGGAGCAGTGGATAACCGTTTCCCATACATGTGTGAGTGCACATACATGTTTTGTCCAGTTGGAGCAGTGGATAACCGTTTCCCACTTAGAGGCAACTACAAACCACATGAAATACAACTGTCTGTAAACAAGATTCAAGTGAGCAGTTGGAAGAGGGCTGGAGCTACAAAGCCTGGGAGAAAATACAAAACTGTACGATGGAAACAAGGATAGATGATCACCTGTGTTGGCTACGTAGACAAAACTAGACATTATATGCACAGGAAGATAAGAGATTAACCTTTGGCATCATTAGGATAAGAGATTAACATTTTAATCAGCACCAAAGTTCTTCAGCAAACAGAGACAGTCCAGGTTTCATGCTAATCATCCTGTTAGTTTTAGTAATGACAGTGTTTACTCGAATGATAAGTAATTACCAATCATTATCTTTCCCTGCCCTGTCTTTTACCATATACCTCCCGTATCCTCCTACTGAAAATGGACAAGTTGCGAGAACCTTATGAAATGTCACATTCACCCAGGTGAAACTCCATTTGCTAGTTGTTACATGCCTGTTGACAAATGCAATTGCATTTGAATGTTGAGCATTTGAATGTGCATTTAACTGCAGCCCATGACATTTTCGGTGCATTTGCACTTGAATGCATACCTTAAAACAGTTGCATTTGAATGCAACCCCATATATTTCATTTTTCATATGCCCAATCAAATGCAGATTAAATTGTTTATGCAACAATTGTAAGATTCTTCACCTGTATATAATTGTATTTCAATGCTTGTTAGATTATTAATACATACAACTTTGCTAGTGTAATAAATTAATAATATGCTTCTGTCCTTTGAAACAAATTAAAATGCATTTACAAAAGCGACCCCACAACATTTGCATTTGAATGCAATCTTGGGAAAGGCATTTGCATTTACATTTGAATAAATTTAAGCATTTGCATTCAAATTGGTTAATACTAAATAATAACCTTTATTTATACAGTGCCATATATCCAGAACTACAATATGTTAAGATGTCATTAAAATACAACACAGATCAAAATTATTATTATAATAAAATTCATAAATTAGTATAATAGTGATGCCTACAGATAGTTACATGTGTAAATTATTTTACCCAAGTTACTATTTTAACATGCATTTGTTAACAGCCTCATTGACTGACCCGCTCAACCTGTCTAATCTTAGTGAGATAGGAAACCATTATACACTTTCTAGTCAGTAAACATTGACTATATCCCATATATAAATATATAAGAACAAAAATAAGTCCACAATTAAACTACAATTAAAGACATCGAGTTATGCCTACATCAAAAGGGTGAATCTGAACTGTGAAATCGCCATACCTCTTTGTCTTCAATCTCAATTTCAATGCCCTCATTGATGAGGTTGTCCTCAAAAAGTCTTCTGTGCTGAGCCTTATTTTCATCTTTTGTGTCTTTGTACACCAACACAAAATCAATGCGTCGTCGGCCATCATCAAAGAACAGGGTCTCCTTCTTTGCATCTGCTTCCTGAGAAAACCATAACATTTTGTGAACATTGATTCATTCATATTAGATGTATCTACAAGTTAACCACAAATAAATATTTAAAGTACGACATTACAAAACAACAAATCAGATCAATTACATATAACTGAAAACTTGGCTATAAAACCTATAACATATTTCTCACGACAAATCAACGGCAGCCGGGCATACCTGTCGGCAGCCGGGCGTACCTGTCGGCAGCCGGGCGTACCTGTCGGCAGCCGGGCGTACCTATCGGCAGCCGGGCGTAACTGTCGGCAGCCGGGCGTACCTGTCGGCAGCCGGGCGTACCTGTCGGCAGCCGGGCGTACCTGTCGGCAGCCGGGCGTACCTGTCGGCAGCCGGGCGTACCTGTCGGCAGCCGGACATACCTGTCAGCAGCCAGGCGTACCTGTCGGCAACCGAGAATACCTGTCTGCAGCCAGGCAAGGTCATTGGCAGACAAGTTTGACAAGTTATTAGGATTACTATATGTGCATCAGGGCATGATTGGCTGTAAATTCAGTGTACCTATCAGTCAAGCATATTGGGGAATGACAGGTTTTTTCTAAATAAAAACAAATGAGCATTTCTACTGATGGCGTCAGTGACTTAACCTACTACCAATGTGAACTATGCTTCATAGAACTCACCATTCATGCAGAATGGGTTTATACTCGACTAACCTCATTTGGCACAACTTTGATTTCTGTCATGTCATCCATTGAACCACTGTTATTGTTGGGCCCTGAAAGAGAACATAAGACACATAACCATACCAGACAGAGGTATCAGTGTCGAACTGATCTTGACTGGCATAAACAGCCCAGCATTCTGAAAGTGCATGGAAAATATACTTGTTTCCATGCGCTCTCTGTAGCCTACCATAGGAGAGCTGAGTGGCGTACTTTTGGAATGACGAATATTGAGAGGTGTCTTAACACTTAAGAAATACAAAGAACAAATACATGAATACCAACATAAATACCAACATAAATTATTTGTACCAAATCCTATCAACGCTGCTGTAAAAAGTAGAGATCACTCTGATTTGTGCAATGTTAAAGGCAATATCATGTAATACAATTCCCATCACAACTGTATAAGCACTATTATTTGCATAGCTTTTTATACCGTAATCTCCATCAACCTTCAGATTCTTTGTAAACTCTCCAATGCAACAAGTCAATGATTGTGATATTGAACATGAAGGATATAAACACTGATGTGTTTAGAACTCAGTAAGCATGGGTTAATTAATTAATGTTCACGCTTGGTTGGCCACTGTGAAAATAATCAATAAGTTTTGTCTATTTACCACGCAATTAACATGGCTACAGCGATACATCGATCGCACTTAACCAACCTGGGCAAAACAAAACAACAAGTGTTGTGATCACAGCCTAGCAACAATGGAACTCAGGCTTTGTCCTGCTTGGGTGACCCACAGTCAACATCAACCAAGGTCCCAAAGTTTATGGATTAAGACATGACATTTAGTGCAATACTCCTGACAGAAATGTAGTGCAATACTCCTGACAGAAATGTAGTGCAATACTCCTGACAGAAATGTAGTGCAATACTCCGGGCCTTATGCTTCATTGACAATTAAAAATAAACATGCATTAAATAGCACGTGCAAAACAAATTTTTCATGGCTAACAGTTATATGAAAATTACACTAATAAATGGGATAGTTGTATCTACACAGGCAGCAGTTTACAAATAAATATATAGGTATGGCTGTGGCAGTCAAGCTAAATGCATGTGATTATCTTTTGTACATAAAACGTTTTTAGGGAATTCTCCAAAATCACAAATTCATAAAACCATTTTGCTACCAAAAAGCATGGGTGGATTTTGAAAAAACAGAGCGAGGCTTGAAATAACTTTCCACAATATCTGGTACAGCACATTTGAATGGAACATGTCAACTCTCCTGAATGGAAAAGATAAGATCAGTTTCTGCCAAAAGCATCATTCATTGGAATAAGGTTGTCACTTGTTCATATGAACACATCACAGACGTATGTACAATGTGTACACATGCCTGTACGCACCCATAGACAATCACACATACAACTCTCCAACTTGTTTTTATTCAACATAATTATGTTGAATTCGAATTTTCAGTATCTAACCACAAAGAGAACAGTAACAACTTCTACGTAGACAGTCATGCGTACAGAAAGATGAGTCACAGGTTTCACTGAACTATATTATGGTCAATGCCCAACATGGGCGTATCAGTGTTAGAGTATTAGTATGACTCATATTTAAACTATATAATGGACACCTACTTTAGGCTGCACTGACACATAGGTAAGGCACATGACAGGAACCAGAATACCTACATGTATATCGGTCACATATGTCAAGGCTATTTTACTAAAATTTTATGTCAAAAGTAAAGAAAAATTCAATAATAAATTGTTCGATTAAAAATAAAATGTGATAAATATCACTGTTCTCATTATCCAGCATAATCTGTCAGAGACACAGCTGTCGTAGTATGGCAAAAGTTAGGATATATGTAGAGACAATGCCAGAAAAAGGAAACTCAAATTAAGCAAAAAAGAGAAAATGGCAAATTAAGCTGCACATAAATACAATGTCTAGGTGCGTGAAATATACACATGCATGTGAACAATGGTTGAATGGAATAAAGAATAAGAAATATGTTTTAATGAAGCAGTTTTAATTTCTAGATAAACATTATCTGTTTATATAGATATCAGCCCTGCCATTCGGGATGTTACTCAGGGTGAAACATTCAAACTAACAGATGATACTAAAATTATATAAACAAAATTGTGGCTCATTAAATGTTTTACCTTTTGTACCTTCCACCTCGCTCACATGGTTACCCAACAGACTGGGCAAAACTAACCTTAATTACAAGATAACCTTTTGTACCTTCCACCTCGCTCACATGGTTACCCAACAGACTGGGCAAAACTAACCTTAATTACAAGATAACCTTTTGGCAAATCTGGTCATGGAAGCATCACGGCTATTGTAAAGCATTATTGGAATAGGAGCCTGTCATCAAACTACGGTGAATAAATTTGGGCATTTATAAAAATTATGTCACAGAGAGATTATACAATATACATTTATAATATGCGCATTAATTATGCACATTAATTATACGCATTGCCTTGAGGAAGATAAACTTGGGTAGCTACAACACACAAGCAGGTAAGAAACAATGACAAAACACACAGGGAACCAGCGCTAGACCTTCAGCACTTGGCTTGAAACCATAGTTGCCAATACATGTGCTACTAGATCTTTACTAAGGACAGAAATCATAGCTGCCAATTGCAGCAGAAAACAGAGAATCAGCGTTAGACCTTCAACAAAGGTGGAAATCAAAGTTGCTAATTATACCAGAACACACGTAGAATCAGTGCTAGACCTTCAGCAAGGATAGAAATCATAGCTGCCAATTACAGCAGAAAACAGAATCAGTGCTAGACCGTCAGCAAAGATAGAAATCATAGTTGCTAATTACAGCAGAAAACAGAATCAGTGCTAGACTGTCAGCAAAGATAGAAATCATAGTTGCTAATTACAGCAGAAAACAGAATCAGTACTGGACCTTCAGCAAAGATGGAAATCATAGTTGCTAATTACAGCAGAAAGCAGAATCAACGCTAGACCTTCAGCAAGGATGGAAATCATAGAACACACAGAAGAAGGCCATTATTAGATGCCCACTCACACTTTCCAACCATTGGATCGGGTAAATGGGGATAGAGTCCCGGAGTGGCCTGTTGTGGTCTGGAACTTGCTGAAACGTTAAAGAAATTTTGGGGGTAGAACAATTATCTTATGTATGAAGTGTTATTTTTAAAGTCACCACAGAAACTTAATTATCATTTTGACAAGTTTAACATTTAATGGTTTGTTTTCATCAATACATGCTTACATTTTATATCAATATGAAGATTATTTAAAATCAATAAATTAAAATTTTTCTTGAACAGTTGATCACAATTATGCTAAAAACATCCATTGCAGAGTGGTTTGGACTTTTGAGTATTTAAAGGTTTGAACACAAAAATATATTACACAATTAGGAAAATTAAAGAATGTTTACAATAGTAAATAATGTAAGATACTTTTAAAAGCCAGTAAACAAATAAGGTACAAATACAAAGGCAGATAGAGAAAGTAGATGCTTAATACAAAATAGCAAGTGTTCGACAACAAATTATCTATACAAACAAGCAATTTGACAGGAAAGCTGTGTGCACAAGGCATAAGTCTTTGTATAGAGTTTCAATGCATCGAAAACATTCATTAGTCATGCCAAATTTTTCGGTAAAAATTTTAGTTTTCAAAAACCACCAATACCTGAAAAGGTCACTTAAAAGGTCCAGACGTGGATCCAGAAAAACATATTCAAAATAAAGCAATCCAGAAATAACAAAACAAGAGAAACAAATTTAAACTTTTAACTTATTATATAGGTCACTATTACTGTAGATTTTTTTAAAATATACTGATAAAATGGGGTGACAAAAACGTGTGCTTTTTCTAACATTGACAGTAGACCTGGGAGAGAACGTACAAAATACTGTCAGCAGATGTACTAAATTACATTGTCTTAGTACTTATGAAGTATACTAAGAATACTGTTTAATTGTAATAAATTTGTATGGTCACATGGGATTAAAAAATTGGCCCAACTAATGATTATTATAATGACCATTATGTAGGAAGACAAAAACAGGAATCCTCTTAAATTTAATATGAAAACTTGCACTACCATTGTGGAAGGACATAATTATATGTCGTATTTGGGAAATTATCAGACAAATTATTAAATTACTTAAGTCAAATGAAAAATGGAAACGCTGAAAAATACGCATTTGTTTCATTAAATCAACTGTGGGTCTTACTTTTCTGTTCATACACTACATATATGGACATCAAGGAACCGGATTTGTGATAGGCTAAATCAGTTGAGGATGGAGTTTTAAGATATAGCATTCATGTTTACTGATCCATTATAATTGCAATGAACAGTCCTAGAGCCAATGCTTTATGCTGTCAGAGATTCTATACACATAGCCACATAGGCTATGAGGCATTGCTTTCAAGTCTATTGTAACCCACAGTAAACTGTCTGCCTGGGTTTGAATGGGTGGGCAGTGGCAGAGAGGGAAGCCATAACTGAACAAAGAAATGTTAAATTCTGCACTGACACAGAGCAAATTCTTAGGCAAACAACATGTGGGCAACGGACAGTAGTTTAAGAAACTCAAAACATTGCTCTGGCTTAAAGTATATGGAGAGTATACAAAAAACAACACAGACTTGAGTGGAACATTTAAAATGTTCACTGAAAAAATTTCATTATCCAAACCTTATTAAATACTAGTATTACTTAGACGTAGGGTTAAGTTTGTGTTTTCATACCTGTTAGTCACAAACCAATGGTGAAATTTTAATTATAACTTAATTTTTATCTTAACTTCACAAACATGAATAAACTCTTTATATTTGGTTAACATAAATCCATGCTACTCAGAAAACAACTGATATGATTAAATAACCTAAGGAACATAATCTGCATAATACATTGAGATAGTAAATATATTATAGCTATTTTGTATTTGATTTAATGTAAGACAAATTGTTGGAAAACTTCTTTTGAAGGTCATATTGTGTAATGTTTTCAAGGAACAAAGTGGAACAACCAACTGTCACGTTGTATGTTAGTACTTTTATATCCAAACTGAACACAACCATCAGTACTACTTAAAATACTTTTAGTCAACCGCAAGTACACTAGGAAAACTATTTGTCCCTCAGCCTTCATCAAGAATATTCATACTCAGCTTTGAGTAGATTAAGAAAAATGTACTTCACCAAAGTACTCCGCCGCAAGTACATTCAGTTGTTCTCATGTCCAGGTCTACTGACATGTTATCAGAAACACTATTAGCTTCTTGTGTCCACATGTGACAAGTGCGTATGACAACAGTAGCAGGCCAGGGTGAGGGTACGACAGACCAGGGTGAGGGTATGTACAACAGCACAGGGAAACACACAGGACAGTGACCCATGCGGCCTACCTAGGCCCTCGAACCCTAGAACAGGCCCTTCAACCGGGGGAGGTCCCATGGCGTTACTGACTGGCATCCCAAGGTTATGGTTCATTGTTCTCCCTGTCAAACAACATGCATATATCATCTTCTACTTAGTTATATATAATATATATATATATATATATAGATTATATATATATATATATATATATATATATATATATATATATATATATATAGATTATATATATATATATATATATATATATATATATATATATATATAATATATATATATATATATAGATTATATATATATATATATATATATATATATATATATATATATATATATATATATATATATATATATATATATATATATATATATATGTACATACATACATATATGCCCTTGAACATCAAGGTATAAACACACCACACATGTGAAACCAGTAAAACAGTTGCAGAATTAAAGCTCATCCTCAATTCATTTTTTTTGCTCTTCTAGTTTCGGAAAAATCAGACTGTCAGACTGATCTACCAGGTAGTATCGACTACACCATGCTAGCTTATTTTTTTATTTGTTATTTAATAAGTAGTTAGAAAGAGACAAATTATTTTTTACTTGCCCAGTCAAAATTCAGCAGAAATTGCAAAAGTATGTATACTTCTATTTAAACCGAATGCACATGTCACTTAAGCTGTTCGTGTACAACAGATTTGAACATTAATGAACCCACTTTCTGATGGACTAAATGGATTAAGGATGGAGATTTAAACTGTTCAACTGCACAGTTAGCATTTATGAAGTTTCAACTGTCACTAGTTGTTTAATAAAAAATTATCACCAAATCTGATTGTCATCAAACCACACTTTGTAGATTTAGTCATTTATAAACACATGTTAGAGACAGGTCATGCATATTATCTGTGTATTAATGTTTGACTGATGAAGGTAAACTACAACATACAACCAGACACAAACCAATCATGACAGAACACGCTGTAATGGAATAGGACTATCTAGATCTGGTTGCATAAAATGACGTTTTGTATATTTAGTCATTTATAAACAGAGATAGAATAAACATAATTATTATTTGTATTAATTTATGTACATCACAACGAAGGTAAATTTGGGTAACTACAACATATAAGAAGATAAAAACCAATAACAGAACATAGAAAATAATGCATAGTTACAAATCACAGCACATCACAGCAGAACACACAGAAATCAGTGAAATACCTTCAACAACGACGTTAACCAAAGTTGCCTTTCACAGGAGAACACAGAGAATCAGTACAAGAATGTCAAAAAGGATAGAAATCATGATTGCCAATCACAGCAGAACACAGAGAATTAGTGCTAGACCTTCAGCAAGGATGGGAATTATAGCTATTAATCACAGCAAAACACAAGAGAATCAGTACAAAAACTCCAGCAAGGATGGAAATCATAATACTTTGCTAATCATAGTTGAATACGTAGAGTAGGAAGTTTAGCAAGGACACACAAGACATACCTTATTCAACCTAACAAGCACACAGTATACTGTTCTTATAAGCACACAGTATACTGTTCTTATAAGCACACAGTATACTGTTCTTATAAGCATACACCAATTTTTTTTTCTCTAGACAATAAGGTAACTGTTTAACACTAGTGGTGTCATTTGGTGACTAGTGTTAAACAACTGAAAAGTGGTGCCAATTGTTTAACACTAGATGGCGATCAATTGTTCTAGTCAAATTACAATTATGGATCCTGCTGATTAAAAAAGGGGTGTATGCTAATTAGGGCATGTATGCTTAATTAATAGGTTGAATACAGTAGCTGCAAACCACACAGAGAAAATACCATTACTAGATGCCCACTCATACTCGCCATTCATGGGATCGGGCAAATAGGGATAGTATTCGCCACCAGCACCCGGTGCTCTGGACACTGCTGAAACTTTAAAGATATTTGGTGGTAGGGAAATTGTGGAAGTGCTTAGTCATACCAGAAAGTTAATTATCGTCTTGAATACACGTGATGTGCCCAGACCATGTGGACACTGCACAATGTAGTTATGAACGCATAATAATCAAATTTAATACACTCTACATATATTTAAGTATTTTGAGTTGTTTTAGTGAATGAAACTGTCAGAATCTGTCATAGTACCACTATAGCAACTATTGTGTTGTCAGAATCTGTCATAGTACCACTATAGCAACTATTGTGTTGTCGGAATCTGTCATAGTACCACTATAGCAACTATTGTGCTGCAGTAACAAAAGTTATTAATATTGATCAGCCACCCGCTCCTTATTGATATAAAAAGCACTTTCAAACCCAATTGGGCTTCATTGAAAAAACACAATATCAAGGCTGAAATCTCATTATTTATCATAACATGTATAATGTTAGACTTTAATAATCAACGACCAAGCCACTTTCTTGTAGCCTGACTCTTCTGTGTGTGTGTGTCTTTAATAAATAATTAAACACTATTTATTTGGCAACTGAAGTGAACTAACATGTCACCTACAGAATTAGGAGTTGGGAATTATCCAATCAGTGAATTCATTAGACATTAATCACATGTATAGCCAGATATATAATGTGTGTGTGTGCGTGCGTGCGTGTGCGTGTGTAGTCATTTATAAAGACAAGGTTGGAGGAACCAAAGAAACATTCCCTGTTATTCAAGGATGCATTTGCATTAATTTAAGTTGTGTAAAAGCTGCATATCCTGGTGGAATATATATATAGATATATATATATAGATATATATATGGGTGGATCAAGATCAAGTTTGTTGTCCAAAAAAATATGATTTGCCCTAGCAAGAATTATCATTTTGCCAGTCATATTTATACCTCTGTGCTGCACATAAAGGTAATCAATTTGCTGCACATCAACGTCAAATATTCCAAATAGCATATGCCAAAAGTTAATCATAGTTTGTGTTATCATGGAGAGGGTTGACTACTAGGTAATTGAAAGGAACATTCTGGGAATTGCAACGTGGTCATTCCAGTGGAAATTTAGAAATGTTCATTATCAATACCCATGGGTAATGATTCTCACTATGGATCGTTAATGGATTCGCTGAATCAGTTCGTTTCTGTGTACCACTGATGCTGTACATAACAATATTCAGAATTATTTTTAAAGCTAGCATTATCATTAAGCAAACGATAAATACTAATGATAGTTATTCTTGAACAATTAATATAAACCAATGTATGCAACCACTGTAACCTGTAATGATATTAATGCTAAAATTGATAAGTAACATTAAAGAATGTCTGCAACAGTACAACATTATTACAAAATAAGATGCCTTTAAGAATGGTAAAGAACCAATAAACAAGTAAATGATGCAAAATATTAAAATAAAATACAGCAATGCCTAATGAACCTATCAAGAGTTCAACAAAACGCAACTTATTCAAACAAGCAATTTTACAGGAATGTTGTGTGGGTTAAAGCAACCTGTTTAACCAGTCTTTCTTGGAATGTGCACAAGTCAGCATAATCTTTCATAACACACAAATATACAGTATTAGCCATGGCAATATTTCGCAATACAACATCCTGTTTTCCAATAATGCCAGTATCTGGTCAGAAGTTTAGATGTGGATACTGAAGTAATAACTATATTGTTTACATATATTGTAGTTCAACATTACTCTAGTTTTATTTCAACAAAACAAGTACTAGTGGTAGAACTTTAATAACCTGTGTTTCAAGTTCAACTAACACTACTACAAACACAAAACTTGGGAGTCTATATACTCAGTATATATATATATACATTTTAAAATATACTCACATATTATATGTACTCAGTACTCAGATAACACTTTCAGCAAAAGTGGCTGTTATGTGTAGGGGAAGGCAGTGTTAGTTGAGCCACCCATATTTCCCAGGAAACTACAGCAGCGAGAGTTACATGGTACCACCAAGTGATTGAACATGTTATTAGAACATGATTGACATACAATAAGTGCCATTTGTCACAACGGTCAGAAAATGTGAGTTAAAAGTATGTTTTTTGATGTTTTTCGAAACTTTTGTGATTGTAGTTAATGTTTGCAAGTGTGTAAACTGTCAACGCATGTGAGCAGACTTTATTGTCTGTGCACTTACAAATGGTTTAACTATTCACAGGGAAGAAGATTATTTACTTCACTTCGCACATTAAAGAGAAGTTAATTAAAAAAGCTTCATTGTCGAAACAGGGCAAGTTGAGCCACCCAAGGCATGGTTAGTTGAGCAGCAATTAAAAAACGAAGATGACTGTTCTTTACCCAAAAATACATCAAGGAATAAATTTTTCTGAGCAAATTGGGACATCGGATAGCTACATGGCAACATATTAGCAGTTAGTTACACTAGTTGTGATTGACCTATAAGTTTATATTAATTGTGTCGACTTATTAATTAAGCGTGTAGTCTTGTCAGAGACGTGTTGTACCCATTGGGTAGATGTGTTGGCTGAGTTGATGTTAAATGTTAGTACAACGCCTACGTAAAATACACAAATAAAGCATTTACCTAACTTACGCTTCACCTCAACTTACCCCACACTAAGTGTTAGTTGAGCCAGCTTACCAACCCTATTTGAATCAGCTGCACGTAATTATCTATGCATACCAGATATATTATATTGGTATAAATTGATCTACTAATAATCATAGTTTATGTGAATAAAAATTATTTTTAGTTATGAGTATAATCGCGCCCTTGATATAAAAAAGAATTAAAAATGGCTCAACTAACACTGCCTTCCCCTACATTTGGCAAATGTACTCATTATGTTATGTGTACATTTGGCAAATGTACTCATACCAGAATGTGAACCACATCAACATTACTCACATTTTATGAGTATATTTAGTACATTGAGATATTATTTTACATTTTTTATTACATACTAATTATTTAAAGTCATGTACAGGAGAAATTATTTTAGTCCCACTAATGATTATTATAATGTTACGACCATGCATTACGTAGTAATAAGAAAACAAAGAGGAATACTTTTGAAAACCATTTTAAGTATTTTATAAATAAACCTGTAATTCTGTATCGTCATTATTCATCATAAAAAACCTGTGATATGTAAACCTTTGGGAACTTTACAAAACCTTTTGGAAATACCATACAAACCTGTACTGCCATTACAGAAGACATACACTCACCCCCAGCTCTACCAATGTGCCATTACAGAAGACATGTACTCACCCCCAGCTCTACCAATGTGCCATTACAGAAGACATACACTCACCCCCAGCTCTACCAATGTGCCATTACAGAAGACATGTACTCACCCCCAGCTCTACCAATGTGCCATTACAGAAGACATACACTCACCCCCAGCTCTACCAATGTGCCATTACAGAAGACATACACTCACCCCCAGCTCTACCAATGTGCCATTACAGAAGACATACACTCACCCCCAGCTCTACCAATGTGCCATTACAGAAGACATGTACTCACTCCCAGCTCTACCAATGTGTCATTACAGAAGACATGTACTCACCCCCAGCTCTGTCGACATGTTATTATTACTTTAACAGAAACACTTAACTACTTCTTGTATCCACATCTGACAAGTGCCTATGACAACAGTAGCAGGCCAGGGTGAGGGTACGACAGGCCAGGGTGAGGGTACAGTAGACAAGGGAAACACACATGACAATAGCTTACCTAAGCCTTCAAACCCTATAGCACCAGACCCTTCCGCACGGGGAGGAGGTCCCATGTCTTCGTCATGGTTCTTTGCTCCCCCTGTCAAACAGCACACATGCATCATTTTCTACGTAGTTTGCTACACAATTGTATTGCATTTGTATATAACATACAACAAATAATATAAATATATATATATATATATATATATATATATATATATATATATATATATATATATATATATATGTATATATATATATATATATGTATATATATATATATATATATATATATATATACATATATACATTAATGACCATAGTCAACCCGTCCCAAAGTGCCACCTATTTACAACCCATATTACGAGGCCATAACTACTTTTCGACCATCCATTGAACACTCGCCGAAGACAGGTTTGATTTATTTATTTATGCGCTCTACATTAACACTCTTGTACCTATTGGACACCTGCCCAGTCCAAACACTTCCTGCTACATACAGGTTTCATTTCAGCTGAATACAAAAACAAGTCTGGAAAGACAAACATATTTCACTAGCATCAAAGGTATGGCTCCTGACAGCTTTGGTAATATCAATTCCTCTATCTGTAGGAACAAAACATGGACTCTCACTGTTGAGAGCTGTTGTCTCCATGAGTTGGAAATGTGCTGCTAAGGCTACATCTTGTACATTCCAGTTTCCATGGAGGACGAAGAAGAGGCAGACATATGAAGAATTGGGTCGAAAACATCAAGGAGTGGACGCAACTGAGCTTCCCATAGAGCCTGGAGGCAACAAGGGCCCAAGTGGGGTGGAGAAACATTGACATCTGAGACTGAAGTGGTGCTCCAATTAACAACAGCTTCTGTCAAGGGATAGGTGAAGACTACAAAATCAAACACCTACCAAACAATGGTGATTTCAGCAACTCCTGCATTAGACAAAAACCACCTGGGTTCTTAACATAACGGTGCATGTCACCACATGCCACACCACGCTGCACTTTGTATGAAGGTATTTCACATTTTATGGCAGCCTTACGACCATGCACGGGTTCCTCCCTGTAACTGTCCACCAATTCTTCCCACGCCAAGGATGGGGATGGGGGAGTGGAGGGATCCACAGAGACAGCTCCCTCGGGGTCGTAGCGTCCCACACTCCCATCCTCCGTAGACATGACAACATGACCGTTTGGCTCAAAAACAATGACGTTTTTGTGACATACGCTGCCACGAGCAATGTTGTTGTGTCCTGGGTAAGATGCCATGTTAGACTGATACAGGTAGCCAGGAGATGTTGCTGAATCCATCGCCACAATACATGGACCACTTCTGACATCCGAGTCACATATTACACTTGAGACTGGGTGTGGCCAATCTTCACCAGACGGTCGGACGTCTCCATTCATTACATGGGGAGGGGAATCGAGGATATACCTTGTACAATTGTCTTCGTTTTGTATTATCCTGAAAATGTTTTTACTTTATTGATAATTTGTATATGTGGCCTCCAAAAGTATTTCAATCTTTATATTTTTACTTAATAAAAGTAAATAAATATTATTGTATACTCACTTTTTTGTTATTAATACAATTCATGTTTAATAATTATTATTAATACATCATCTAGACTACGCTAAGATCAATGGGATTTTCATTTAATTTCACAAATGTCAGGATGCACAACTTTACAAAATTCCATAACTTCATAAATAAATTCTGATGCTAAACTTGCTTAGATCCTACTTGTTTAAGTTGTTTATAACACAACAATGGCAACATATAATTTTATTTTTCTGATATGCTCCATACTGGACACACACAGTAGGAAACTGATCATATGTATACTAGATTGATTTGATACCAGTTGATTAATCATAATAAGCAACAATATCGCATGACAGACAACTAACGAGACGTGACTGTTTACAACTACATTATTAAAAGTTTAGCAACAAATACAAGATAATCTACTTAATGGTTGGGTTTTATTCTGGAAGAAACCAGGATGCCTGGAAGAAACTCGTTTCATTTTTTCTTGAAGAAACCAGAAAAAAGTTGTGCAGAAGTATTGGAAGAAAGTTAAATAATGTAAAAACCTTGGGGTCAAGTATATAAGTACATTATTTCAGTACATGTAGTTTGTGGTTTTGAAATGATCAGGACTTGTACTTTATAAAATATAAAACTTGCATTTCAAGTAATGTGCATAACTAGAATATTTTTAATATAAATTAATAAATAGGAAGAATTGATAACATTTCACATCATCATGTATAATATTGTTGTAGAATGGAGGGGGTGGGGTTCAGATGGGATTGGGGTTCAGATGGGATTGGGGTTCAGATGGGATTGGGGTTCAGAGAGGGGTGGGGTCCAGGAAGGATGGGGGAGAACATGCCTGGACGAATTTGACACCTAGAGCTTCCGTACAAATGCAAAAGGCAGTAATTGCATAACTGATGATAATAGGATTATCAAACCATCAACTTATGCCATATCTGTTACATTTTCAATCAAAGTTTAGTGGTTCTATTGCACCATATTTCTGAGTTGAAGCAATTTGAAATATGAAGTAATTCAACAGAGCTGGCAGAGCAAAAACCACAAGGAAGATGGGGCAGCTAACAGATCAGTTGATTTTTTTTCATAACATGCTAGGAAATATTGAACTGAATGTCGACACCACAAATAATCACCCGGCACTAACAATGTATTTCACTAATCCATCCTTTAAAAAAACAGTCCTTTTGAGTCCGTTTTGAAATCCCCGACTTCTTAGAAATGCTGACACTTAGAAATGCTGACAATGTTTCCTTAGTAACAACCGTATGTGCTTTGATCTTTGAAACATCTTTATTCATTTGACATGAACGCAGAACATAAATTGTCTGGTTACTGTGATTCCAGTACACATCAGTACGATATCTACCTAACTAAATCGTGTCCTTAAACCAGCAAATATCAGTGCTTCCTAACATAGTTTACTGTCAAAGTGCCTTTGAAAGTATAACGGGAACGGCAAGTAGCTGTGACCTAGTGACCCCACGGATAACAGGCCAATTAAAATGATCATAAATACTAAACATGCCATGCCACCATGTCTGTCAGGTGATTGGCGTACCTTAATATCGTAGACGGCAACATGTTACAAATACAGATTCAAGGGCAATTGTGGTGGCAAATTAAGGGGACATGTTAATATTATAAATGGCCATTATGGTCTGTCAACAATACATAAAACACCAGTAAAAAACGACACATTTCAAGCATGATATATGTATGTACTCATCGTATCAACATTTAAGTTATCACTAACAACAAGGAAATGATGCTTAATTTACTATTTAAAAAACACTTACAATGCTACATTATGGCGTAAAAATGCGTTTTACATGTACGCAACACTACACGAATTAGAAGTTATTAGTGACACTGTCATACTTATATGTATGTCAGTTATTTCTTTGGGGATTTTCTCAAAATGATATAATTTGACATTTTATGGCTTTTTTCACATTTACAAAAATGTTTTAGAAATCTTGTAACATAATCAAATAAATGAAAAACTCAACATTTTATTAATCTGGAACTTTATATAGTATTTCAACTACAATCTGCAAAGAAATGGTTAATTTATCTTAAAAACTTCTACTGAAACTACTCAATTCAAGACAAGCATATAATAGCCACCCCAACTACCTTAAAAGCCAATTATCTCATTTTGACTTTTTTGTAGATACTACATTTCACCTTTGCAGGGTAGTATGCACCAACTCATACATGAGAAAATTGTTGGACTCTCGATAAGCCAATGGCTTCCTTGTCCACTTGCCATCTGAAACTTATTGTTTGGGATGGCAATCTTGTTAAATCTTGTTAAACTCAGACATTAAGACGATGAGTAATTGTTAAGAGTTGTGTAACCTAGTAGTCTGTGGCATTCCCACCAAATGGTATTAATTATTTTAGTGAGTACTTCTGGAGCCATGTCACTGTCCAAACCTTTATTACTTAAGTAAATACACCAAAGTGAACACACCACTAGCCTAGTGTTCTGCCAACCCAAACGTTTACTACACTCCTACACTATTTTCATCTATATATTTTTACTTTTCCCATCATATTCAAAGTGTTTTACTTTCTTCCGGAAGGAGGTGAAAGAAACTATTTCTTCCATCCTGGCAGATAGTTTCTTTCTGCTTAAGGTGGCTGTAGATAATTTGATTTTTAGATAATTTGATTAATTTATTGTTAACGATATCTCTCTCATAAAAGAACACTTTGACATGTCACATAATGTCCGATTTTAATCAGTCACCAATAAAAATGTTTTAAATTAAGTAAAATCATTGGAGATTACCCTGCCAGGACAGAAAATTATGAATACGAGTATAACTAAGTCATACATTCAAGAAAGTACTTGAGTATGAAAACTTGTGTATATTGACAAACAAGTTTATTTTATGGAACACAAAATAATGTGACTACAAAAATGGTGTTGTCACTGTTTGTTGTATGATGTATCACACACACACATATATACATATATATATACATATATATATATATATATATATATATACACATATATATATATATATATATATATATATATATATATATATATATATACACACACACACACATACACACACACATATATATGTATATATGTGTTGTAATTTGCATATTTTCTACAGTAACATGAATTTGTAATGATATGATATCATAAGATAACCCATTGGGTCAGGTGTGATCAGGTGTGGTAAGTTAAATTCGGGTGCGGTTGATTCCGTTACCTGAGGCTGAGGGTGACCAGGTAATAAGTTGCACGATCCTTCGTTTATACAATAACATTAAACAAAATATATCGAGATTGAAATAATTATATTGATGGCGGATTGATCACAGAAGGCTATAACCAGTGTAACAGCCTCAGCCCTCAGCCGCTTTTCAAATCACAGTACGTGATACCCGGTATTAATAATGTTTTTATATTGGTATGTACGAATGTAGTTGCAAATAAAATGGTGTGGCCACCCAACCTGTTTCGTATGATATAACAGTTTAACAATATCCAAACTCACCATTAATTCCTACCGCCGCTGCTGCTTCCTTATCTTGCATTTCGAAGCCAATAGGGGCTGGCCCTCCCTGGCCGTCCATGTTTACACGAGGAGCTAGCAAGCCCTTCTTCTAGTTCTACCTTCGTAAGCGAAGTATGCTGGTCCTGGTTATTTTTAGAACCGAACTAGCAGGCACCAAATACAGCGATTGTGTACTTTCTCTTGCGCTGTTATAAAATATTCGTTTTGTGTTGGCAAACTATAAAATCACCAAGGTGTTGCCATAAACAAAATAACACCATAAATCATAACATATCAAACCAATGTCCTCGGCTCGGCCAACGCCCAGTTAGAAATAACTGGCCCAGATGCTATTTACCGTGACCATCAAACACGCTTACGCGTGCGCGTTTACGTATACCGGTTACAACCCAACTCAACCCAAAACCAACTCGTTATCCTAAAAGAAGCTCGGGAAGCCATCCATACTGCGGTAGTCTGGTCACATAACTTTGTGAGCCTGGCTCCTCCTGCACTGCTAGATAGAGACTTTATATTATTGACGAGCTTGCCGGATTGTTGTGCTCGTCTGCGTATGTAACCGCGTAGATTCCATACTTAGCGACAAACCGTAGCACTTTATTTTTCAAAATGTTGATATCTCTAACTCGTACTAAGTCACGATATTATTAAAATTGTTGTTGAAATTAAGTTGTAATATTTTTGAGTTTTGTTTCTAAATTCTGGCTCTGGTTTGTCTAGTCTGAAAAAAATCATGGTGAAACTGTTTTACAGTTTACTTCTGCATCTAATGAAGCGGATCTTTATTTCAGTTGTATATAATAACCATTACAGTCTATGATTTATGGTTGTTAATTCATTAATTAGTTAACTGTTATATGATGTAAATATTTTGTTAAGGAAACTTATAAGTAAGCTACATTAATGATGTGCACTACAACCAATAGGAACACATTCAAATAGTCGGTAAATTATACATTATTATAGAAGAAGAAACACATTATCACTGATTATTTATGTCCAATCATCAACACAAAACATCCAATAAACATACCACATCACATCAATACAAATAATTAAGATGCCGATATCTGACATTTTGTAAAAAGCATCTTTATATATTCGTAGTTCATATATCCGATATGGAGAATTATATTGTTGACGGACAAATATTATAATTATTATGTAACTTATTGAAACGATTCATTATTTATTCATGCCGTGTGTTCAACAAGGTTTTCCTAATGAACCTCTGGCGTGATATTCTTAATTGCAGTTGCAAATGGTTATGTTTTAGTAACTCTTATAGATGTATAGACCCAAAACTATTTCTTTTTTCCTGTAATAAGTAAGTATGTAGCTCATATGTTATACCTTTTATTTTTCGATTGTGTTCTTTAGAGTATCTATGAGCATTTAAGTCAGACGTGCGAGGTAGGCCAAAATGTTAGACATCTCTCATGCAAATTTTTATTTCGAAATGAGTAAAGACAGTGGCCGTTCAACATCCGTTCTAAGTGATAACCAACTGAGGTATGATACGAGATTGATTACCGTTCAGAGTGTGCGTTCATAGTGGGTTTCAATAAAACTTGCTGCGTTCTTTCGAAATCTTCTAATTATGCTTATGTGTAAATTTAATGGGGTCCTAGAAGACTGATGTGTATTACACATTGGTTCTTACGAGAGATCAACATCAGAGGTGTAGCTAGGTATAGATTCAAGCGGAAGCACACCTCTAAGTGTGGTCTGGGTGTCATGTTTGTGTCCAATGTAATCATTTGCAATCTGGTACATTTTGAAGTCAAAATAAAAAACATTCCTGGTAATAGGTGGACGTGAACCTTCAATATATCATACATGTATAACACAAACTAGTTTTAATGTGCTAGGATTTTGCAGTTTATTAAAATTGTTGACTTGCTTCAATGACCCGTTTACTGTGTATAATAACACAGTTAATTGTAACAGCTCGTGAAGCACTGTCACAATACACATACAGCACTGTGCTACAATATAATTCAAAATCATTGTAATATGATGATCACATGTACTAAGAATAAATCCTGATAATTACATTAATAGGCACACGCAAACCCTTTGCAATAATAACAGCCATTTAATAATAAGCCAGTAAGAGTAGGCAATGATAACGAATCGGTAATAAATGTATCATATCTACAGAAATGATTCCGTTACTACCCTCTAATTCATTTGGGCGGAATGTTAGTGCTGATTTTCTACGACCTTATTCCTTTAGACGTCAGTGTGTTTCTGTGTAAAGACCCTGGTTCCTAAGAGATTAGGTAAGATTCTGAAACATTTGGTGGTATCCGTTTTGGGGGCGTAGCTCTTTTATTATTGAATTTGCATTATTGCAAGTTATAATTATTTTAAAGGACAGAATGCTTTTCACATTGGGTGTAGATATGCTTTTGTATGAATAAAAAAGTTGTCCATATCTTAGTATTTCTTACTGCTACAAGTTGCATTTGTTTGAAAGATAATTTAATATAAAATATATGTTGCACATACTGGAGTACAACAGAAGCATACTTGACAAATCTGCGAAGCAGAAATTAAATGTGGGGCATATCACTGTATACCTTCAATGCACATCATGTAATACACATGTTGCAGTGCTGCAATTTATATGATAGTAAATGTAATTGAATAAACTAAACATTGGTACAACAGATTCTCCACGTCCTTAAAACGTTGATGACCAGACGTTGCAAACACGTTGGGTTGCGTTGTCGACGTTATTTCAACGTTGCGCCAACGTCACATATATCCACGTCGTTATAACATTGATGATCAGACATTGTAAAACGCCGTATTTATATGTATGTACCTAGTTGGTTGGGCTGCCGACGTGATTGCAACGTTGTACGGACGTAAATTGTTCACGTCATTCTAAAGTTAATGACCAGACGTTGCAAAGACGTTGGGTTGGGTTGTCGACGTGATTTCAACGTTGTGACAACGTCATATATATCTACGTCGTTATCACGTCGATGACCAGACGTTGTAAAACCGTTGTATTTATAAATGAAACTAGTTGGTTGGACTGTCGATGTGATTACAACGTTGCATGGATGTCAAATTTCAACGTCCTTATAATGTTGATAACCAGACGTTGTGAAGACGTTGGGTTTGGTTGTCGACTTGATTTCAACGTTGTGGCGATATCAAATGTCCACGTCCTTGTGACGTCGCTGACCAGACGCTGAGAAAACATTGTATATGTTGTTCGACGTCGCAACGTATATACTAATATATAACTAATAATCAACGTCATACCGACGTTGTATGCCGGCTGGGAAACGACTGAACTGATGGATGGTGCGTTCTGCACCCAACGTCTTGTCCTTGTGCCACATGTCCACAAGTTGTGGACATGTGTAAGGGCCAATTATGACAACCGCTTAGACTTAGTTGTCACCATAGCGTCGCACGGAATTAAATGACCGTTCTGGTGTATCACGACTCGAGAACAAAATAAAAGAGCAGAAAGTGATATTTGAGTAACACCGCTGATCTCGCATGAACAGCGAGGGTGGTTTCGTATTTCAAACCATCCCGCGTGTTCGCGTATTATCTAGATTGTCCACAGTAATGCCGATGGACCACAACGTACCAATTGAACTGTTGCAAATGCAGCGTATGACAGCTGTGTGGTATTTTATAGAACACTAACTTATTATTGTTGTTGTTATTATTATGATCAATATTTCAATTATTATCGTCATTATTATCATAGATATTGTTGTTGTTATTATCATTATTATTATTTGTTCTTAGAGAATGCACGTAACTATCCTGATCACAGCGGCGTTTTGACGACCAGTTTGGCCTATGTCATTCACATGTCGTACTTTTCCCTTGACACTTAGTGTGCGGGCCATTTTCAAAACATACTCTTTATATAGTATATTATATAACAAGGATATTTTTATTTTAATCGTCTCAATATTATAAAAAGAGAAATAAAGGAAAGTAATTCTGGCTAGTAAGGACCAAATTAGTTGTGCCATCGTCATTTGTTTGTCTACGTCACTCTTTTCTCGATAATAATCTAGACAACCAGTTTTTTACTATTCTATCCTAACAGCACTCATCGATGCAAAGAACACTTTAATCTTTTAGCGCGAGTCCGCGTCACCTATTTTATAAATGTGTATTTCTTGCTAAAGTTAGATTAGTGTCGTGGACTTTCTATCATTGTCTTAATTTTTTTTAAATACCGGAAATAGTGCATTATTCAATGTTAGATGGCGAGTAGGTCTTATGCAAGGCGATTAACAGTACATGGGGCGCAGTGGTGCAGCGGTTAGAACGTCGGACCCTCAATCGAGAGAACCCGGGTTTGAATCTTCTTGCAGCCGTTTAGAAGCTTTGGCAATTTCACTCACCTCATGTTACCACATTTCACTCAGCTGTATAAAAGAGTACATGGCTACAGCCAGAGGTGGAGATGTGAACGAGTAGTCTTCGCGTAGTAATTTCAGCGTGGCTAAATGCTTCCCTGCGATTGTTTTGCCGTGTTCGCCAAACAATCGCATGCTTCATCGTTTTAACATTGGTCAAACGTCGGATCGAACGATTGTATTGACATTCGGATTCTAGCACTGTGCTTATTTTAAATACAGTATAGTAGTAATTAAACGTTATGGGTGATACCATCATTATATATATTATCGATACATTAATCTGGACGCAATCATTGTTTTATACTAATAGAAGTCAAACTAATGTCGTGTCGTTTGTGCTGTTGTCGTGCTTCCATTTTTCCGCCGTCAAATACTATTCGCTTGGTGTGTCTGCGCATGCGCGAGCCAGTAGTTGATATCAATTTATTAATAACAAACATTATAACTACAAAAATAGGTCCTGTATATATATATATATATATATATATATATGGTAAGGCTGGAAAAAAAAAAATAATAATATATATATATATATATATATATATATATATATATATATATATATATATATATATATATATATATATATATATATATATATATATATATATATATATATATATATATATATATATATATATATATATATATATATATATATGTATATATATATATATATATATATATATATATATATATATTTTTTTTTTTTTTTTTTTTTTTTTTTTCAGCCTTACCAGATCTAACGACTAAAGTATATTTTTTCGATGTTTTAAACAAAAGTAAAACATTTTTATTAACCTACTGCGGATATTACTTAAACAAGTCACACACTATTTATTAGAACATCAACGAACCGGATTTGATGGAGTTTTAACAAGATTGCCGTCAAAAGCAACATGTTCCAGATGACAACTGGACTAAGAAGCCATGTTTTATCTAAGTTTAGTCTATGGACAAGCAATGTTTCATCTATGTCGGTGACAATTATTGCAAGTAGAATTACGAAGCAGGATTAAAGCACAGGGTGGGGTGGAAAGATGACAGCTGGACGAGAACAACCCTTTCAGAAATGTGAGAACATGTTCACAAGTGACACTAGGAAAGTCCAAACGATCGCATAACGAAAAAATGACGTAATTGGATAAATTACTAATTGACAGAGTATAAAAGAAAGAATGAGATTGAAATTGAACCACAATCAAGCTAAGGCCGTGATGGTTGAACTATCTTGGCTAGATAAATGTGATAAAAGGAGACCAACACAAATCCACAAGGAATGTAATATTCCGGAGAACTCGACGAAGCAGAGGCGAAGAAACTATTAGATAAACAGACGGCTGGGTGGAACATTTGATATTTTATTACTAGTAGAAAGAGTAGGGGAGACCGGGGCACCATGGCTACCTTACTTTTAGAAGCTGAAAACTACAAATCTTTCGTCAGAATGGCTGTTCAATTATCGTGAATGTGATGGCTTTCCTACCTCCTACAAAGGTCGACGAATCGTGCATGCACTAACTGAAGATGCTATTTTAACAAAATCATCGATTAGTGCATGCACCTACTATGTTGATTTTGGAAACAAATTGCAATGGTGCTCCGGCCCCAGGGCACCATGGCTATTGCCCGGGGCACCATGGCTATTGCCCGGGGTACCACGGGCATAACTACTTAGATCTAACTTGGCAGGCATACATAGCAAGATATAATCAGAATTAACATACCTTGCAATTGTGTGTATGAGAGAGCGTACATGCATGCGTGCGTGCGTGCGAGCGTGCGTGCATCGGACAGGTATTATATACCTGATAGTAGACCTATTGGCATGTAGAACAACAGTGGCTAACAGTCCTGTTAACCTACTTTGGATTGTACATAGAGATGTCACATGGAAACACATGAATGTTTTGCTCTTGCTGTGCCTCCCGACAAAGCCGTCCCCAGCTGGAACATCGCAAACGTCATCCTA
This sequence comes from Lamellibrachia columna, assembly GCA_963662155.1. Lineage (NCBI taxonomy): Eukaryota > Metazoa > Annelida > Polychaeta > Sabellida > Siboglinidae > Lamellibrachia > Lamellibrachia columna. The sequence continues at coordinate 29,340,812 of OY759270.1, forward strand.
ATCTGGAAACAGGAAGTTGTTTGGGACCTTCGTGCTGCATCTCATAAATTTCACTTGAAACTCGTCATCCCCTGAAGGTCCCAGCACTGTTCCCACGTAGTGCGCCATTTGCCTTTTGACGCAAAGCTTACAAGGACGTAAGGTCACCGACAGCAAGGTTGGATACATGAAAGACACGCCGAGTGTTGTCTCTGCTAGACGTGCTCTGTGTCAAATTTGGTGTAAGACTCTTATTGTATCCTACTAGGATCAGCCACTGCGACCTGGTAACTGAGACCCAGCCTCACTGCACTAGTCTTTCTCTGTTGACAGGAGTAGCATTTTTCTTCGGTTTCTTTGCTTTCTGGGTCGGTTGTGCATATAGTGCATCTTTCTCAGGTGTGTCAGTCGTGATGCGAGATTTTGCAAGTTTCTTCCCAGAACTACGCTTTCGTGAAAGGCTGTATGCTGGTCCTGGCTGCTGAGCGACTGCTGGTCCTGGCTGCTGAGCGACTGCTTGTCCTGGATGCGGAGCGACTGCTGGTCCTGGCTGCTGAGCGACTGATTGTCTTGGCTGCTGAGCGACTGCTTGTCCTTGCTGCTGAGCGACTGCTTGTCCTGGCTGTGGAGTGACTGCTGGTCCTGGCTGCTGAGCGACTGCTGGTCCTGGCTGCTGAGCGACTGCCAGTCCTGGCTGCGGAGCGACTGCTGGTCCTGGCTGCGGAGCGACTGCTGGTCCTGGCTGCGGAGCGACTGCTGGTCCTGGCTGCTGAGCGACTGCTGGTCCTGGATGCGGAGCGACTGCTGGTCCTGGCTGCTGAGCGACTGATTGTCTTGGCTGCTGAGCGACTGCTTGTCCTTGCTGCTGAGCGACTGCTTGTCCTGGCTACGGAGCGACTGCTGGTCCTGGCTGCGGAGCGACTGCTGGTCCTGGCTGCTGAGCGACTGCTTGTCCTAAATGCGGAGCGACTGCTGGTCCTGGCTGCTGAGCGACTGATTGTCTTGGCTGCTGAGCGACTGCTTGTCCTTGCTGCTGAGCGACTGCTTGTCCTGGCTGCTGAGCAACTGCTTGTCCTGGCTGCTGAGCGATTGCTTGTCCTGGCTGCTGAGCAACTGCTGGTCCTGGCTGCTGTACGACTTCCTCTCTCAGTGGAACGTCCTCCGGCTGGTCGGTGACGAAAGATGTCAAGTACTCATCATCCATGAATATGTCTATGTTGAAAGGGTATCATCCACTCACTCGACACCCAGGATGGTTTGCGGCATAAATGCCAGTGGGTATGTACTGCCTGCTAGCCCAGCCACATCCTATATTGTGATTATCTCTCACGTGTGATTCAGCATTCACGCGGTGCAAGCAGCGTTGTGGTACCGCTTGAATGTGCCAAACACAGTGCAGTCAAGCAGCTGCAGCTTTTGACTACAGTGTGAGCGAAAGGTTCGCATAACGACGCCTTTCTCCTTAACTGTGTCCACTACATCAGTGCTCGTATACGTATCGTGGTTGTCCATCAATATATGGTGTGTCCACTACATCAGTGCTCGTATACGTACCGTGGTTGTCCATCAATATATGGTGTGTCCACTACATCAGTGCTCGTATACGTACCGTGGTTGTCCATCAATATATGGTGTGTCCACTACATCAGTGCTCGTATACGTATCGTGGTTGTCCATCAATATATGGTGTGTCCACTACATCAGTGCTCGTATACGTACCGTGGTTGTCCATCAATATATGGTGTGTCCACTACATCAGTGCTCGTATACGTATCGTGGTTGTCCATCAATATATGGTGTGTCCACTACATCAGTGCTCGTATACGTATCGTGGTTGTCCATCAATATATGGTGTGTCCACTACATCAGTGCTCGTATACGTACCGTGGTTGTCCATCAATATATGGTGTGTCCACTACATCAGTGCTCGTATACGTATCGTGGTTGTCCATAAATTTATGGTGTGTCCACTACATCAGTGCTCGTATACGTATCGTGGTTGTCCATCAGTATATGGTGTGCATCACAATGTGTACTAGAAAAGTCAACAACACCTCACTGGTCACCCAGCCAGATTTGTGTGCATCTCCAATCGACCATAAAGATGCATTCTTCAATATGTAACTTCTATAACTTCTGCATATCTTATGTCAAAGCTGAGGTTGGTATCTAGCTTGAACTAATGGTATAAGCTCTTCAGGTCTGCCATGACGAACTCCATGAACAAACTGAACAAGATAGGTGATAACAAACAGCCCTATCTCACTCCTATTTCCACTCTGAACAATTATCTCAGGTGCCCATTGATGACGACGGCACATTCAACATTATTATACATAGTTTCAATCAGTGATGTAATCTTGGGATCCACCCCAATAGACCTCAACATCTTCCACAACGCCACTCTCCAGATAGTACCAAATGCAGCCTTAAAGTCCACACAATTGAAATGCAGCGGGACCTGGTGGTTTTTTGCCTTTTCCGTGATCTGTCGCACAAAGAAGATAGCATCTAGTGTCCCCCTGTTCTTCCTGAATCCAAACTGTTTCTTTGATAGATGTGCGTTAGTGTTGTCACCTATACTCATGAATATCACCTTGCAGAAACCCTTACCCGGGGCGGATATCAGGGAAATTGCTCGTTAGCTTGACGGGGTTAACTTGCACCCTTTCTTGTGTACTTGGTTGATCATACTTCTGCACCAATCTGTTGGTAATTTTTCCTAATTTTCCCTTGCATATTTTCAGGAGCATCTCAGCCATCTTCTCTCCTCCTGCTTTCAAAACTTCATCCGTAATGCGATCAGCACCAGGCGCTTTCCTTGACTTCATTGCTTTGACTGCCTTCTATACCTAGCACGTTTTTACACAAATTATGCGAGTTGTTTTTCTTAAAATCGCATATTTTCTCTTGCGCGGTCTTATTTTTTTCTTCACTAATCTGTTCTCTATTACTAGAACTGATGGAAGATTGACCACCTGCTTTCTACGCCTGAAGCCAACCACCTTCTCAGTAATTTTATTTGTCGTCTCTTTGAGGTCTAGCCAGAATTCCTCCACTGGACTATTACCAAGTTCAAATGTTTAAAGGCTCCACCAATCTTCACCTGGAACTCTTGCCTTGTTTCTCTATCACAAAGCTTACCCACACCGTACCCATTGACTATTTTCATGAGTGATCTTGAAACACAAGGGTTGACATTTATATTTGCTATGACCCGGAAGTGATCTGAGCAAAGTTCTGCCGATCCGTATGTCCTACAGTTCTTTAGCTTGCCTTCGAGTTTCCTCTGACACAAAAATATAGTCAATTTGATTCATGGTTCTTCCTTCTGGTGAAATCCACGTCGCTCTCCTAGTGTTGGCATGTTGAAACACTGTGTTGATACTAACGAGTTCGTCTATCACAAAACACTGCAGCAGATGTTGTCTTCTGTCATTCGCACGGCCAAGTCCGAACTTTCCAACAACTTCTGGCCAGGAAGAATGTTCGTCATCACCCACTTTAGCATTGGAATCACCGTGAACCTGTAATTCTTCACCTTTTGGACGGCTGATTTTAATTGTAGTAGATCCAGGAAGTTTGGGTATTGTTCATCAGAGTAAGATGAGTTTGGTGCGTATAATGGATGATGTTTCGCACACAGTCACCAGTGCTGGTTTTTACCCTGCACTAACCATCTTCGGAGAAACAGCCTCGTAAGAAAGCAGACCGTTCGCATACTCAGACGAGAGGATTAGTGCAATACATTGTCTGTGGATACCATCTTATCTTCCAGAGTGAATGATCGTGTATCCATTTTGTTGAAATACCACATCGACATCACTACACCAGTGTGTGTCTGATAGACCCGCAATGTCGATGTTGAATATTTCCAGTTCGTCCTGGAGAAAATCAAGCTGCCCTTCCTGATGTATTGTCTTGACACCCCATATCGCGATGGAAGTCTTCTTTGTCTTTATCTTCAGAACTCCTTTTGTTGATGTAGACAGCAAATCCTTGACCGAGAGATTCTTAGCACCCCATATACAGTTGTATGCCACATTGCTGTCTAGTGTGTGGCATATCCGGGACTAGGGCCATTTCCGTCGGTGTACTGGCATGATAGGTGTGTTTTGATCCCAGAGGATTATAGCTACATACGATGGGCACTCGCTGCGACATCCCAAAGTTACTGTTTGCCCATAGTTAGGGACTGGATTAGTGAGTGTCTGGACATGTCCACACACAGGTGGGCCCTGCACACTGCACCCGTGGGACTCTAGGCGAGGAGCGTAACATTTCAAAACATTTATGTAAAGGAAGAGTTTTAGAAAATTAAGCTATTCAGCACAGACGTCAATATAACAACCGAAAAAAACAATGGCAATATGAAGAAAAAATAAAGCATATCAATGTTTTGATTCTCTGTTTTGAAATAAAATAACCAGTCAAGTGGCCAATGAAATGCGAACTTTGGTCAGTGATTAAAATATAGTGTTTTTTGTCAACATATACGTATTTTGATAAAATTGTATTTCTTTGGCCTTATTAAATAGTGTTTTGCTCTTATGACACCCACACGCATTATATCTGGTCATTCTGAGCCATTTTCACATGTGTCACAATAGCAAAATATCAATTTAATTTGCCTAATGCGTTACAACTGTGTCTCATTGTGTATTGTTTTGGAAAAAAAGGAACTCGCGACTTTATAGGGTGGGGAAATGTTTTGGCAGGAAATCAATGCCTGCACCCACAAAGAGGCGCAACATGGTCCTCGAAATGTTACCGGTGTCACGAGGAAGATGACATTCGTGCGCTAATGGGAATGTCATGCCTTATTGAATCGCTTTTGACCGTCTCAATTACACTGCACTAATTGACACAGGTGTTCCTGTCTATGTTGTTATGGCTGTTGTGTTTTTGGTATGTGTGTAAGGTGTTGTCTTGTGTCGTCTGGTAGCATCATGTAAGCAATGAAGACAGACAGGGGTACATCGTCTCCTTATTTGTTCACTGTTTACATGGATGGTTTATCCACTGTACTTAATGGTTGCAACGTAGGATGTTATGTAGGACACATTTGCATAAATAATTAATGGTTGCAACGTAGGATGTTATGTAGGACACATGTGTGTAAATAATTAATGGTTGCAATGTAGGATGTTATGCAAGACACATTTGTGTAAATAATTAATGGTTGCAATGTAAGATGTTATGTAGGACACATTTATGTAAATAATATTATGCACGTTGATGACCTTGTATTTTTTGTCCGTCCGGCAGAGGGCCACAGACCCTTCTCGCAACCTGTGATAAATAAGTACAACTCAAAAAAGAGTATGATCATGAAAATGGATATGCCATTTCCAAGTTTTAAGCTCAATTATCGTAAGAAGGATATAGATACGCTTGAACGCATACAAAGGAGAGCAACTAAAATGATTCCAGAACTTAGAGACCTTAGTTATGAAGAACGCCTGAAAGAATGTGGTTTAACAACTATAGAGACAAGGAGGTTAAGAGGAGATCAGATTGAAGTTTTTAAGATATTGAATGGGTATGAAAATATTGATAGAAATATGTTTTTCTCACTCAAGAAGGATAGCAGAACTAGAGGACATGAGGTAAAATTAGTAAAGGATCAATGTAGATTGGACATCAGGAAGCACTCGTTCTCACAGGGGACAATAAATGAATGGAACAAATTGTCTACAGATTGTGTAACTGCTAGCAGCGTGAATATGTTTAAAAACAAGGTTGACACATATCTCAGGAGGGCGGGTTATAAGTAGATGAACATTGTTGGACTCTCGATAAGCCAATGGCTTCCTTGTCCACTTGCCATCTGGACCTTTGGCTTGGATGGCAAATCTTGTTAAATCTTGTTAAATAACGAGACTCTGCTTGAAACAGAATTTTTTTAATGTTTGGGTCATTTAATTTCGAACAGCACGCTGGATAACCGTGTCATTGTTATATGTTCAATGGAACATGCGCCTTCAGAAAACGTAAAGAAAACATTATTGTTACATACATGTCTAGAATCTGGAATTAGTTGTTTAAATAGTTGTATGTCCACTTTCTATATGACTGAAGCTAAAGTGCTATTTACTCTGTGTAAAAACAGTTAACAAAATAACCATGGAACTTCGAAGTACTTGTATAGTATATGGAGTCCGATAATAAATCATTAATTGAATGACTGAATAAACTTGTGTTGGTACAATACGTTGTGTTTATTGACGTCATAGGTTAAGGTAAGTCATATAAATGAATGTGACCGTAAATAATTGTACATTTGATGTGTTGATATGGCAGTATCAACTGGCTACAATATGTGCGATGAAGAATTAACTATCAGCGTATGGCCTACCTGCAAACTGTACGATTAGAATCAAAGTGATGACGATTCTTCCAGCAGCCATCTTGCGCTGTGGCAACTTCAGCAACAAATGCGCCCGACCAGTCTACCGCCAAAAATTGCACCAAATGTTCACTTTGCTATGTTCTTATCAAATACATGGAATGCGGTAATCTCGACGGCGAGAATAACGAAGCAGGTGCGCTGATTGTCAATACTGTGTAATTATATTACCGAATGCAGAAAAATTACCCAGTGCAGAGCATCTCCTGGGGAAGACACTGTTATCTTTTTATAAATGTTTGTTCAGGTTTGTCATTTATTTCTAGAACACATCTATTGGACTTGCTGCTATTTCCTTGTCATTTATAGATCGCATCGCCTTCACCAAGTGCCCACCAAACGTTACCACGTCTTCTATTCGTCCCATCGCTTCCATCACATTGATTTCTGCATAAATGTCAAAGAACAATGTGGATAGCGAACGCTAACCACATAAATGTCACTATATGATTAATATCTAAAATGTTCATTATCAAAACTACGGATTGTATAACTGCTAGCAGCGTGAATATGTTTAAAAACAAGGTAGACACATATCTCAGAAGGGCGGGTTACACGTAAATGAACATTGTTGGACTCTCGATTAGCCAATGGCTTCCTTGTCCACTTGCCAACAGGGCCATTGGCTTGGTTAAATCTTGTTAAAACGTAAATGAATATGTTTAAGCAGTAATAAAGATAATAAAGGTAATATAAATGAATTAACAATGAAATACACCATTAAACATGTCGTTGAGCGCTTTAGCAGCACAACGCTGGAAGTGAATATTCGCGATTGGTCTTAAGCTAAGATTACTGCATGATGATGTTTCTTTGAATTGAATTGGTGTAGAAATGTTGAAAAAACATTCATTAATTTAATATAATCTTAATTTAACACCCAATCGCGAAAATTCACCGCCACCGCGTTGTGCTGCAAAAACCCTCGACGACATGTTTAATTGTGACGTAAATTCCGGCGCCTGACGTTCGGCGGAACTTGTTCTTGCAGCATTAGCCTTCTCCGGCTGGGTGGGGAACGATCGCTCGGGGGTCGCGTTCAGTGGTTAATCTAAGGTAAGGCTTTCACGTGACGGTATATTTCGAAACCGTCGTCATTTCAACAAATAAGCCTACAACAAGAACATGGGGAACCTGCTGCGAAGACAACATTGATGTATTAATTTTGTTAATTAAGAAGATCAATAATTGTTTTGAGTCTTAGTGGTAGAGCACCGACCTATTTCCAATTGTAAATAATTGATTAAAAGGTAATGTATGTGTCCGGGATACACAGTGCTTGAGAGAAGACTGAACACTTCCCACGTGCAGTGCCTCATGGCGATACTAGGTATTCGCTGGCATGACACAATCACAAACGTGGAAGTACTGTGTACAGCAGGCCTCCGTCCGCTCATCAGCCTTCCACGCCATCGCTAAATACGATGGAACCCCCCCCCCACACACACACACACCACCACCCACACCAACCCCCCCCCAACACACACACACACACACACACACACACACACACACACACACACACACACACACACACACACACACACACAATTCCTCCCTCTGGTGTCCAACCCACATCACTTCTGTCTTCTCCAGGCTCATTCTCAGTCTGTGCTTCTTGAACACCCCCTTCCATTCCTCCAACACTTCATGTAGTTCTTGTCTGCTTTTTGCTATTATGTCCAGATCGTCTGCATACATCATCTTCCTGAGAACATCCCTCGGGCTGATCTTCCTACTGATTAGTTCCGTAACCATGATAAACAGTAAAGGGGTAAGGGCACTTCCTTGCCTCTAACAGATGTTAACTGGAAACTCTTCCGACAACCCAGATCCAACCACAACTCTTCTTTTTGTTCTCTCATACATTGCTTCCACCATCCTGGTTTCTGCTTCTGGCTCCCCTCCATCTCACTGTTGCCATCACTATCTCTCTTAGGAATGTGTCATAGGCCTTCTCCAGGTCCACAAATCCCACTGCCATTCTCCCTTGCATCGCCAACCTCTTCTCTACCAGCTGTCTTAATGCAAACATCCTATCAGTCGTCCCTCTACCCTTTCTGAATCCCTGTTGTTCTTCACCCAATTCTTGCTCTACTCTCTTTCGGATCCTCCCATCCAGGGTCCTCTCTAGCAGCTTCATTATGTGACTTAGAAATGTGATGCCTCGGTATTTCCCTTGGTCTTGCACATCTCCCTTCCTCTTCCATATTGGGACAATTAGCCCCGTCCGCCACTCCTCTGGTGCTTAGTCTAATATAATAGTACTGAATGATGTAAATAAATTAATATGTGTTCATGTTACCACGATAGTTTTTTGGAGTTCGCCGATCCAACATTTATATATTTCATCAAAGAAAATATGTGCTTTCATGATCTCACCCCACCAGACTGTTGACACCGAGGGGCCTCTTACGCGCCAGGAGGTTGTTTTCTCTTCATGTTCATGTTCATGCCCAGTTACGTAGGTTTTATCAGTCTACTGGTCTCACTGCTGACAACGACCAGGTTATCATTCTAGTATATGGATAACGTGTACGTTGATTAATTTATTTCTTTAGAAGGATTGATTATCTCTATTCAAGAGATGGATTGAACTTCCATAATCACATTGGTCGTAAAGTAACCGACTGGCGGCCTGCTAGAGAGGTGACGCGCAGTGCCGTTGAACTGGCGTAATCACTCAAATATAAAAAAGTGATCCCCGCTATATCAAAATGCATAACATTTATCCACGAAACGTTCACTGTATCACTGAAATGTATTTCCTTTAAATAAATGTTGTAAATGATTTCACGCCAGGTCGCTATGGCAACAGGCGGTCGAGAGCTTCGAGGTATTTTGTCATCGTCTCGAAGGCGTCACGACAAGGTAACCTCATCTGTCGTCAGCAGCGACATATCCCCCGTTAGCTCGCCGTACGCCAGTGGAGCCAGTGGACTCACACGGGGACGTGTTGGTATGTAAGAGTGTTTAGTAACGGTGTGGGTGTTTTTCCAACGCATGAGTTCATGAACAAAATGCTATGTGACTATGAACGGGTGTGTGTATATGTGTGTGTATGTGCGTGCGTGCGCGCGCGCGTGTGTGTGTGTGTGTGTGTGTGTGTGTGTGTGTGTGTGTGTGTGTGTGTGTGTGTGTGTGCGTGCGAGCGTCGTGTGTGGTACGCGTGTGTGTACCTGTTTGTGCGTGCGTGTGTGCGTGTGTGTATATGTAAACATGCGTACGTGCCTGTGTTGTAAACGTCAGCCGTGTTACCGTAAACGAGTATGTGTGTTGTACGTCAGCCTACCGGCAACGAGAATATGTGTTGTACGTTTCAGCTGTGTTTCTGCTAACGAATATGTTCATTGCACGTGTCAGCCGTGTTGCCCTCAACAAATATGTGTGTTGTACGTGTCAGCCGTGTTGCAGCTAAAGAGTATCTTTGTTGCACGTGTCAGCCGTGTTGCTGCCAAGGACTATGTGTGTTGTACGTGACAGCCGTGTTATCGGACGACGATGATGACCTTGGGGACGACCTGAATAACGAGCATTGGCCGATTGGAGACGATAGCAGATCGAACTCTACTCACACAGTTGGTTGGTATTCTTGCTGTTTCTGATAGCCAATATTCCTCAGGTGTTCCTCGTACCTAGATTCTGAATAACTGTTATCAAGCAGTGCCGGATTAACCGTGTTACAAGTGATACACATAAACAGGGGGTTTGGTACGAGGAACCATGATCTATCTGATTAGCTGCTTAGAGTCTCTCTTCACTTCCATTGACTCGGGCTCAGTGAAATCTCAGCTGAGGTGACGATGTATCATATGTTGATTAAGAGACATATCAGGGATGCTTTCTCCGATGTGGAAGTATTCTTACTATCTAGTTTACTCCCTGCCTGTGCTGTCAGTCACACAAGGCAGAACGCAATCGACACCATCTATCTCTATCATCAGCCATTCTTTCAAAGTCTTGTGTCTTAATTTTCTGAAAGTGTGGCTCTATTGCGATGGTTCGTTGATACGTTTATTTTGGTTATCCTCGTGTTCTCTTTCCAGATGGTCTCCAATAGCTCGCCTGTTTGGGTGTTCTTGTTGGCAGCATTCTAAGGATATGGCCCAATATATATATCCATCTTCTTTTCAATATTGTTGACTTGATTGGCTCAGTATTTGGTATTTTAAGTACTTCCTTGTTGGTGATAAATTCGTTCCACGTGATGTTTAGAAGTCACAATCATCTACATCTGGTCTGGAAACTTGCTAGTTCAAAACTATTTTTGGTGAGTTTTTGAAATGTTCCCCATGCCTTTCCAAGCCTATTTCTGGTGTCAATAGAAGAGTCTCCATCGTTGGACATTTTTCGTTTACTCAGTCCGCCTCATTACAAAATCCAAGACAATTCCAAACAAGAAAGTACATAATCTTGTCTTACTCCAGTGGTTATTTTAACAGGTTTTTTTCCTGTTCAATCTTTATTGAACAGTGCGCATTCTCGTGAAGAAATTTGATAACGTTTATACTTTTTTAAGGCATTCCATAGATGGGTAAAATGTCTCATATCTCTGTCAATACTATCAAATGCTTTCTGGCTCTCGTTGGATTGATTCACGATGTTCCTAGGAGTGAATATTTGATATGTGCAAGATCTCCCCGGTCGGAAACCAGCCTGTTCTTCCATGAGTCTCGCATCCACCGCTTTCCTTATGCGTTGCAGTATGATGAACTAAAACATTTTCCTGGGAAGTGGACGTATTGCTTCGCACTTATCTGACTTTGATGATTAGAAACTGTAGCGGAGAGAGGTCTTTGCCAAGTTGAAACTGACTGAGGATGAGCACCGACCCACAATGAGCCAGAACAAAGAGGCGCATCTGACAGTGCTCAGTACGGAATGGGACATCATGCGTCGGTTTAATCTTCACAAGGTTTTGTCGGACTTCAGGGCTGCCAAATTGCATAAACAGTTCATTAGAGTTTGGTTTGAGAACGGTCAACAGATGAAGAAGCAGATCTGATTATTCACATGACCACATATGTAGAATCGTTGGTAACTGATATGGTGGAACGTATTTGGTGGTTATTCTCTGATGCTCAAGAGAACTTGTACGGTCTCTATGTTACGGTCTCTATGTTACGGTCTCTATGTTACGGTCTCTATGTTACGGTCTCTATGTTACGGTCTCTATGTTACGCTTTTTTTTATGTCGTTGTGTGCTGTAATTCTTGCATGTCACCATACGCTACATTTTCTTGCATGTATATTTGTATGCGGAATAACCGTTAAAGCATGGGATTACCTCCATGCATAGTCAATAACCGTTAAAGCATGGGATTACCTCCATGCATAGTCAATAACCGTTAAAGCATGGGATTACCTCCATGCATAGTCAATAACCGTTAAAGCATGGGATTACCTCCATGCATAGTCAATAACCGTTAAAGCATGGGATTACCTCTATGCATAGTCAATAACCGTTAAAGCATGGGATTACCTCCATGCATAGTCAATACCACGCGTCTCGACCATCGTCTTTCACAAAATCTGTACCCCACATAACGTTTGTACTAAAGCCCCCACACTGTTAAACCGGCACAGTTCTCGAGGTTCGACGAAATAGTCCGACATACGCGCGTGTGAAACTTCCAATGTCGCTGAATTACAGAGCTAAACCTTTAAAACTCCACCCTCAACTGATCTAGTCTATCGCAAATCCGGTTTGTTGATGTCCAAATATGCAGTGTGTTAATAGTTTATGTAACATCCGTAGTCGATTTAATAAAAAATGCTGCTATTTGTCAAAATCATCGAAAGAATTGACTTTAGTTGTTAGAACTGGTAAGGTTTAAAATAGTGGATATCCCAAATGGTAAACACTGTGTGGGTCAATGCCGATCTTGGGCGTGACTTCTATCGTCTCGCCGATCGCATGACAAAGTTACGATATTTCACCCAGGGTAAAATTTGTAAGTTTTCAGCGTTTCCATTTTCACTTCAATTAATGTTTGACCAAACGTTAAGTAATTTAATAGTTTGTCTGATAATTTCACAAAACCCACATACAAAAGTTGCACAAACGAAATGAGACTAGCGAAAATATCGAATTGAGTTGGGACCTTTAACACAGAGTTACCCATTTAAACTGGTTTAGGGGTCGTAGTCCCCCAAGGGCGGAACGAAACTTATTTTAGGCAACTTTTCAGGCCCCGGCTTGCATGCAACCTGCAGCGGACGGACACACCCCAGTTTTGTTTCATATTAATCAGTGCTAATATGGATACATTTTAATACCCACCGCAAGGTGTAGCCATAACATGGGCAAAACAATAAAGTTAGTTGGTAAATTTTGTAGCACGCCTAACAAGTTAGAGGTGATAGGGCCTACCCCCTCTAGGCGAGGGTTTTGGTAGTCAACCGGAGAGGACTATAACTCAGTTTGACCAGTTTTCTTTAACATAAAGCAGGTCATGTTTATAATATATTTTGATACAAATAGTCATCCCCGTTTTTAAATATCGTTTATATACGGCGTGTGACGATTTTGCCGTATCGTCAACAATAAGGTCATTAACAAGCACCCCAATCTCAACTATCATGGCTGAACCGGGTTGTGTGCGCGATCAGTTCAGTAAGTGGAACATCGTAAACCATGTGAACTGTTTGCACCACGCGCCAACGTAGCCAGACTGTCAGCAGCAAGGACCAGTCCTATGTAACCATACGACGCCGGTAGAATATATTAATATGAGTACCAAACACTTGCGAATGGACAGAATGGATACGTTTACGTTTCGTACATAGGCAGTCCATTTCAGCTGGATATTTGGCCAAGTTGATACAACATGATTGGTTTACAATGTGATGTATAAGAAGGTTTCGTGAAGTTTTCTTACCACGCAGAGTGCTAACTTAAAACTCAGTTTCCGATGCATTAAGCTCCATGGCAACTAAAATGGGGCGACTAATCAGTCAAAAACAGTTGTGTATACAATGCAATCGAAATGTATTTTTATTCAACCATAACATCAACATAAAGTACACATGGAATCTACTCACCGATTGTACTTCCGATATTGGTTCCCGTACCAATAGATCATGGCCCCGATAGTAATTATAATCAGTGTAATTGCGGAAGGAAAATGGATATTTTATTACTAAAATAGATTAATTAATTCGTATAACACATTTATTTACCCAAATGAGTGACTTTAACACTATATATTTGTAATATAGCGGTGTCACATTATACTATCAACACAATGTATTTTGTTTCTTTGTTTGGAGGAGCATGTCAATATGCACAGTCATTTGTTTCTCCAATCATGAATGATTACAATGAAGCATTTACATTTTTGCGATGAAAGCAATCTCCCCACTTGGTGCGAATGTGTCAGGTTTTGTCACTGTGTCGTATTCATTACACACTTGCCATTACACATTTGTAAATGTGTAGGTACATTCTCAAGCTTGACCGGGAGCAGTTTTCGAGACAAGGGTAGCATGAAACAAGTACGGATCAGCTTCGCAGACGGAGGTAAGACTAGCCAAAAACGCTTAGCTGAGTGAGTTTTAGCAAGGAATCCTTCATTTTCTATACGTTGTGTCGGGGACACTTACAATAGTAAGAGTGTTGTTAACAGTGTTCGAAATTACCACTGACTCTTGGGAAGTCCCCTAAAAATATTGGTCCCCCCCCAAAAAAAAAGAAGAGAAGTAAAATACCAAAGCAAAATTAATTGAATTTAATTTTATTTTATTCAACATAAACATATATACAAGGTGCAGCAATACGTAAGATATCTCTATTGAACCAAAACACATCAATCAGGATGCTGTGAATATATAAAATCTAAACAATCATTTTACAAATATGTTGAAAGGAAATGCATGAAGTTATAAAATCTTATATTTTGCATTCCCTATTAATAATTTACAATCTTATTTCTTAAATTAAATAATCACAATTGACTAGTTTTCAGTTTAGCAACATTTACTTATAAGTTGCTAATTATACTGGATATTAGAGTATACATAGGCATACATCAACCAATAAGTAATACAATGCACATAGATACAAATACATCAGAAACACTAAATTGATGATTAATAATAATCCAACTGTTCATATCTTTGTAGGAGCAATCTTTTATAATGACTTTTAAACTGATAAACCGTTCTGCATGTCTGCAGGTCTGGATGTAATTGATTCCATAACTTAGGACCCTTAATACTAATACAAGCAGCTTTTTGTGACGTTCTACTATATTTTATTTTGTAATTGTTGTTTTTGTTGCGAGTATTGTGATTGTGACTATCACATACTCTCTTAAAGTAACACAATAGACGATCTGGAAGCAAATTGTTGTGAGCCTTAAACATGAACACCATGTTGTTGTAGTCTATCATATCTACCATATCATACACACACAAAATGTGCCTCACCTAGACCTTCACTCAATGAATCAGCTAAACTACCAACAGAATGATGTCGAGTCCTGTGAAAACCGTCGAGTTCTAGCACAGACGAACCAAAATAGCCTCACAGCCACAGGTGCAACAGCGGAAGGGTAATTACGTCGGTACAGCGATAAAATGTGGGACCCCCAAGCTTACATTTGTTTTGCCTTTCTCGTGCCTTATGGGGGTCCTGGATCCCCCCAGACCACCCTCATTTCGAACACTGGTTTTCAACATATGTGATGCTGATTGTTTGCCTCCCTCACCTCTGCTAAATTACATAAGGAAAATATAAAATAGAAGGAAAAAGAGCTAATTATACTTTTGTTTTTTAAAGCAGTAGATAGGCCTCATTTAGAGTACTGTATGCAAGCTTGGAAGCCACGTCGTAAGGACATAGATATGCTAGAACGAATACAGAGGAGAGCAACTAAACTGGTTCTAGAACTGGGATACCTTAGATATAAAAGACGCCTAACGGAATGTTGCTTAACAACACTAGAGACAAAGAGATTAATAGGAGATCAAATTTCAAATTGAAATAATTATTTTAACATATCCAAAACTTGTGTTTACCTTAGGAGAATTTGTTGTCGTCTTATTAAGTTTGGGATATGTTAAAATAAATATTTCAACATGAAAACGAACTATCCTGAGAAATGTTCAATATTTCTAATTTAATGGTTATGAAAATGTCGATAACAGTATTTTCCTCACTTAAGAAAGATAAAAGAGCTAGAGGAGGACACGAAATGACGTTAGTGAAGGAACAGTGTAGATTAAATATAAGAAAATATTAATTCCCACAGAGGACGATAAATGAATGGAACAAATTATCTACTGATTGCGTAAATGCTAGCAGCGTGAATATGTTTAAAAACGAAATTGACAAATATCTCAGAAGGGCAGGTTACACATAAATGAATAATCGTTTGATTCTCGATAAGCCAATGGTTTCCTTGTCCACTTGCCATCCGGGTTTTTTCTGCTTTTGATGGCAATCTTGTTAAATCTTGTCAAATCTTGTTAAGATTTCTGCAAAGTTTGATTCAAAAATAGTTTTAAACGGTAACCGCCAATGGTTTATCAAAATGTGTATAATATTCTAAATAATTTGCAGATGTAGCAAACGTAATCAGAAAGGTTAAACATTATACAGATAAATACAGTTTACAGGATGATCTAGATAAATTGATTAAATGATCTGAAAAATGGCAAATGTTATTCAATTTTGGGAAGTGTAAATGCATACACATAGGACATGGAAAAATGTACAAAGAATATAAAACGGGGGGTGTTATACTAAGTAGAACGACATAAGAAAAGGACTTAGGAGTAACATTTAGTACTGACATGACAGTTTCAGAGTAATGTGGGATATCTGCTTCAAAGGATAATCAAATTCTAAGGCTAATTAGGAAAATTATCACATATAAGGATAAACAGCTAATTGTACCCCTGTACAAAGTGATAGTTAGGCCGTATTTGAAATATTATATACAAGCACGGAGGCAATATCATAAGAAGGACATAGATAAGTTAGAAGCAATATTACGAACAGCAACTAAAATTATTCCAGAATAGAGAGACCTTAGTTATGAAAACGGCTTATTAGAATGTGGTTTGACAACACTAGAGACAAGGAGACTAATAGATGTGGTAAAAATGGTGAATAGTTATGAGGATATTGGTAGGAATATGTTCTTCAAACTTAAAGAAGAAGAAGGCAGTAGAAACAAAGGACATAACGCAGCATTAGTTAAGGTCAATAAGCCATTGTATTCTTTGCTCAGTTGCCATCTGGAATGTGTAGTTGGCAATCTGGTTAAATCTTGTTAAATACTGTTAAATCAACTCGGACCAACACGCTTTCTAAACGAAAGTCAATACTATTCATGAAACGGCGTGGCGCCATATGTTGTGAAACAGTTGAAAGGTTGCGCCACCTGGTATGAAACAACGTCTTGAGAGATACATTTGATGTGCACTTGTAAGATTCTAGGATACTGTAAGCACAACAGGTCGAATTCATACATTGTACATATGAATCTTCGTGAAGTTGAATCAGGCGAAGTCGACAAGACTGGAAATTTACCAATACATGAGCAGGAGACGTAGTTCCCGGTATTTAAGTTCAGGACCAATATTACTTATTTGTGGATGTATGGAAATGAAGCAATGGGCCACGGTACACTAAACTGACTCGTCTTGCATGTTTTTTTCGTATTACAATCTGGTTTCATCATTGCCACATTGTCACGGTGTATACATATCGTTTTCATATTGTATTATTGTTATGTGATTTTTGTCGGTCACTGGTCGGATCACGAAAAATGTCATCTATATGTATTTTGTAAACGAGATGTGTAAATTATTTTGGGTACATTTTCATGTTCCCAGGTTCTGATGTTATGCCAGCAGACCACAATGCGGTGAGTCTCACCAGAACGTTCTAACAGCAAAACAGTGTCATCTTTCTAATTTTTCTATGTGCATATTCTTATAAACCAATTTATTAACAAACATCGTCACATAGAGTAATGTTTATCCTGGTTTCATTACATTACGTTACATTACATTATTTAACAAGAGATTTAACAAGATTTGCCATCCAAGCCAAAGGCCCAGATGGCAAGTGGACAAGGAAGCCATTGGCTTATCGAGAGTCCAACAATGTTCATCTACTTATAACCCGCCCTCCTGAGATATGTGTCAACCTTGTTTTTAAACATATTCACGCTGCTAGCAGTTACACAATCTGTAGACAATTTGTTCCATTCATTTATTGTCCTCTGTGAGAACGAGTGCTTCCTGATGTCCAATCTACATTGATCCTTTACTAATTTTACCTCATGTCCTCTAGTTCTGCTATCCTTCTTGAGTGAGAAAAACATATTTCTACCAATATTTTCATACCCATTCAATATCTTAAAAACTTCAATCTGATCTCCTCTTAACCTCCTTGTCTCTAGAGTTGTTAAACCACATTCTTTCAGGCGTTCTTCATAACTAAGGTCTCTCAGTTCTGGAATCATTTTAGTTGCTCTCCTTTGTATGCGTTCAAGCGTATCTATATCTTTCTTACGATATGGTCTCCATGCTTGTATACAGTATTCTAAATGAGGTCTAACTATTGCTTTATAAAGAGGTATAATTAACTTTTTTCCCTTGTATGTTATGTTTCTTCTAATCAATCCAAGAATTTGATTACCCTTTGAAGCTGCAATACCACACTGCTCTGAAACTTTCATATCAGCGCTTATTGTAACTCCTAAGTCCTTTTCTTTTACAGTAGTACCCAGAACAGTATCTCCCATTTTATAGTTTACATTCAAGTTCCTATGTCCTGTATGTAGGCATTTACATTTCCCAAAATTGAACAACATCTGCCATTTCTCAGACCATTTCACTAATCTGTCTAGATCGTTTTGTAAATGTTGTTTATCACCATCAGTATTAACCTTTCTAAACAGTTTTGTGTCATCCGCAAATTTCAGTACGTTACTTGTTATACTGTCGTCCAAGTCATTGATATAAATTAAGACTAATATAGGTCCTAATACTGATCCTTGAGGTACCCCACTCAAAACCGATTTCCAATTTGAAACTTCTCCATCTACTACAACTCGTTGTCTTCTGTCAGTCAGCCATTGTTCTATCCAGTCAGTTATGCTGTCCCCGATACCATGGGCTTTTAATTTAAGTAGTAATCTTTGATGTGGCACTTTGTCAAAAGCTTTCTGAAAATCTAAGTAGATAATATCTACTGGCGATCCCACGTCTATCCACTTAGTGATTTCTTCCAAAAAACATAACATATTTGTTAAGCATGACCTCGCTTTAAGGAATCCATGTTGAGATGAATTTAATAATTTATGCTTAACGAGGAATTCCACCATATGGTCTTTAATTAACCTTTCTAATAATTTACAAATCACTGACGTTAAACTCACTGGTCTGTAATTCTCTGACTTATTTCTCGAACCCTTTTTAAATAATGGTATGATGTTTGCTTCTTTCCATTCAAACGGAACAACTCCCTCTTTTAATGACAAGTTGAATACTCTTGCAAGTGGTATACTGATTTGTTCTACTGTTTCCATTAGTAATTTTGGAGGAATCCCATCCACTCCCGGTGATTTGTTATCTTTCATTGCCTTTATTTTCTTAGCTACCAATTCTGGAGTTACAACTAACGGACCTAAATAGTCAGATTTAGCCCCCTGAAATTTAGCATCAGCAACTGGTAATGAACTAATATCTTCTTTGGTAAACACTGAACTGAAGTAACCATTTAGGTCTTCCGCCATTAAAAACCCCTGTGATATTATATTTCCAGCACTGTCTTCTAGAGGTCCAACCTTGTCTTGTACGTTTTGTTTACTCCTGACATATGCATAAAAACTCTTGCTGTCATTTTTTATGTTACATGCTAGTTTTTGCTCATAGCTTCTTTTAGATTGTCTGATTTCAGTTGTAGCTGCATTAAGTGCCTCTTTGTATTTTGCATAGTCTTCGTCCTTTCTGGTACGCCTATAAACCCTCCACATAGTTTGTTTTAGCATTATTTTTCTAATAGCCTCTTTTGACAAGTGTTTCTTTCTACACCGTTTTCCTTGTTTTTGGAAGGGAAAAAATTTATCGATGATACTCTCAATTTCATATTTTAGAATATTCCAACATTCAATTGCGGTCTTATTCATCAGCATGTTATTCCAATCTAGCTTTGCTAAGTATTTTCTCATATCTTTGTAGTTACCTTTGTGGAAGTTTCTCTTGTACGTTTTCTTATTTTTACTTTCTGATTTTACATTGATGTCAAAATGTATTTGATTATGGTCACTATTACCCAATGGTTCAAATATTTTTACATTGTCCACTAATTCTTTTTGTGATGACAAAACTATATCTAATACATTTTCTCCCCTTGTTGGTTCTAGTACGTGCTGAGTAAGAAAGCTATCCTGGATTAAAAATAGAAATTGTTGGTCCTCAATCCCTGTGCTCTCTAGAGAATTCCATTGTATGTGTCCATGGTTAAAATCTCCCATTATGATACATTCCCCTTTACTAACTTCCTTTATAGCGTTTTTTATTTTTGTGTTGTCCTCTTCGTTTATGTTTGGACTTCGGTAAACTAATCCAATAGTTAATTTTGAATTACCTGAAACAATTTTGCACCAAACAGCTTCATCGCAATCTGCTTCCCTTTCTAGTTTTATTTCATAAGCCTGAATAGATTCTTTAACATATAAAATAACTCCCCCGCCCCTTCTTCCTATTCGATCTTTCCTAAACATTACATATCCTGTCAGTCCTAATTCAGCATCTGTTATATCTATGTTGGCCCATGATTCAGTTATACCAATTATGTGAGGGTCAATGTCGTCTACCATAATGTTTAATTCGTTTTTCTTATTTACTATGCTCCTTGCATTTAAACATACGCATCTATAACCTTTTTCAGAGATGTTTTTCGGATGATTTGATATTGGTTTATCTGTGCTAGTGGCCTCTTGTTCTGCTTCAGACACCTCTAGGTAACCCCCCTGCACTTCTAGTTTAAAGAATGTTTACTTCCAAAAATATTTGTCATTGTACCCAAGTCACTATCTACTGCTGCTGAAAGTTTGTCCGCGAATACTGCCGCCCCCTTTCCACTTAAATGAAGCCCATCCTTCATGTACATATCAGCCCTCCCAACAAAACTTCCCCATTAATCCACAAATCCAACTTCCTCTTCCCTACATAACTTCTGGACTAACATGTTAATTGCCATCCCCCGACAATTTCGATATTTGTGACCCCTCCTGCCCATTACAGGTAAAATCCCTGACAGTATTACCTGCTCAACCCGCGTCTGTTTTAGTGTTCTGACCAACTGCCTATATTTCCTAACTATGGCAGTTGTACCCTCCCTCTCTACGTTATTTGTCCCTACGTGTACTAAAACAGATCCACCCTTACCCGAGCCTACGATGTTTTTTACCCTCTCAGTTATCGCCTCTATTTTGGCTCCAGGCAAGCAGACCACCACATCGTCTCCCTTGTTTAAGACTCTGTCGGTCTTCCTAACTATCGAATCCCCCACAAACACCCTCGCTCTCTTCCTCACCCCCTCTATCAGTGCTGCAGAATAACTCTTCCGTTCGATCCCCTCCATCCCATTCTGTCCTGACCCATTAAATGTGTAGTTTGTATTGTGTGTTGATATTCAATGTAAAATAATCGATATATTTGCCTTGAGTCAGAACTGACCATTTTCGTGCTGAAACATGATATAAGGCGCAGTTCTCTTACAACGATCACCACAACGACATCACCAGATATGATGCATAGACTACATGTGTTTATGTACATACGGCAAGGTTTTGATCACTGATCCCCAATTAACAAACGCCGTTGGACTAGCATATGGTATACAAGTGCTGTTGTTTCGAATCGTGTTGTTTTACTAGTGGTTACAGTTAGAGAAACAAGCATTACAACACGATCTCGTTTAAGTAATATTATTCCACTACGTCTACTTCGATAATTGGCAGAATCCATATGTCAGGGTTTTGACGCCAATGGTAGTTTAGAGATAGAGAGCTCCAGCTATATTAGTATTTTTTTTTCATTTCCTTATGCGGAATATTTTACTTCCCCTGGCATAGACACCAGATAGAAGGGACTAGCGGCTGTTATTGTCTCTTCCGAAAGACACGGGTAATGTGGGGTAAACGAAATTGCCCATGTTTCGAAACAGCAGCAGGCGCATTCGAACAACGGTCCCAGCGACCGAAAGTCCGACGAAATACCACACAGTCACCTGGTGTACAATATAACCCTACCATAAAGATGAAATCGCGTGATTTTTTCGACGGAATTACAACACGTAATTCGAGCGAATCTTTTGTCGTCCGGCGAAACAATCGCCTATCTACGCCAACGCATGCTCAGTCGCGTTCAAGTTATTCAAACGTCAGATCAGCCGATGTTTTTGAGTTTCGATGCTAGCGTTGTGATTTTTGTCTAGTATCAGTAAGCGTTATTGTTGACACACTGTATTCTTTGTTGAAACCAATTCTTTCTGACTCTCTAATTTGGAGTACAGGTTGTATTTCCGTCGACAATCGATCCCGCAATGCATTCCGTTTATACACAGGCGCCGTCTAGCGACCAAAACAATGGCATTTAAGGTAACGACTATTGCTGGTAACACTGGCACCTAACTTAGTTATTTTACTTAGGTTTACTTAGGTTCTTCCTGAGCGTAGGCGGTGACTTCGGTGGTCAGATCTTTAACTTTCCATTGAAATGTCCTACGACTTCCTGGCAAGGCGGCTTTGTAGTTGTAGAGAAATTCTTCAGTACTCCAATGTTTATCGAGACGGTTTTTTACACTTGGGGCAGTTACAACTACTTCCGTAAATCATTCCATAATTTTTTAACTCTAAGTGAGAAACCTTTCTTTTTGTAACACTTGTAAGAGCACATTCTAGAAACAGTTTCAAACTATGATCCATTGTTCCTTCCTTTGTATCACTGTCTTTGTGCAGCTTGACAATGTTAGATACATCACTGTTATACTTCCCTTGAAGCAGTTTATAAACCTCAATCATATCACCAAGTGTTTGTCTATAATATTATGCCAGTGTGGCCTCTCCTGGTAAGGGATATCCTTTATCTCAGGAAGCTGCTTTGTTGCACGTCTCTGCACATTTTCTATGGCATCTTTATATTTCTGTTTATAAGGGGACCATACAGGTGTTGCATAATCTAAATGACTCCTAACTAAAGTTTTATATAAGTATTTTGATTTAGGATTGTGAAAGACCAAATTCAAATTCTAGCTTTGAATCAGTAATAACCCCAGTGTCTTTTTTCTTCTATTTTTTCCTAATTCATGGGCAGAGAGAGAGATTATCCTCTATCTAAAGCTCTGGTACATAATGAGTCCATAACATTTAACAGGTGGAGTACCGTAGAACAAGCTTTAATACACCCAAACTGTTGCGTACCTCCCTTCTTAAATATAGCAGAGATCCTTCCATGTTTCCATTCCTTTGGTAGTTCACCCACATCAAGTGAATTATCAAATAACCTAGCTAGTGGTATACATAAATGATTAGATAATTGTTTTAACAACCTAGGGTGAACACCATCTGATCCTGCTGATTTACACACATTTAATTTCCTCATCAACAGCCAATTTTTCCTTGTTGTGTCTTAACTTCAATGGTGCAGTATGAGGGACGTCACCATGGCTGTATAGTAAAATACTTGGAAAAAGTGTCCTAAGACATCTGCCTTTTCCCTATCAGAATCTGTAAGTCTAGATTTAGAATAATTAAGATCTATGTTCAGGTCTGAAACACCTTCCTGATTCTTGGTTTTAGAGTTCATATACTTCCATACTGGTTTAGGGTTCGACTCAGCTTCTATTGCTTCCGTCGATGAGAGATGAATTCATCCCCTATCTTTGTAATATATTCTTGAAAACCTAACCATTGGCCGTTTATATTGCTAGTGCCAAGTATCTCGTCCCAGTCTGCATAGACCAATGTAGCCTTCATACCTTTGTAATCCCCTTGGTCGTAATAATATTTTAGCCGTGTATGATTTGCTATTTCTGCATAACACCTATATGTAATGATAAGGATAGAGTGATCACTCTCACTAAGTGGACTTTCATACACTATATCATCCACCATATTTTTTCATTTGTTTAAACTAAATCAAGTGTGTTCGATTTATTTCCTAATCGCTCGCTACCTTGCGGAGATGTAACATGTTGGAAGAGAACATCATCTTTTATACCGTCTTTAAATTTAGAGTCTGGGCTATCAATATTATCTGAGGCGGTACACCAGTTTTGCCAGTCTATATTGGCATAATTAAAATCTCCAAGCAAGAAAAAATGTGAGTGTTTATATAGTATTGCCTCGCTAATCAGTTTATTTAGATGATCATTGTTGGTGCCAGAGCTCCCTGGGCTTCTGTATACACATCCTATCAGAGCTCCCTGGGCTTCTATGCACACATCCTATCAGAGCTCCCTGGGAGTCTATATACATATCCTATCAGAACTCCCTGGGCTTCTATATACACATCCAGTCAGAAAATCCCTGGGCTTCTACACACACATCCTATCAGAAGAGTATTTGTTTTGTTTAATTTGATCTCAACCCATACCGATTCTTGAAAGTTGGACTCCAAGGAAGGAAAATATGAAGGATGTTGCGCTAAGTGTTTTGCGAGTATATATACTAACTCCTGACGGGATTCTTTCTACTACCAGCGGACTTTCGAGAATCGGCGTTCGTTGTTCTTCATGCAAGACACAGCGAAGCGCGTTGACTACGTGTTGGCGTACACGACAGAGTCTGACAATGACAAAGTGAAACAAGAGATGCGACAGTCGTTTGAACAATCCCTCCTGGAAGACGGCCTTCAAGTCGAATACGAAGACAAAGAGGTATCACCACTGATCCGATTTACGCGCATGGTCTATTTTTCCATTTACATTAAGAACTATTTTAGCAGGAATTCGGAAACCCGCTGCCGTTTTAGTGGTAGTGGTCAATCTTAAAACTTTAGAATTTTTAGATGTGATTCATTAATACTTTACATATATCGTAAACGTATTTGTACTACCTCGTATTTGTACTACCTCGTATTTGTACTACCTCGTATTTGTACTACCTCGTATTTGTACTACCTCGTATTTGTACTACCTCGTATTTGTACTACCTCGTATTTGTACTACCTCGTATTTGTACTACCTCGTATTTGTACTACCTCGTATTTGTACTACCTCGTATTTGCAAGATTTCTTGTTCCTCTGTTTCTTGTGATGGCCAAGAAGAGGCCATCGCTGTTGTGTGCTAAATTTAGCAACGCGTTGGAGCGATGCGCGATGCGATGGAGCGATGCGCGATGCGATGGAGCGATGTGCGATGCTATGGAGCGATGTGCGATGCGATGGAGCGATGTGTGATGCGATGGAGCGATGTGTGATGCGATGGAGCGAAGTGTGATGCGATGGAGCGATGCGCGATTCGAATGAACGATGTGCGATGTGGTGGAGCGATGCGCATCGCTCCAGCGTGTTGCCAAACTCAGCACACAACACCGATGACACATCATTGTTCCTCGAGTTATGCTTCCACCCACCCTCGCCCCGGGGGTTCTCACTACGGTACCCCTGGCAGATTAACTTGCTAAAAATATGAACTGACTGTTACTGGGTTAACCAATAGCGGCCGTTCCTGGGATGTCGGGGGCTCGAATGGGAGAACGGGAACCGGAACGGGTGCAATCTTTGAAGTAGTTGGGCACGGGCACGTCTAGTTCTAAGAAACATGTCGACCAAGGCAGGAAGTGTGACGAAGTACAAATGATTCAGCGTACATCCGCACATGGCGTGTGATAAACTGACAAATCCATGTTTCAATGGATCTGCCAGCGCTACTGTAGTTCTGCTACCACCCCTGGTTAGCGAGGATGTCTGCCAGCGGTACTGTAGTTTTGCTACCACCCCTGGTTAGCTAGGATGTCTGCCACCGGTACTGTAATTCAGCTACCACCCCTGGTTAGCTAGGATGTCTGCCAGCGGTACTGTAGTTCTGCTACCACCCCTGGTTAGCTAGGATGTCTGCCAGCGGTACTGTAGTTCTGCTACCACCCCTGGTTAGCGAGGATGTCTGCCAGCGGTACTGTAGTTCTGCTACCACCCCTGGTTAGCTAGGATGTCTGCCACCGGTACTGTAGTTCAGCTACCACCCCTGGTTAGCTAGGATGTCTGCCAGCGGTACTGTAGTTCTACTACCACCCCTGGTTAGCTAGGATGTCTGCCAGCGGTACTGTAGTTCTGCTACCACCCCTGGTTAGCTAGGATGTCTGCCAGCGGTACTGTAGTTCTGCTACCACCCCTGATTAGCTAGGATGTCTGCCAGCGGTACTGTAGTTCTGCTACCACCCCTGGTTAGCTAGGATGTCTGCCAGCGGTACTGTAGTTCTGCTACCACCCCTGGTTAGCGAGGATGTCTGCCAGCGGTACTGTAGTTCTGCTACCACCCCTGGTTAGCTAGGATGTCTGCCAGCGGTACTGTAGTTCTGCTACCACCCCTGGTTAGCTAGGATGTCTGCCAGCGGTACTGTAGTTCTGCTACCACCCCTGGTTAGCGAGGATGTCTGCCAGCGGTACTGTAGTTCTACTACCACCCCTGGTTAGCTAGGATGTCTGCCAGCGGTACTGTAATTCTGCTACCACCCCTGGTTAGCGAGGATGTCTGCCAGCGGTACTGTAGTTCTGCTACCACCCCTGGTTAGCTAGGATGTCTGCCAGCGGTACTGTAGTTCTGCTACCACCCCTGATTAGCTAGGATGTCTGCCAGCGGTACTGTAGTTCTGCTACTACCCCTGGTTAGCTAGGATGTCTGCCAGCGGTACTGTAGTTCTGCTACCACCCCTGGTTAGCTAGGATGTCTGCCAGCGGTACTGTAGTTCTGCTACCACCCCTGGTTAGCTAGGATGTCTGCCAGCGGTACTGTAGTTCTGCTACCACCCCTGGTTAGCTAGGATGTCTGCCAGCGGTACTGTAGTTCTGCTACCACCCCTGGTTAGCTAGGATGTCTGCCAGCGGTACTGTAGTTCTGCTACCACCCCTGGTTAGCTAGGATGTCTGCCAGCGGTACTGTAGTTCTGCTACCACCCCTGGTTAGCTAGGATGTCTGCCAGCGGTACTGTAGTTCTGCTACCACCCCTGGTTAGCTAGGATGTCTGCCAGCAGTACTGTAGTTCTACTACCACCCCTGGTTAGCTAGGATGTCTGCCAGCGGTACTGTAGTTCTGCTACCACCCCTGGTTAGCTAGGATGTCTGCCAGCGGTACTGTAGTTCTGCTACCACCCCTGGTTAGCTAGGATGTCTGCCAGCGGTACTGTAGTTCTGCTACCACCCCTGGTTAGCGAGGATGTCTGCCAGCGGTACTGTAGTTCTACTACCACCCCTGGTTAGCTAGGATGTCTGCCAGCGGTACTGTAGTTCTGCTACCACCCCTGATTAGCTAGGATGTCTGCCAGCGGTACTGTAGTTCTGCTACCACCCCTGGTTAGCTAGGATGTCTGCCAGCGGTACTGTAGTTCTGCTACCACCCCTGGTTAGCTAGGATGTCTGCCAGCAGTACTGTAGTTCTACTACCACCCCTGGTTAGCTAGGATGTCTGCCAGCGGTACTGTAGTTCTGCTACCACCCCTGGTTAGCTAGGATGTCTGCCAGCGGTACTGTAGTTCTGCTACCACCCCTGGTTAGCTAGGATGTCTGCCAGCGGTACTGTAGTTCTACTACCACCCCTGGTTAGCGAGGATGTTTCACACACCCGCCACACGTCCAGTGTTCCACGTCTTGCCAGTTAGTCGCGTTCATATGTTGACCACGCAAGCAACGATCTCTGGCATGCAGGATTCGCAAGATGGAAAAACGTATTTCTTGAAACTGCACGCCCCTTGGGAGACATTAATCAGTGGCGCCCAACTTCTCAATCTGAGGAAGAGAATCAAGTTGAGAAGGGTAAGTCACTCACACACGAATACAATAATATATCATTCAGTAGTGCATCTGTATGTGCCCAGTGTATACAGAACGTATAAGTATCATCGCACTTATGCATAAACCATTCGTGATTCAATAGGATCCTTAGACAATGTGTTTGGTGAATCACCGGCGGGGATTCGAACCTATGACTTCCTGGTTCCGTTATGTAGACAACACATTTGAGCCAGTTTTACCAACGTATAAACAACGGCCCATCATGGCGCGCCATCGGTTCAGTGGAGCAGAGTCAGCAGAAAACCAATGAGCTACTCGGCTGAATAGTCTGGGGGTAGAGCAGGCCTACCTTGTTTTTAGATAAAGAGTAAGTTTTTCGATTGATCCTGAATGAGTTTTTGTTGGTACCTCCGAATCTGAAGGTAGCCAGAAAATATGTTACGGTTTACATTTCTTGAACTATTTCACATATCCACATTAAAATTGGTAAACGCATTACTTACTATTAGGCGATGTACCAGCATTATTTTTCAAACTCCCGTCTTCAAGGTCAAGGTCATTTGAAAGTAAAGGTCAACATTTATGTTACTTTTCTGTTTCCTGTACCATTTTGATAGCATAATTTCACAGTTTGATTTTAGGCAGTCTGCTGATGTATTATAATTAATTGCATTTCGTTAATTGTGTGTATCCTTTCGAAATGGGTCGTGGTCACACAAATGTTAGTGTAAATAACAAGTATGGCTATTAAAACAGTGCCTCAAAAATTGACTTTCTGCAAGTCAGGTACTTCGAAGTCTAAGTCAAGTTTATAATATTATAGATTATACAGTTAATTCTAATCCAAGAACAGCTAAAACAAGGAGCAAATACAGACATGATTTAATGATAGACATTGAAACTTCACTATGCGTGAATTTTCATCGAGGTCAAACAGAACAAAATAAACAATGAACATCCTGACTCAAATATAAATAATTTCAATATACATTTTGATAGCTTACTAATAAAAAAAGCAATATATTTTGACAGGGGACTTCGATTTACAATTATTTAATACTTGTTTGAATTTTTATCGTTTGCTCGTTTCGTGCTACCATTTGCTCGTTTCGTGCTACCATTTGCTCGTTTCGTGCTACCATTTGCTCGTTTCGTGCTACCATTTGCTCGTTTCGTGCTACCATTTGCTCGTTTCGTGCTACCATTTGCTCGTTTCGTGCTACCATTTCAGAACCTAGATTCAGAGAAAATTATCAATTGCTGCGAGCATTGTCAGCCGCTGAAGCGACTCAACTGTGAGAAGAGTATTGTTCCTATAGCCGATGACTATTTCACCGTGACGTTTACCAAGAATAAGATCAATATGTAAGTTGGCTTGCACCAAAAATACATTGTTGTATTTACTGACGCTAGTATTTTGTTGGTTGGTGCTGCATGCAGTGCAGAATTTAGTGATGCGTCAAGTGTGGTAGTGGGTAGTGTGCTTGTCACCTCTGCTTTCAGCTTCCACCGCTGGCTAGTTTCTGCGAAACGACATACACCACATGGATAAGCCTTGTCTGCCAGTACAATAGCCTCTCCTAAAACAAGACTCTCGTCGTGGCCTCCTCGAGGTAACCAATGGATACTGGTCACCGTGAGGCACCAGGCTAACCAGGGATCTCGGAGCAGCACGGGGCCCCAGAGGTGCAGTGCGCATGCCCACATGAGTGTGGACACGCTCTGCCGCTATCACTAACCCATGTCCCAGCTATGGGAAAATAGCAACATTTGGAGAGGAGATGGGCACCACCAAGCGGATCACGTCCTAGACACACCACATGATGACGACCAGTACACAGAACATACCATATCGGTCGCACACCGGGTTAACAATGACCGCGCCATCCACCCCTCACCAGGACGGACGCGATAAGTATAATACCGGTGAGCAAACAAGTAAGATCCGTGGGAGAGACAACATCACCACAGGAACGTGGAACGTTAGAACAATGAGACCAGCGAGGAAACTAAAAGAACTCACATATGAGATGGACAGGTACCGCTGGAATCTCCTTGGATTATGCGAAGTACGATGGAAGAACTTCGGCGAAACAACAACCGAAGAGGGACACAAACTGTACTACAGTGGTGAAGAGAATAAACAAGAATACGGCGTTGGTTTTCTTGTTCACAATAACATCATGAAATCTGTCATGATGTTAGGACAGACCCATTCATCATAACAGTAATACAGCGATGACCAAATAGACGATTTCTACAGCCAACTGCAGAAAATCTTAGGGTCCTGGAGTTTGCTACTTACAACAAATTAGGTCTGGTCACTACATATGGTCCTCACAAACCATCCAGGAGATGGACGTGGCACTCTCCGAATGGCCAGCATCACAATCAAATCGATTACATATTACTGAAACAGCTATTCCGGTCTGGCATAAATATTGCACAGACGCGGAGCTTTCCAGGCACAGACATAGGAAGTGGTCATGACTTGGTGATGATGAACGTCCGTCTCCGTCTGAAAAAGATTGTCAAACCAAAGCAAGTAAGGATGAAGTTCGACTTAGAGAAGTTGAAAGACCCTAAAATTGCAGAAGCATTCCAAGCAATGATAGGTGGGAAATGTGCGCTTCTTACCATCCTAGAGGAAGAAAACACCGACATAGAGACATTGGCCAACAAGTTCAACAGTGCAGTACAGTGCCAGTGTGATCCTCGGCAAACACCGTCATAAGAAGAAACCCTGGGTCACCATCGAACTACTTGACATGTGTGACAAAAGAAGAGTACTGAAAAGGGGAAAAACAGCCCCAGAGGAACTGATAAATATAGGGAAATCAACAAAGAAATCAGAACAGGCACGAAAGAAGCCAAGAAAAATGGATAGAAGAACAGTGCAGCGAAATAGAAGACAACCTGAACAAGAACTAGCAAAAGAGCATTCCAAGTCGTAAAAGACCTGACAAGTGAGAAGAAAGGAAGAATAAACACCATTCAACACAAGTCAGGAAATTGCTTCACGGAAGAAAGAGAGATTATCAACCGATGGACATAGTACTGCACCGCATTATACAATAGCCAGACCAAAGGAAATGCAGTAGTATTGGATTGTCCTATGAACACCGAAGAGGATAACTTCACAATTCTTCGTGAAGAAGTGGAGGCTGCAGTTAAATCCTTAAAGAGAGGGCAATCAGCTGGAGTTAACAACAAACCAGCTGAATTAATACAAGCTGGGGGAGAAGCTGTGACCAACATCCTCACAGCAATCTGCAATAAGATCTGGCAGACAGGAGATTGGCTTACTCCATGGACCCAATCAATGGTCATCACACTTCCAAAAAAAGGCAATCTACAATTGTGTCAAAACTACCGGACAATCAGCCTCATCAGACACCTAAGTAAAGTAAAGTCTTGTTGAAGGTCATCCTTAACAGACTCAAGCCACAAGCAGAGAACATCATCGCTGAAGAACAGGCTGGCTTTCGAGCAGGACACGGTACTACAGAGCAAATTTATTTTTAACCTTAGAATCCTCTGCGAAAAGTACTTGCAACACCAAGAAGATGTTTACCATGTCTTTATTGGCTTCAAGAAGGCATGTGACAGGGTATGGTGTGCAGCCTTATGAGCAACCATGAGGAAATACAACATTGGTGTCAACCTTGTTCGAGCCATAGAACACCTGTATGACAAGGCCACCAGCGCAGTCCCTGTGAATGGCACCCTGGGGGAATGGTTTCACACCACCACTGGAGTCCGCCAGGGCTGCCTTCTATCACCCACTCTATTTAACATATTTTTAGAGAGGATCACGACTGACGCCCTTGAAGATCACGTAGGAACAGTCAGCATCGGAGGCAAGACAATAACAAAGTTACGCTTTGCAGATGATATCGATGGTTAAGCAGGGGATGAGCAGGAGCTAGCTGACCCAGTGAGCCGCCTCGACAATACATCTGCGTCCTACGGAATGGAAATTAGTGCTGAGAAAACCAAGCTAAAGACCAACAACACCAATGGCATCAATAAGAAGATCACAGTGAATGGACAAAGATTAAAAACAGTGTCCAAGTTCAAGTACCTGGGTTTAGTTATCACGGATGAGGGATCCAAACCTGAGATCATTTCAATGATTGCCCAGACAACAGCAGCGATGACAAGACTGAAAACAATATGGAAAGATAAAAACATCACCCTTCGATCCAAAATCAGACTGATGCGATTACTTGTCGTGTCAATATGTCTATACGCATGCAAGACGTGGACTCTTACAGCCGAACTAATAAGAAGAGTACAAGCCATGGAAATGAGGTGATATCGAAAGATCCTTTGCATCTCATACAAGGCCCATGCAACCAACAAAGAGGTTCACAACAGAATCAAACAAGCCATCGGGTCCATCTCCTAACGACGGTAAAGAGACGGAAGCTGAAATGGTATGGGAACGTCTACGAACATCAGGCATGACAAAGAACGTCCTGCAAGGCACCGTTAGGGGAACAAGAAGACGAGGAAGACTGAGGAAGAGGTGGGAGGACAACATCAAAGAGGCCTGGACTTCTCAGACACACAAAGGGCGACAGACGACAGGTAGAAGTATAGACAGCTGGTTTCAAGATCATCGGTGGTGCCCCAATTACACTACACGTTACGGGATTGATGATGGTGATGATGATGATGATGAGTATTTACAAAGCGAACAACGGGAAGTTTGTTCCAGTCAGTAACCGTTCATTAGAAGAAAGAATACTTGTACGTATAACCGTTTTTCGCTAACTTTAAAAGTACCATATCCGTGGACTTGATGGACCTAGTCACTACGATTTACGTATATGAAGATATTGATTGTGTGATATGGCGTTTTTGTATGAATTAATTGGTTAATATTTCATTTTGTCAAGCCAAAGTATATCATATAATGGTAAAGCATGCACGTTATTAACCCAGTGTTGGTGTGTCGTGAAGATATGATGCAGGCAGGTAGGCCTATATACGCACTTGTATACAGTGTAAACGTCAGAATGCTCTGCTTGTCGATGTTTTCTTTATATGCTGTTGATTCTAATTCATGTACTGTGATTACACATATGTCAGAAATTCATCTGGTTCAGTGCTTGCCAATATGTTACCCTGGTTCAGTGCTTACCAATATATTACCCTGGTTCAGTACTTGCCAATATGTTACCCTGGTTCAGTGCTTGCCAATATATTACCCTGGTTCAGTGCTTGCCAATATATTACCCTGGTTCAGTGCTTGCCAATATATTACCCTGGTTCAGTACTTGCCAATATATTACCCTGGTTCAGTGCTTGCCAATATATTATCCTGGTTCGGTGCTTGCCAATATATTTCCCTGGTTCAGTACTTGCCAATATATTACCATGATACCTAGGATGGTTCTGATCAACGATGGTTCTGATCAACGGTACGGTCTAATTAAAGATAGTTTAATTGACCATGCCTAGCCTGTTACTTGCATGTCAATTAGGTCGTCGTCGCATCTGTGCAGATTTGACATCAACTGGAGCAGGCCAGAGTCGTTCTTCACGAACGCAGAACGAAGTCTGATTGTGAAAGTGATCCTCGATAGGACAAAGTTCACGTCTCCTGCTCCAACAAATAAACTGACACTAACACCACTAAAAGGTCTCGCGTCGTCACCATTATTCCAAGAGCAATTCATGCATGACCTCTTCCAAGAACTAGAAATTAGCTTTGGTAAGTGACAAATGGAACAGTTTCATCACTGTCTTAGAGTAGAATATTTATTCAAACGCATGTATGTGGTTGCGTAACTGCTATCTTCTCTTGCACCCTTTATTTAACGCGTACCTGTCATTGTACCTGTCATTGTACCTGTCATTGTACCTGTCATTGTACCGTTTGGTTACAGTTATACTAGGAGAATAATTTATAGTTGTTTCAGTCTGGACAATTATTTCGATAAGCTGTGCAATGAACGCCTCTATAAAACTACGGTTAGTCACAATCAGAAAAGTTCACTCACTCACCTTTAAAGGAACATTTGGTATCATATATTTAATACATTCACTTCATTGTGCAATGTGTCCAAGTTTATGTTGATGGAATATTTTTATAGACATTTTATGTTTGCCATGCATAGCAGTAATGGCACCTTTGTATTATACACGTCTGAAACAGGTGCATTGACGAAAGTGAACCTTGTTTGCCAGGTATACAGAAACTGTTGTCACTGGGGGTCTACACAGCAGCCTTTCCACTGCACGAGGTACAGCGGTGTTTCTTTTCATACCTGTTTCTAGTTGCGCCGTTGAAAATGGTAGATATGTCAGCGAGACAACATTAGTATAAAACGTACATTATTGCTAGTTTTGATCTTTCGAAACGAACATACATGTACATACAACGAACAAGAGTAGCAAAGAAAAATACACACACGCGCACATCCACTCACGCACGCACCCCCCCCCCCCCCCCACACACACACACACACACACACGCACGCACGCACGCACGCACGCACGCGCGCGCGCATTGACGCAAGTTGTGAGTGGTATTTATTTAGCTGTTATCTCGTTTTCAATTAAGTTATCACTTGGGTTAATCATTTGAGGCTTGCTACCGTGTTAAGGATATGTGAGAGTGCTGCTTACTGTGTAGCATATATCCACCAGGGTCATTACTTGGTGGAAGGGTACGTCCAACGAACACCCATCGTAGGAGAAGACAAGGACCGCCAGGTGGGTGAGCCTGTTCTATCCGGTGATGTTCCAGGTGCATGATGCTCATGTATGCTGATTATGGAGGCCAAGAAACATGCAGTCAAATGAAACACGAACGGGGACATTTGGAAACGTCGTAGACTAAAAAGAGTTGCGAGTGTCCACGGTTCTTCATTCAATTGTGTCCTCGTGTATGTGCTATTTGGCAGAATTAACTGAGTCGCGTCATGGACGCTTCTGTCGAGACTGATATGGTTGCGACATACAGTTCCCAGCAGGTTACGCATTTACCCAGTTTTGGGGATCTAATGAATGCTTCCCCTGGCATAGCAAACACCAGGCAGAGAGAGCCAACGGTTTTTATTGTCCCATACGAAAAACATCGCATCGGGTGAACCAAATTGCCCAAGTTCCGGATCGGTAGTAGGTGGAATCGAACCCTGGTCCACTCGGTGTTCCGATCGCCGAGCTGCCACTCCAGTTTAAATGTTGATTTTTATAAATATGCGTTTCCAAACGCGGTTTCTGTCCACTATGAAAATAGGATATACATACACTCCGACATCCGGTTATTCTCTTCAGTGGTAAATGCCTAACCCCTCCAATAGGCATGGCTTTACTGTTGTATGATTCAACGGTAGCAACGCCAGAAACTTCATTATCATAATATCGGCCAGAAACTTACTGAATGTTTAAATGATCAAACTTGTATGTCACCCCATAACAGCCAAACGTGCGCACGCACGCACGCACGCACGCACGCACGCACGCACGCACGTACACACACACACACACACACACACACACACACACACACACACACACACACACACACACACACACACACACACACACACACACACACACACACACACACACACACACACACACACACACACACACACACACACACACACACACACACACACACAATTATATACATTGGGTAATGTTAAATATGTTGTAATCACATGCGTACTACATCACCAAACATATATGACTACTACTACAGTGCCTGTTGCAAGACGCCTACCTGCTGGTAATAGCAAACAATTGTCGATGATGTGCTTCTGTTTGTCGTAGTCTTGTGTAGTTCGCAACACGTTTTCTTGGCCTTATCTCCACAGAGGCTATACGAGTCATGGGCGAGACCGGGCCGATGGTACTGCCATCAACCACTTCATCTCATAAGGTATCATACTAGTCGACGTTCTTCGAGATTAGCACCATGTCGATGTATGTAACTTACGTTTTTCGACTATATTCTCCCTCCTATGGCAGGAATACGACGACAATTATCACTAACAATGTCTTATCAATCACCTCTCACAACCGTACATACACATAGCTTACCTTCAATGTACCACTGCTTAATACGTTACTAAGCCATCGTATATATCAGAGACAATATATTATATTAAAACTACAAAGACAGGTGTAAAATGTTGTGCCGCTTATTTATGATATTAGCACAATGGTGTTCATCGAAAATTATCTACCACCTATTATGTTACCATAAAATAATTGTTTATGTTGTGTCCTATAACACTACCACACCGTTCGTCATGTTCAACATTCTACCATATCTCATATTGCCATCAGTGCCACCTCTTACGGTTTATCCGAAAGACGTATGGATTTTCTTCAAGTTGACGGTTTTACGAGCTAATGAGACATTTCTTACAGTGTTAGGTGTTTTGAACAAGGTTTTTCTTGCATTACGGTGTACAACACGTGTAAGTAAAATGACACACAAATAACATTTCGTCAGTCCGAAGAGGATTCTCCTTAATGGGTTCAGCTTACATGATTATAAGAAAACGTGATTATTAAAAAAATGTACCATCAAAAATTCTAAACTTTTTTACATGCCGCTGTCATCTTGTAATATGCCTGTATGTGCGATATCAGTCAATGTTTACCAATATTGGTACGAATTACGGCGCACACGTGTCTAGTGGCCAAAAAAAATCCGCAAATATCCTTCCGCCTACTAAAATCATCTAAAAATCCACCATTTCACTCTCAACAGCTTCCACCTTATGTCAGATCATATGAATTTTTTTAAACTTCCTATATCCAAACTTACTATGCCCTACATTCGTCTGTAACACACCAGGAAGCCTAACTGAGGCATGATCCCTAATAGTTTAGCTGTCCGCAGTCAGCTGCGCCAATATCTCGCGAGATTCAATTAGTGCATCCCACTTTTCATGGCGAGCTCCTTTTGAGCATGCGCGGCAAACCAGCAGACGATGATAATCATACGGATTCGTCTGCGATATTATGGATTTCTTTTAACAGTCTTACGAGTGTGTACCACTCAGGGTTGGCACTTATACACTACAGCAACGTTCGGCATTCTCTGTCATCAACCATAATACTACAACAACCACCCGCCGAAAATGCTAATGATGACAATTGCAATAGTTGTGTTGACATGTTTGTTATGAACTGTTGATTCACGTTGCGGTGTTGTCGTTTGTCTACAGAAAGTACTTCGGTGAGAAAATAGCCATGTATTTTGCGTGGCTAGGCTTCTACACGTTTATGTTGATACCGGCATCATGTGTTGGTGTCATTGCGTTCATCTACGGACTTATCAGCATGCGAAATAACATACCAAGGTACGATGTCCCTTGGACATGTCGCTGGTGAACGACGCTGTGTCCATGTCGTAAGCATGTGGCGTTATGTCATCGGTATAGCTATGCACATTTATGTAAATATACTATGCAGATTTGCCACTGCAGCACTGATCATCCCATTGCATTACTTCCGTTGAAT
Source organism: Lamellibrachia columna (assembly GCA_963662155.1). Taxonomy (NCBI): domain Eukaryota; kingdom Metazoa; phylum Annelida; class Polychaeta; order Sabellida; family Siboglinidae; genus Lamellibrachia; species Lamellibrachia columna. The sequence goes on from OY759270.1 coordinate 29,377,673, forward strand.
TGCAGGTTGAAAACTGACATTCTATGTGTTTGTAAACGTTTTAAATGTTGTACATTTAACCTGTATCTCAGATGTATTTTTTCATTTCATGATGTTGGGAGCTTCAGAACAAGTCTACATTATTAATGCATAACCAATCATCCACATCACTATTTTTCTCAGCCCCTGTTACTTTTAATTGTTAATTGCAGCAGCTTTACCGAAACGATTTAGATGAAGGGGTTTATCTCAGATTAAAAATAATCGTTTGCTATGTTTCGGACGAACACAATTAAACACTAAACGAACACATTATTTTTAACTGCCATGTAAACCACATAGCAACATCAGACAGACACACAGACACAGACACGCACAGTCACGCGCACACATAGACACGCACACACACGCGCACGCTCACGCGCAAGCTCACGCGCCCGCGCGCGCACACGCACACACACACACACACACACACACACACACACACACATTTGAAGTAACGCCATTAAAAAACTCAGTGTCATCAAAACCCAATCAAGTCAGCGCCTTAGATTATATATTATTAAAATTTATTTATTTAATATAAACAATATTTTGAATCTATGTATGTACGTTCTGCGCACTCTAGACGTGAATGTGACGTGCGTATTACAGCAATGACATCTGCAACAAGACAGGGGTCGGCAACGCCACGATGTGTCCTAAGTGTGACAGGCAGTGTCCATACTGGCGCCTAAGCGACGGCTGCACGTACGCGCGACTGACGTATCTATTCGACAACTATGCTACTGTTTTATTCGCCTTCCTCATGGCGATATGGAGTAAGTTGGCCCAACCTGATTGGTTTTGAAGATATTGGTTATGAATATTTTGGTTATGAAGATACGTTTTCCTCAAAGTTAGAGAGGAGAGTAGAACCAGATAGCTCGAAACAGACTTAGTTAAGGAATAGTCTCGGATGGTTATGATAAAGCGCTCATTCTCCTAGATGACGTTACCGTAATGGAATAAATTACCTAATGAGTGTGTTGTGTCAATGCTAGCAGTGGATGCTTCCCCCAAAAAGTCGATGTTGCAATGAACAGGTCTGTCAGGGGTGAAGTGCAAATAATAATAATACAAAAATAAAAGTATTTATATAGCGCCCGATCAATAAAAATTGCTCTCAGGCGCTTTACATACATGCAATCATAACGTATTAAAATATTAATTATTATTAACCATAGTAAATTTTTATTAATCATATTAAAATAAATATATTAATTATATATATATAATTAATAGAGTTATATATATATATATATATATATATATATATATATATATATATATATATATATATATATATATATATATATATATATATAAATATATATATATATATATATATATATATATATATATATATATAGTAAAAGTAAATATAACCATATCGTTGACAATCTCATAACGGCAGTCTGTACGCAAATGTTGTGGACTCTCGATAAGCCAATGGCTTCCTTGGCAACTTGCCATTTGGAGTTTGTTGCTTTGGAGGAGAATCTCGTTAAGTGTTGTTAAACCTGCTAGTCATGTCTTTTCCCAGACATAGCAGTTGTCAGATCCACAGTCTGACGTCACAATCCTAATTATGAGCGTGACCTTAGCAATCATGTTTACATATTACATAAACAGGGAGTCATACATCTGACAGATCAAACTTTCCCACATACTGGTCTCGCTGAAGCAACTTTGCCTTTTGTTTTTGTCGCAATGACAAATGCATGGGCCAGAAATGAAAAGAAAAATACGACAGAATGTCCGATTGCGGCGGCCATGATTGCTAGGCAAACAGTGAGGTAAGGATCTGACAACTGCTTTTTGCTATGGATCCATTGACATGAAGAATGCCTTTGAACGACAGTGTCTAGGTCGTACTGACTACGTACGTCCTTACTTGATCCACGTGCTCAGTCCAGCGACACCTTCTGGGAATGACGCCGCGGAAGATCGGTTACTTACAAACGGCAGCTCCTCTCTTGTAGAAGTCGCTGCAGTATTGTCTGTAGACGGTAGCAGGCCATTGTCAGTGTATAGGAAACATTGAAATCCAATATCTTGCGGTGGAACATTACGAACGTTTATTCAATGCAATATGATTTATTTTGGTATCACACACATACACATAGTATACAATACTATACATGTTGAGTATCATACCTTCAGTTACTAGAGCACATGGCAACATTTCCGTCTGTGATACATATATTCCGCAGTTTAGAATAAAGGTGTCAGAAGGTAAAAAGTTTACTAATGGGAGGTAAATAAATATATTGAAACAGTCAGTTAAGATGGTAACATGAAATTGAGACAGGTCATGAGATTGGAGAATTAGAGAAGAAACAAAAATACAGATAATAAGGAGAGGATGGACGCAGCAGTTCTTGGGGAGGATTTTCTTATGAGGGCACATATTTATGCCCGTCTCTTGTATACTGACGTAGCGTCAACATGACATACACAAATTATCAATCTCTGTTGAAGTATATATAGAAAACGTATACAACATTTAATAAAAAATAATTATTATTAAATATAATATTATTTTCAGTCGTAGTTGGAACTCCAAACGAACACGAGAAGCCGTGATCATGTGAAGGCAATAAGTGCGCTAATGTACTGTGTGGTGACGCTGTATTTATAAGATTTATTGAAAGATCAGTCCACTACGTTGTTGTCTTGCAGGCACTGTGTTTCTCGAGTTCTGGAAACGCCGTCAGGAGGAGCTGCAGTATGAGTGGGACTTGATCGACTTTGACCTGGAAGAGGTTAGCTACTATGCCACAATAAAATAACTCCATATTATTGCACTCTTCGCCTTTACAGAACACACTAGTCACAAGTAGCATGGCTGTGCTTGGTTACTAAGCAAAACCCACGAACTGGTATCGCCGATGACTTGAACATATACTTGCGCACATGTATGCCTGCGTGCGTTCTTGAGTATCTGTGTTCGTTCAAGTACAGCGTGTGTGACGCTGTCTATGCTTATCAAGTATTTACACACTGTGTTTCGTATTGTTTTCCGTTAATACGGTAAATACAAAAGTGCATATATTGTAGCAAGTAAACTTACTTTTTGAAAATTGTTGTAAGATGGCAAGTTTATTTGGAATAACTCAGTATACATTGCGTGTATTACTAAGCAGATCATAAACTATCCTGTAGTTTCCGCGTTCACTTTATTATCGCGTGCGGAAAACGCTTTGTGTTGAACGTGACTACGTACGTGTCATTTGGTAAAAGGAACAAAGACGAATGTCTAGATGATTGTTTCCAGGGTGGCGTGAGGCTGCTAAACATGAACGTTTCTCGTTGTAGAGATTGAGACCCGAGTATGAGATCAGAGTAAAACAGAAACGACAAAACCCCATTACACTGGTGAGTTTGGTTGTTTTCGGTGTTACTGATCATGTGGTCAGCCGGCAGTTGGGGTATGGCAGGGTTCTGAACACCCCATCTACCACCTGTTTTTAGGGTCCACCTCCCACCAATCTCATTCCCACCTATTTATGAGGCCAACTTCCCGCTTCCGGCCACACTCCCTCGCTCTTCGTTACGGACTGTTCGTATTATTCGCATATTCACAAATACTGCTTAATATCAAGTGTAGCCTGAACCACTTTGCAATAATGATGACCAGTGTATTACATTAGTCACTGTGAATGTTATATATGCATTCTCTTTTGCTGCATCAACTCGATTAAAATCATTCCCTGTTAGGCTGACAGGAAGTATAATGCGTTTCCGTCGTCAGCTGAAAATCCACATGTTAGACTCCCCCCTCCCGCCCCCATAATCACATAGCGTCTTAGATGAACGTGGCATTTGTTATAGACATTTACTTTGTCTTCAGACGTTTATAATAGGCGCTTTAGAAATGTTATCTATCATATTGCATTGTATACTTATACAGTGACTGTATGAATGTTTACAGGAAATGGAGCCGTATCAGAAGTGGTCAACTCGATTCACTCGCACTATGACCGCATACGGCATTGTACTTACGATGGTCAGTACAACAGTGGAGGCCTACACAAACACATATTACATTGTACTTACGATGGTCAGTACAACGGCGGAGGCCTACACAAACACATAGTTACATTGTACTTACGATGGTCAGTACAACGGCGGAGGCCTACACAAACACATAGTTACATTGTACTTACGATGGTCAGTACAACAGCGGAGGCCTACACAAACACATAGTTACATTGTACTTACGATGGTCAGTACAACAGCGGAGGCCTACACAAACACATAGTTACATTGTACTTACGATGGTCAGTACAACAGCGGAGGCCTACACAAACACATAGTTGTTCTTCTTAAATACTAATTATTGAGTATTGGCCCACCACGACGGCTGTAGGGTCGGTATGCAATCGTGCCCCTGCATGTGGTTCTGCCCCGCCTTCCACTACTAGGTAGCTTTGAATATTCGCGAAATGAATTTGAAATGAGACGAACAAACATCGAGCTCCGGGCCACATCAATTTGATTCTATTAAGCGGCTGATTCATTTAAGCGACGCATTTTAATACAGTAAACATAAAGAATGATTATGTCCCAACCAATATATGTTATTCTACTAAATGGCTGATTATGTTTTTTACATTATTCTGTTAAACGGCGTCCACTGTATTCTACACCCTTTGTGGTATGAGAACTCCAGTCTTCTATCAACCACAACAACTAGTTAAACCTATTATATCAACCTGTGTATGAACGACTAATGTTGCAGGGCACATAGCATATCTTGCTTCTACATAATAAAGAAGTGTATGACTCTCTATGTCTGTTCTCTCATATCTCCGTCCGTTTCGCGTGTATGGGGCTAACATTTTGTAGGCGTGCCATGGGGCCCACTGTGATTGTTCGTACATTAAAAAAATTCCCACGGGGTGGGAATATTAAGAAGGAACCTATGTATACGTTTGACGTACAGATTACTTAACTCAGAACTATAGTACGTACACTTGTTAGCAAGGCTTCGCGTGTTTCTACCATTGTTGCGTGATCTACGTCAAAGGTCCATCGAACGCTTCGTGAAACTGGCAGTTGCACTTGATTTTTGGAGCGTGAAGTTGGTATTGTCAATGATATTGCACTACCAATATTTGACCAGGTAGTGCAAGTAGTCATAAGCTGTTGCAGCGGTTGCCTTTTTGTTCCGTGCAACGCCGGGTAACTCGGCTAGTAAATTAATAACTTACCTAGGAAGATAATGAGAAACGTCTAGTCAACGTTACGGTGCGCTCCTTTCAGCGAGCAGTGCCACTAGTTTGAACAATCAGAAATGCACTCCATTCAGCGAACAATGTCATCAGTTGCCACAATTGGAAGTACACTCCATTCAGCGAACAATGTCATCATTTTGAACAATCTGAAGTGCACACCACTCAGCCAAAGGTGCCATCAGTTTGAACAATCTATAGTGCACCTTATTCATCCAACAGTGCCGTCAGTACTAAAAATCTGAACAATCCGAAGTGCACTCCTGTCAGCCAACAGTGCCATCAGTTTGATAAATTTATAGCGCATTCCAATCAGCCTAAATTTGAACAATCTAAAGTGCACTCCATTCAGCCTACATTGCCATTAGTTTGAACAATGCGTCCAAGTTGATATATCCAAGTAATTTGCGCGATGTTATTATGTAAACTTGTTTGATTGTCGTGTCGCCACACCGCGAGTCAGTGTTATTTGTTGGACCACGGCAGATATTACTGGTGGTGATGGCCATTCTGGGTGTCATCGTCTACCGCATCATCACTGTCGGGGTGCTTCATTCGGTCACCGTCTATCATGTCGGCCAGTACGCCAAGATCATCACTTCCGTGACAGCAGCTATCATTAATCTATCAGTCATCATGATTCTTAATGTGGTAAGTAAGCACTGGTGCTGCTGCTATGATGAAATGAACCCCACAGTTGTTAACGTTGCTAGTTTCAGATGCGATCAGGAAGTATCGTCAATTGTAGCTGTCGATCCACTGACATGTAGTGACAGTTCCCTGTACACACATGCGCGCACGCGCACGCACAATACGCACGCACATACACGCACGCACGCACGCACGCACGCACGCACGCACGCACGCACACACACACACACACACAAACAGGCTGCTGAAAGGCCATTTCAACTTAATCAAACATAGACACACTCTTAATGTTTCACGGATAGGCCCACCCATACATCGAATCCATGCTACACAATATAATTTTTTTTAAACGCCATGTTTAAAACCCGAAAACTTTAATGTTGCAGATGTATGGTAGATTGGCCAAGTTCTTGACAGAAATAGGTATGATTGTCCAATGACTTTAAGATTTACACAGTTCAGTGTACCACATAATATGTAATAATATCAACAGGATTTCCTGTGTAGTGTTCAGCTATACCAGCTGCAAGTGATTTACATGTAAATAAATGTGAAGTTTGTTAAGTTAAACAATTTGTGTGAACGAAAATGGCATACTCATATATTAATTCAAACGTCACTGAACTTATAAATCTGTCGAACTGTTTTAATTACACTCTTCGTCAAAATATGTTATGCATGAACATGATTGTATTGTTTTTCCAACATGAAGACATTTTGATATGGACATATTTATGTTGCAGAGACTCCAAGGACATATTCAGAGTATGAAGACAGCCTGACTCTGAAGATGTTTCTTTTCCAATTCGTAAATTTTTATGGTTCCACGTTCTACATCGCCTTTCTCAAGGGCAAGTGAGTACAATCATAATGTCGGTCGAGTGCGTTTTTTTCGTATATTGTTAGGCCTAGGGGGAATCTGGGGTACTTGTCCCTGTACAACCCTAAATTTGGAACTCCAAAATCGCACGCTGATTAATATATTTCCATTGTGTTTGATGATCATTAATGGCTGTCGTAAGGCGACATTTCATACATTTATCTCAGAAATTGATATACGTTGGACACTCACTATAAATACTCCCGGTGTAAGAAACATCCGCTAAACGGAAACAGCTTTGAAATCCGCGATCTGACCTGCACTGTGTTATATACCCGTAGATCTAATGAACACCATATATATGGAAGAGTTTGACTAAGTCCCAACATGTTCTGTAACACCTTTGACGATGTTGTCACTGATTAAGTGTTGAAGGTTATAATAATATATCGACCCATTGACATAATTCTAGCATATGTGGGGAATGTTACACTAATTAAGATGTGTGGACCATCCGTACGGCAGAACAACATAATGTGGTGGCCGCATTGACAAGTGCCTTGGAGACGTTGAGCACAAGATCACCAACATGGCTACTTCTGTTGCGTGCCGTGGCGTGGTTATATCCTTCCTTCCTCGAATCATTTGCTCGTCTGTGCAAATGTGTCATTTAGTTCTGGTGAAAGTATTGTTCAAACGATTAAATTATCTTGGACTCGGCCCAGTCGAAATTTTGCAGAAAAGGCTGCAGTAGCTCCGCCTATAGCGTAACACGAAGTTACTAACACTTTCATAAGTTACCCGATATAGCGATCAAAGTAAGTTCTTTCGGTGATTTCAACAAAAGTATTCACTTATTAAACAGACTGCGCTAACTATTCAGGCGCTAAACATCTTAACATCAACCTGATTCGTAATGGGCTTAATGAATTTGGTGTGTGTGTGGGTGGGGGGGGGGGTTGAGGAAAACTTAATATTAAAACCGTGATGTGAATACGTGGACTAGTGGATGATCCACGTATTAACTGGATGTTTGGATGTCTTCCTTTTCAGTCTTATTACTCACCCAGGTTCAAAAGAGTATTACTTGTTTGGACAGTTTAAACAGGACGACGTGAGTATCAACTTAATCTGCATTTTAATAGTTCGTATTTCAGTGGATCTCATAAAATACATCTTGAATCACTGTCACAACAAATTGTTGCGATCGAAGTATGGGTACGAGTATGGAAATAATATCGCTTAAAATGTTTTCTGATTTAGAAAGAATAATTAATTTTTTGTCCAACTTATATCAATAACTAAAGTGAAATCATTTCTATCAATGACAAAAGTGAAATAATTGCTGGCAAATGCGGATACCATGATTTAATGTTTTATATAATTTTGTTAATAGGATAAACCAACTATATCCAACACAACTACGCGTAAATTACCAATACCATTAACAGTTTCAACGGTAATGAAACTTACAATTGTGTATAATTGAAAACACCTGCCACGTGCTTGTAGTGCGATCCCGCGGGGTGTATTGTTGATCTGTTCGTTCATCTGTCCATGGTGATGGTTGGAAAACAGTTCCTCAACAACGTCAAAGAAGTATTAGTGCCGTAAGTAACTTCGCATTATTAGAATTGTCATTGTCTTCTCATTATCTCTTCTAGTCGTCCGGAAACCAGGTCCCATGTAAGCTGTTCACGGTGCTTCTCCGTTGATAATCTGTCCTGCATAACTGCTTCAAGTTCAGTCAGTGTCTTACGGATCCGGTCCCTCTGTCAACTTGGTTTATCTTAGGCAAGAACTCCAGTCTCACTGCAACGCTCATCACAACTACTGTGAACAATTTCAATTTTATTTCACTTTCACTTTCGATATTTCATTCTGTTCCATGCGTGCAGCATGTTTTCGATACAACGTCGACAGTCGCGTTCGCGGCAGAAGGAACAGGTTGGCAATCTGTACATGGGCTGGGAGCACGACCATGACTTGGAGGATCTGCCCGAACTGCCACTCTTTGATGACTACCTCGAGATGGGTGAGAGGAAACACGTTAAGGGGGTGTGGCAGGGGTTTTAATCTCCCACCCCAACCTGTTTGTAGGGCCAATCTCAATCTCATTATTCAAGTTCATAGATTTTTCAAACAATAAATTAAGTACAGTTACAAGTGCTATTGATCAAGTACAATACGTGTTAAACCAACCACAGTTACAATTACTATTGGTCAAGTACTATTAAACGTTAAAACAAGAATTAGTGTACATTATATTAAGAAACAACTACTCTACAACATTGGCTTCAAAGGAATTAACAAAACAAATTAGTTTCTCCTCTTCTTCTCATATATTCCTCGTCATTATATATATACGTTTTAAACTTTTTTCTACGCTTAGCCATCAAGTCAATTGTTACAACTATTTGATTATTATATATACATAGTCAAGTCTTAATAGGCAATGAACGAGCCAACTAAGTTCAACATGATCAATGGCTTTGAATGTAGACAAAATTAGGACAGATTTCAAGAATGTGTGAACGTTTTTTGTTTATTTCATATTATAAATATACTAATTGAATGTTCATGAAATCCTTTTTGATATTTCGTCGATTACATTATTTGACACAACTATGAATACACGTCATTTAAAAACGTCAAGAACAAGTACGGGGTAATGGAATGTTGACCATGTAAACATTCGAGTACTTGTACTTTACCCACATCCTCATGTCTACTGTACTAGATCTGTGCTATTACCTATCACACTTTCATCTTAGCAACCGGCATATTTACATTCACTGCTCACTCCTGCCAGAAAATCTAGACAGCTTCGACTATCTAGTTCTGGTCTACTTTTTGTTCCTAGAGTTGAAACAAACACTGGAACTAGGGCTTTCTCGGTTGCTGCACCAACTCTTTGCAACTCATTCCCTGTTAGCCTTCGGTCTTTTTAATCTTATTAATCCTCGTTGACAACATTAACATTGCATACAGATTTTTTTATTACCGAACTCTTTGTTTTAATGCGCATATGAGCCCCAGTTTACCGTTGATTTTTGTGTAATAGACGTTTTCATATTGCATTGGTTATCAGCAGTATATATCATCGGCTCCTACTTCCCGTTGCAGTGGTTCAGTTTGGTTTTGTGACAATCTTCGTGTCGGCGTTTCCTCTCGCTCCTCTCTTTGCGCTGCTCAACAACATCATCGAAGTGCGCCTGGACGCCTACAAGTTCGTGGCGATGTGGCGTAGGCCTCCTGCATACAAGGCTCGTAACATCGGCATCTGGTACGAGATCCTGAAGGGGCTCTCGTTCATCGCCGTCCTTTCCAACGTACGTATATAGCATAATTATGTGTTCTAATAAGTCACAGAAGAAACCATATTCACAGTTCATATCAGGTGAAAAACTATGAACCCCCAAAAAAAAATCTTGTATTACTTGGAAAAACTTATATTTCATTACATTATCTAAACGTTGAAGGAAAACTTATATTTCATTACATTATCTATACGTTGAAGGAAAACTTATATTTCATTACATTATCTATACGTTGAAGGAAAACTTATATTTCATTACATTATCTATACGTTGAAGGAAAACTTATATTTCATTACATTATCTATACGTTGAAGGAAAACTTATATTTCATTACATTATCTATACGTTGAAGGAAAACTTATATTTCATTACATTATCTATACGTTGAAGGAAAACTTATATTTCATTACATTATCTATACGTTGAAGGAAAACTTATATTTCATTACATTATCTATACGTTGAAGGAAAACTTATATTTCATTACATTATCTATACGTTGAAGGAAAACTTATATTTCATTACATTATCTATACGTTGAAGGAAAACTTATATTTCATTACATTATCTATACGTTGAAGGAAAACGGGTTAATGAAACGGAAGATTGGAAGATTTTATACCAAACCATGTTGTGTTAATTTCTTGAAAATTATCAATATTAATTAAACGTGGTTTATCTCAGTGCTGACATAGGGGTCGGATAGGTAGATGTATAGATGTGGACTGTCAACTTCGGGCACCAAACATCCAGTGGTTCATCTGCCACCCCAGGAAGGTGTTGCAACATTAGCATAGCGTTGCGAACAGCTGTACGTAACTACGAACTACTATTGTTCCGAGTTATGTAATATAAGTCAAACGTCAACATAGCATAACGTCAACATTCGATGGCAGCTGAAACGGTGTGAGTAAGTAATCTCCATAGGTACAAACTGTTTCATAGTACAGACTATTGAACACAATTATCTAAAGCGGGTGTTAAGCAGAAGGGCCGATTTTGACTCACAAGTTGATTTTGTGAACAGGCTTTTATCATAGCATACACGTCGCAGTTCATCCCAAAGATTACGTATCAACTGATAGACAGCGAAGAGGGCAAGGGTACACTCAAAGGCTACTTTGAAAACAGTCTCTCCTACATCGCTACAAAGGACCTAATTGCGAAACCAATAGGCAATCACTCCAGCGTATTCGGTGAAGTGCTTGAGTGCAGGTGAGGTTGGACACCCACGGGCGGGCGGGCGGGCGGGCGGGCGGGCGGGCGGGCGGGCGGGCGGGCGGGCGGGCGGGCGGGCGGGCGGGCGGGCGGGCGGGCGGGCGGGCGGGCGGGCGGGCGGGCGGGCGGGCGGGCGGGCGGGCGGGCGGGCGGGCGGGCGGGCGGGCGGGCGGGCGGGCGGGCGGGCGGGCGGGCGGGCGGGCGGGCGGGCGGGCGGGCGGGCGGGCGGGCGGGCGGGCGGGCGGGCGGGCGGGCGGGCGGGCGGGCGGGCGGGCGGGCGGGCGGGCGGGCGGGCGGGCGGGCGGGCGGGCGGGCGGGCGGGCGGGCGGGCGGGCGGGCGGGCGGGCGGGCGGGCGGGCGGGCGGGCGGGCGGGCGGGCGGGCGGGCGGGCGGGCGGGCGGGCGGGCGGGCGGGCGGGCGGGCGGGCGGGCGGGCGGGCGGGCGGGCGGGCGGGCGGGCGGGCGGGCGGGCGGGCGGGCGGGCGGGCGGGCGGGCGGGCGGGCGGGCGGGCGGGCGGGCGGGCGGGCGGGCGGGCGGGCGGGCGGGCGGGCGGGCGGGCGGGCGGGCGGGCGGGCGGGCGGGCGGGCGGGCGGGCGGGCGGGCGGGCGGGCGGGCGGGCGGGCGGGCGGGCGGGCGGGCGGGCGGGCGGGCCTGTTGATAAGCCTGAATAAAGTACGACATATAGTGGAATTGCACAGATGTTGAGTTCTACCAAATATGTGCCATTTATTTATGTCCTCCTTTTTTCAGAGCCACATAGTATTTTCCAGACTATGCCTACATAGAAAGTTATAATCGTAACATTTGTAACACTTGCAGGTGTAACGTATATATTAGACATATATTAGACATAAATGTGTTGCTTGTGGAAAGTCAGAGCTAGTTATTTGACCACACAAATATCTTAATATTTGCTAAGTTCGAAAAGTGCAACATCAGTTAAACTTGTCCCTTAAATATATACTAGACAACTATGGTCACTCAAACTTACTAGTGCAGAAGACGGTGGATTCCTTTTGTATTGCAAAGTAATTTGCGCAATAACAAGATAAAAGTCGTCGTCGTTGCTTTGAGGTATTCGGGGTATCGGCATCCCCCGCGGGGTCACTGGAGCAGCAACATCAGCAATATTGCCGAGCCGTACACCTACACGAGTCGCTTTTGGCACGTGTTCGCAGCGAGGCTTGTCTTTGTCATAATCTTCGAGGTGGGTTTGAACGTCGTCTTCCACACACCACACACCACAAACCCAATAGCGAGTGCCAAGCTACATTATACTAGGCCTAATTATGCAATGTACTGTTTTTTTCGTATAAACATAAATGTACAATATTACGCATATATGAATAGTTTGCGTGCGTGCATGCGTCGCATATATATATATATATATATATATATATATATATATATATATATATATATATATATATATATATAGTATGTATGCATGCAACTATGTATATATATATATATATATAATGTGCAGACATTTTTTTTAATTCACACTAAATACATTATGCATGTTTGCATACACAAATACATATGAATACACTGTCTTCTGGCAGTCAGTCATTTCTTTATCCAATCAATTATGCCATCCACGATACCATGGGCTTTTAATTTAAGTAGTAATCTTTGATGTGGCATTTTGTCGAAAGCGTTCTTAAAATATAAGTAGATCATAATTTTGTGACCCTATTATTTCTTTAAAAAAATTATTAAGCATGATCTTGCTTTTAAGAATCCACGTTGAGGTGAATTTAATAAATTCCACAGAATGGTCTTTTGTTAAACATTCTAATAATTTACAAATCACCGACGTTAAACTCACTGGTCTGTAATTTTCTGACTTACTTCTCGAACCATTCTTAAATAATGGTATGATGTTTGCTTCTTTCCATTTAAAAAGAAACCATTAGTAGTTTTAGAGGAATTCCATCCACTCCAGGTGATTTATTATCCTTCATTGCCTTTATTTTCTTAGCTACCATTTCGGAGTTATAATGAACTGTCCTAAATAGTCCGATTTAGCCTCCAGAAATTTAGCATTTGGAACTGATAATGAACTAACACATCATCTCTGGTAAATACTGAACTGAAGTATCTATTTAGGTCTTCTGCCATTAAAAACCTTGTGATATTATATTTCCAGCAATGTCTTCTGGTGGTCCAACCTTGTCTCATACATTTTGTTTACTCCTGACATATGCATAAGAACTCTTGCTGTCCTTTTTTATGTTACATGCTAGTTTTTGCTCATAGCTTCTTTAGACTGTCTAATTTCAGTCGTAGCTGCATTAAATCCCTCTTTGTAATTTGTAGTCTTCATCCTTTCTATTATGCCTATAAACCCTCCACATAGTTTGCTTGAACACTATTTTTTTAATATCTTCATTTCTTTCTGTTTTCCTTGTTTTTTTTCATATTTTAGAATGTTCCAACTTTTTGTTATGTTACATGCTCATTTTTTGCTTATGGCTTCTTTTAGATTGCCTAATTTCAGTCGTAGCTGCATTATGTGCCTCTTTGTAATTTGTGTAGTATTGGACTATACTGTATTCTTTCCGAATATTTCGACCGACTCACTCGTCCGTCGTCGGTGTAACGATGTCTGTCCGCCGACGAAGGCCGAGTGAGCCTGAAATATCAGGAAAGAATACAAAGCTTTTCTTAAGAGGTAATTACTAAGGTTTCTTCTTAACTCTCGAATTGTCGACAGTGTGTCCGCTGGTGGATTCCAGCCAACTACTGTCGATGGTATATTCACATGTGTGCTATGTTTTGTAAAACGACTCTGTAACAACTTGCCACCGTCTACAACTAGCCCCGGTCTCCCCTACATGAACTTAAACCCGAAGAATAAATTACTCAAACCTGAACCATGAACAAATACTACATAATACTAGATATGTTTCAGCCATAACTCATAATTACTCATTAAGCTAATTTTTGACAAGTTGGAAATGCAAAAAATAAAACCTATATAGTATATACTAGTGCGTCAAATGCTTATCGCGATACATATCGCACAGAAAAGATACCACGATATACCGGCAATACTGCGCAAGGAAATCCTACAACGCTGCAACTCAACTCCACTAAGCAGCATTCTAAAACAGAGACGGCTACGTTGGCTTGGTCACGTACACCGTGTGCCCATTGACCGCCTTCCTAAACAAATTATGTATGGGGAGTTAACTGGAGGCAAACGACCAGTTGGCGGACCCAAATTGAGATACAAAGATGACATAAAAAGAGACCTGAAAGATTATGTCATAGATCCTATGCACTGGCAAACAGTTGCCGAAAAACGACCTACCTGGCGAACTAGTCTTACTGACTGTTCTGCTATAGACATCAAAGCATACCAGATTCACCAGGAGATCAAGCGCGCGAGGCGTCATGCTCGCAATCAACCGACATGATACAGCAAACAAAAGCATTGCCTCACGAGACAGAAGCTGGCCACTACTTATTACTTACTGCGCAATACTAATAATTCCCATGTCGCCATGCACTGTTATACTATTATGTGGATCACACATGTGCATGTTTCAAAGAGAAGACATTTGTTTCCGTCATATCTGCTCGGTCGTCTGCTTGCAGCACGTGTGTTTCCTGGCGACGTGGATGGTTGTCTATATCATTCCGGATGTATCTGGGCGTGTCCGGCGCATGCGCGTGTACGACAAGCAGCTCATCCACAAACTCAACTTCGACGCGTCGTTTGCTGACACTCGGAAGAGGGAGCACGGAGGGGAAGATCAGCCGAGTCTGCTGCAGCAACTACAGGAGAACCAATCCGACGTCGACATTAGAACACAGTCCAGACCGGCATTAACGGGCAGCCGTCGCTTCAGCCTTCTGCAACACCTTGAAAACGTGGAACCAGACGACGCAAAAAAGCAGACGACGCAAAGCGAAGGTGACACTAGGGGACATGCTAGCACGATATCTACGGGCAGTCGTCGCAGTCTACTGGACCACCTCGCAAACGTAGAATCAAACGACGCGAAGAACAAGACGACGCAACACAAAGACTACCTCGCTATGGGAAGATCTAGTATTGCATCTCCGAGCAACCGTCGCTTTAGTTTTCTGAAACACCTCGAAGATATGCAACCAGAGCACTTTCATCGTAATGAAAGCAATCAATATTAGGTTATATACAATAACTAGTACATCTTGTCAGTGTGCTCCGAACATTCAGCAGTGATTGACTTAATCGACTCGGCGCAAAATTATATATTACTAACTGCTAAAGTTACTTACTTTAGCGCCGTACTGTTTAGAATATGATATATGTTAACGATTGCTTCATACTGTATGAATGCGTAGACGATTTGCTTGTCTGTGATACGTCAATGATACCTTGTATAGTGTGCTCTGCATCTCATTTATTACACAGCTGTCAACACATGAAAAACATCAAACAACTGATAGGGTAAACATACAGCTAATTGGATGTCACGAAATAAATACTGTTTTTCACGTTATCGAAATAAGCTTGTCACTTATATTGAAATCGAGCCGTATTGTGTATACCATTACATGCACCAAAACAAATTGCACATTGATGAAAATACAATGCCATATAACTTAGCGACAGCGGTGATTTTTTTCTCAACTGTTGCGCTCTCCGATGGCTATAGAGGCGTATGTACATGTCGTGGCAACGGTTTACCCACTGTCTCGCTCATGTCGGCCACTGGGTCGAATTCGGCTGGCTCCAGCCATCTGTTTGCTGTTTTCATCTCTCCATGCTCCAGTCCCACACCAGTCGATACAGGTTAGGGCTGGTGTGTCTTGGCTTGTTTTACCATATCTGTATTTTATTAAGCTTTGCAAGCACGAAATAGTTGTTTAATCTGCGTGATGTTCGCTTTGCAGTATCGTTACAGTTCGTTTCGTTTTTGGTCAACAGTTAATTCAGGCAAATGGTTGTTGCCTTAGTTAATTCAGGCAAATGGTTGTTGCCTTAGTTAATTCAGGCAAATGGTTGTTGCATTAGTTAATTCAGGCAAATGGTTGTTGCCTTAGTTAATTCAGGCAAATGGTTGTTGCCTTAGTTAATTCAGGCAAATGGTTGTTGCCTTAGTTAATTCAGGCAAATGGTTGTTGCCTTAGTTAATTCAGGCAAATGGTTGTTGCCTTAGTTAATTCAGGCAAATGGTTGTTGCCTTAGTTCATTCAGGCAAATGGTTGTTGCCTTAGTTCATTCAGGCAAATGGTTGTTGCCTTAGTTCATTCAGGCAAATGGTTGTTGCCTTAGTTCATTCAGGCAAATGTTTGTTGCCTTAGTTCATTCAGGCAAATGTTTGTTGCCTTAGTTCATTCAGGCAAATGTTTGTTGCCTTGAGGGTACGTTTTGCGCTCCTTAAATAGATCGTACCTTTCATTTTGTGCGTTAACAATTTGACGATCACGGCAAGCTACGTGCTTTGCAGATGTCCATGACAACGAACAATACATCGGGATTCGGGGACTATGTTGTTGGCCATGTTCTCGAAGGTTTTCTCATTTGATTCACCGTTCACTTCGGATGTATATATATATATATATATATATATATATATATATATATATATATATATATATATATATATATATATATATATATGTATATATGTATACTTGTGTAGCCAATTTTGTGTTTGCTGGATGGCTGTATCATGCTTGTAACTGTTAAACTGACACTGAGCCTAAGCCTAAGCAGAAGCCTAAGGCTAAGCCTAAGCCAAGGCTAAGCCTAAGGCTAAGCCTAAGCTAAGGTCGAGCCTGAGGCTGAGCTGAGGCAAGATATCGTTTCTCTCTGCGGCAAATGTTTCGTTCTCTTTCGCCATTGTGAAAATGTCTGCTTCGAAGGTCTTATTTATGCTATCCACTGTTACCTTTCTGTATCTCTTCCATTATCGGCAAACCTCAATTGAGTATCGCGCTGATTGTTGCCTTCGCCGCCATGGAGTATTAGTAGTAGTATAAAGGTACAAATGATGTGACGGATTCAGGCATGCGCATGCACAACCACGCGCTTCCTGAAGCGGCGACATCTGGGGGATAGCGTGGCCCATTTCAATGAAAGCGTAGCAAAAAGGTGCCGGTCTTTGGCCATCACACTGAATTGCTACCCTTAGCCTAGGCGAACGACTCTACAAAATATGCCACTTCTGCCATGCGGTAATGGTTTCTTAGGTATGCGTATACCAGCTTTGTATAATTTGTGTGATATTTTATTTAAAAATGTGAAATTTTTATGCCATTTTTTTTTAAATTGTAGCATTTTTGTAACATTTTCTTTAACTTTGTGACTGTCTTTGACTTTGTTGTGTCATTTTCTTTAACAGTGTGACATGTTTTGGTGTCATTTTCTTTAACTTTTCATCTCCCATCATAAATGTTTTTAAATTTAACTATGTAGAAACGCTTTCACGCTAAGTAAGTACCAATTTTATATGTATTTTATCGCACTGACCTGCCAATGTAATGCTTTTTGCTAAGTATGTACCGCTTTTATCTATGTAGAAACAATACCTCTTCGTATGGTGTCTTCTAGCGGGTGTCTGTGTTAAGCTGTCGAGAACTGTGAGGATCCCGAAGGGGCCAGAGAATCCCAAAGGAACCCGGAGCAAACCCTTAAATGTTTGACTTTGTTGCAACATTTTCTTTAACAGTGAGACATTTTTGTTTTTGTAACATTTTCTTTACCTTGCAATTTTTTTTACATTTTCTTAAATTTTGTGACTTTGCTGTGACATTTTCTTTAAATATGTAAACATTTTTGTAACATTTTCTTTAACAGTGTAACATTTTTGTGACATTTTCTTTGTGACATCTTGCTGTCATTTTCTTTAAAAGTGTGACATTTTGGCGAAGTAGCAAAGAAGCGAGGCAGCGAAACAGCAAAACAAAAAAGCAGCAAAGTAGCAAAGCAGTGAAGTAGTAAGGCAGGAAAGTAGCGAGACAGCGAAGCAACGAGGCAGCGACGCAATGAAGCAACGAGGCAGCAAAACAATGAAGCAGCAAGGTAGCAAGTCAGGAAAGTAGTGAGGCAGCGAAGCAATGAAGCAGCAAAGTAGCGAGGCAGTAAAGCAGCGAAGTAATGAGGCAATGAAATAGCAAAACAGCGAGGCAGTGAAGCAACGAAGCGGTGAATCAATATGTAATTTTTTGTGACATTTTCCTTAAATGTATGACATTTTTGTAACATATTCCTTAACTTCTAGCATTTTTGTAACATTTTCCTTAAATGTGTGACATTTTTGTGACATTATTCTTTAACTGCATGTCATTGCAACATCATTCATCACTGCCTACCTTTACAGCCAAACACCTTTGGCCTTCTATTCATCCTACCTGCTAGCATCTTCATCCGTTACAGGCCACTGCACCCCAACCACATTCGATCGTCATCGTCTGTTCAGCTTTACCGTCCATCTATCCCTTCATTCAACATCCTCCATGGCAACGAAGCAGCGAGGCAGTAAAAATAGGAAAAACAGCAAAAATAACAAATACAGCGAAGGGACGAAGCACCCTTGGTACAGTGTCATCTAGCGGGTGTTTATGTTAACCTGTCGAGAGCAGTGAGGGTCCCCATGTAGTGAGGCAGCTAAGCAACAAAGCAGCAAAGTAGCAAGGCAGAGAAGCAATGAAGCAACGAAATAACAAGGCTACGAGGCAGCGAAGCAGCAAAACAGCGAAGTAGCGAAGCAGTAAAGCAAAGAAGCAGTAAAGTAACGAAGCAGTGAAGTGACAAAGCAGCGAAACAATGAAATAATAAGGCACCGAGGCTACGAGGCAGCAAAGCAATGAAGCAGTAAAGAAGCAGTTAAGTAGCGAGGCAGCGAAGTAGCAAGGCAGTGAAACAGAGAAGTATCGAGGCAGTGAAACAGAGAAGTAGCGAGGCAGTGAAACAGAGAAGTAGCGAGGCAGTGAAACAGAGAAGTAGCGAGGCAGTGAAACAGAGAAGTAGCGAGGCAGTGAAACAGAGAAGTAGCGAAGCAGTGAAACAGAGAAGTAGCGAGGCAGTAAAACAGAGAAGTAGCGAGGCAGTGAAACAGAGAAGTAGCGTGGCAGTGAAACAGAGAAGTAGCGAGGCAGTGAAACAGAGAAGTAGCGAGGCAGTGAAACAGAGACGTAGCGTGGCAGTGAAACAGAGAAGTAGCGAAGCAGTGAAACAGAGAAGTAGCGAGGCAGTAAAACAGAGAAGTAGCGAGGCAGTGAAACAAAGAAGTAGCGTGGCAGTGAAACAGAGAAGTAGCGAGGCAGTAAAACAGAGAAGTAGCGAGGCAGTGAAACAAAGAAGTAGCGAGGCAGTCAAACGAAGCAACGAAGCAATGAAATAACAAGGCACTGGGGCTATGAGGCAGCAAAGTAGTGATGCAGCGAAACAACGAAGTAGTGAGGCAGCGAAGCAACAAAGCAGCAAAGTAGTGAAGCAATGAAATAACAAGGCACCAAAAGTGGCAAAACAGCGAAGTAGCAAAACAGTGAAACAGCAAAACAACATTTTTGTAACATTTTCCTTAAATGTATGACATTTTTGTAACATTTTCCTTAACTTATATTTGTGTAACATTTTCTTTAACTGCGTGACATTTTGCTGTCATTTTCTTTAAATGTGTGTCATTTTGCTGTCATTTCCTTTAAATGTGTGTCATTATGCTGTCATTGTCTTTAAGTGTGTCATTTCTCTTTCATTTTCTTTAAGTGTGATATTTTTTGTGGCATTTTTTTACTTTGTGACATCTTGCTGTCATTTTCTTTAACTGCGTGACATTTCTCTGTCATTCATCACTTCCTGCCTTTACGGTCAAACACCTCACCATCGTTGACTCATCCTGTCCGCTAGCATTTCCATCCGTTACAAGCCACTCCATCCATCTTCTTTTCACACAGTCCATCTGCTGTTTTCGTCATCCGTTCCCTTCCATTCGTTCCACGTGTCCAGCCCACTTTAAGCCACTCCTCACCAGTTTCCACTTTTACACCAAACCTCACCAACCTCGTTCCTCCCCTCCTCAATTCTTCGCTTGGCTACTCTGTTCGCTTCTGCATTTCTACTCACCCAGTTATTTTCGCAAACTTGGACTTAATTTTTATTTTTTTTTCTGCCATTACCATGGTTTCTTGGCCACATAGTTAGGCTGGCGTGATGCACAAACTATGCATCTTTCCTAAACATCATCTCGAAGAACAGAGACGTGACCTTCCCTCTTAAGCTTAAAAAGTAAAAGGTAAAGGTATGTTCTTATATAGCGCGGTATCTATACTAAACAGGGCACTCTTAATATGCATTATGCATACATCGAGGTCATTAACACCCTGCTCTCAAGCAGGACGTTAATGACCTCAGAATCAGAGAGATGAGTACACGCATTTGAATTGAAATGCTTCAGGAGATGTACTCTTCTATGTTTTTTTTTACACCAAGCAGAAAACAAACGAATATGTGAGACAACAAGTGGACTCCCTCACTGGAAAGTAAGAACCTTAAGTAAGAATCTTAATTTAATGTCATGGTCTCTTGGCTTGGCCACATCACTCACCACAACACCATCTCAAAATTCACCATACAAGGCACCCTGGAGGGCAAGAGGAGACAGGACCGGCAGAAGAAAAACTGGCTGGACAACATACAGAAATAGACCGAACCCTTTACCGGCCCTTCTATGAACAGCAGAAGACAGACCAGGTTAAAGTAGAAAATTGCACCCCTATGACCGTCCTGGTCAAGGGATAAAGTGAAGTGAACTGCATAATGTAATATCCTGGACTATGTTGCATGATTGAGTAGGCACTGATGTGTGAGTTGGCTAGAGCACTGTACCGATGTAGACAGCCGTTCAAATAAACATTACAGTTAGTTGAAAAGCTAGCCTTATTATACTGAACCCAGAAAGAGAACTTTACATGGTGGCAGCGGTTCGATGCAAAGAAAGCACGCATGGACCACGTAAGAACATTGAATGTCAAACTAACTTGAAATATGCGATTGTTGTGCCACGAAGGCAGCATAGCGAATGAAGTAAAATGAAGCCGAACTATTTTCACGTACAGCACACTGCAGTAGAGACGTCCATCGCTAGAAAAGCAGGCGTATGAATACATTGAAAGCTACAAAAGTAAAGCGGCACATACAACGAAAAGCGTGACGCGACAAAAGCGAAGAAGTGTGATGATCTACGCTATACGTAATGCTCGTCGACGCACGAGTGTAGCGCGTGCAAGACGTACGCCGTGTTGTGATTGCTATAAATAAAGAAATACATTGTATGCAATACACACTGAACTGACTACTGCGAACACGGAATAATGTCTGACCATCCACGAATGGACTGGTCTAACGCAGACCTAGCTGGAACATTCAAACTGTTCAAGCAAAAATGTGAAATATACTTCAATGTAAAAGACACAAAAGTCGACAAAATGGTCAACCATATACTGCTATATGCCGGTGTTGAAGGTATAAAAATATACAATTCGTGGAACTTATCAGATAGTGATAGAACAGATCCATCACTGGTGTGGGAAAAATTCCAAGCACACATTGAGCCCAAAGTAAACTTTAGGGTGCAACGTTTTTATCTACAGAAATACAGTCAGGCAGGAGGTGAATCAATCGATGATTACGTCACACGGTGCAAGCTGCAAGCGCAAAAATGCAAATTTAATCAAGCTGAAGCAGAGGAAAGACTCATTGAACAGTTGATCATCGGCACTAACATTGCAGAGCTACAAAAAGAGCTATTGGGTCATGACGATAAACTCACGCTAGAAAAAGCACTGGACATAGGGCGCACAACAGAAGCGTCAATAAGTCACATGACGCAGCTGCAAAGCGTACAGTCGAATCACACCAACGTGCACTATGTCCGCGCAGCCAATCCCAGTAAAGGCTGTCGATTCTGTGGGAGGGCTCACCTAAAAGAGGACAGATGCCCAGCATACGGTTCCAACTGTAAGAAATGTGGCGGCAGAAATCATTGGCAGGCGGTGTGTAAGAAGTCTGATGGGGGTCAAGGTCAACCTAAAAGGGGGAGAGGACAGCATGTCGTCAGAGCGCGATCCAAGACAAGACGCGAATGGCACAGCGACGGGGCATCCGCAGCATACAGGCGGAAGCGAGACGTCCACGCTGTAGGTCTGCAGAGAGGATACGCGGAGCCACAAGACAAATTGGAAGCACAATTTGAACACCTGAGCTTCGCATCATTGACGACAAACGGCACTACAATGGATACACGCGACGAAGTATTCGCCAATCTCGACATCAAACTGCCCAATATACGCAAGGGGCAAACAGCAGACCTGAAGGTCAAAGTGGACACAGGGGCCCAAGGGAACATACTCCCGCTGAGGGTATTCAGGAAGATGTTCCCTGACGCGATAACTGGACAACACCCGACACATGGAACGTTGATGCCGCGAGACCACACGATCTTGTCTGCTTATAACGGTACACGAATTCCACAGTATGGAACAATCCAATTGGCATGTCGATATCAGCAGAGCGATTGGGTGGACGCCGAATTCTTTGTGGCAGACACAGAAGGTCCAGCAATCCTAGGACTACCAAACTCTCGCCAACTACGACTCGTGACTCTACACTGCGCCATAGAGAAGAATACGATCAGTCAACAAGCCGATCCGATTGGGTCAACGCAAGTGCTGAAGCAGACGTACCCAGATCGCTTCGACACCTTGGGAAACTTCCCAGGAACATATCACATCGTGACAGACCCAGACGTGCAGCCAGTGATACACGCGCCAAGGAAGTGTCCGATTCAACTGAAGGAGGAGCTCCAGAAAGCGCTAGACAAGATGGTGCAAGATAAAGTCATCAAGCGAGTCACCGAACCAACAGAGTGGGTATCTAGTCTGGCATTCTCGCGCAAGAAGGACGGTTCGTTGAGGATATGCCTGGATCCCAAGGATCTCAACCGAGCCATAAGGAGATGCCACCACAAGACACCGACACTTGAAGAAATCACTCACAAGTTCACAGGCGCGAAGCACTTCTCAAAGCTAGATGCAAAGAACGGCTATTGGTCAGTGAAACTGGACCATGAAAGCAGCCTTCTGACGACCTTTAACAGTCCCTTTGGCAGATACTGCTTCACAAGAATGACGTTTGGTCTCGTCATGTCGCAAGACGTGTTCCAGCAGAAGATGGACGCGATCCTCGACAACTGTCCCGGGACGGTCGGCATAGCTGATGACGTCGCCGTATTTGGACGCACAGAGGCGGAGCATGACGCCAACCTACGGAATCTCATGAGCGTTGCCCGTGAGTACGGCTTGGTGTTCAACAGCAAGAAGTGTGTGGTGAAGGCATCACAGATCAGCTTCTTTGGTATTTTGTATGACGACAAGGGCGCTCACCCAGACCCGAAGAAGGTGGAGGACATTCAGATGATCCCAGCTCCAACGAACAGAACGGAACTGCAGGAGTTCTTGGGAATCGTCACATACATGGGCCCGTTCGTACCCAACTTGTCGCAGAACACGGCAATGTTGCGCGACCTACTGAAGAAAGACGTCGAATACCAGTGGTCACAGATGCACCAAGAAGTCTTCGATAAGGTCAAGTCCTCGATATGCGCTGAGACGACACTCGCGTATTTTGACTGTGATAAAGACTATACAATACAAGTTGATGCGTCAGGAAGAGGATTGGGAGCTGTCCTGTTACAGGAAGGAAGACCAATCGCATACGCTTCCAAGAGCCTGACAGACACCGAAAAGCGGTACGCCAACATAGAACGAGAACTACTCGCTGTTGTGTTTGGCGCAGAACGTTTCAGAACATACGTGTATGGCAAACACTTCGTAGTTGAGAGCGACCACAAGCCTTTGGAAATGATTCAGCTGAAGAACTTGATGGCAGCCCCACCTAGACTGCAAAGGATGCTACTGAGGATTCAGCACTATGACATCACTATCAAGTACAGGCCAGGAAAGGAGTTGCTCCTAGCCGACGGGTTGTCGAGACTGCCAAACCCTCGAAGTAGAGAAGAAATTGACCTCGATGTGATGGTCAGCATGGTGCAGTTCTCGAACAACAAGATACTGGAACTGCGAAGGGAGACGGACACGGACACGATTCTCCGCGACTTACAAGAAGTCATCATCAGAGGTTGGCCAAAGACGCGTGCCGACATCCCGATAATCTTGCGACCATTCTGGTGCTACCGTGATGAGCTCTCGGTAGAGGACGGAGTCATCCTGAAAGGCGAGCGTGTAGTTATACCACAAAGTATGCAGGCGGACGTGATCCAGCGCATACACGCCGGTCATCAAGGCATCGAGAAATGCAAGATGCGGGCGAGAACTAGCGTTTTCTGGAATGGCATCAACAATGACCTTGAGGACGTAGTGAAGAGATGTGCCGTGTGTCAGGAACACCAGCACACCAATCCCAGAGAGACACTGTTGCCGCACGAGTTGCCAACACGATCGTGGCAGATCCTGGGGACAGATCTGTTCCACTACAACAACTCGGAGTATTTAATAGTAGTTGATTATTACTCCAAGTTTCCGTTTGTACGCAAGATGCCAACACCGTGTACCAGTCACGCGGTAGTAGCGGCAACGGCAGACATATTCTCAGAACACGGGGTTCCAGAGAAGGTCGTGAGCGACAACGGACCACACTACGATTGCGTCAACTACAAGAAGTTCGCACAGGAATGGGGATTCGAGCATGTGACAAGTTCTCCTCACTTCCCACAGTCAAATGGATTTGTTGAGCGCACCATACAGACGGTCAAGCGCACTCTTCTGAAGGCGAAGGAGAGCAACATGAATCCATGCAAGGCGATGCTGTGCTTGAGGACGACGCCTCTCGATCATCATCTACCGTCACCCAGCGAACTGTTGTACGCACGGAAGTTGAAAGGCGACCTCCCCATCCAGATTCGCAACCCGTTGACGTGTAGAGACGACATCTACAGGCGACTGCAGGAGCGCCAGGACACGCAGAAGACGTTTCACGACGCGCACGCGCACGACATGTCACAATTGACGGCAGGGCAACATGTGCGCATACAAGACCAAGCGTCTGGCCGGTGGCAGAAAGCCACTGTAACAGCGACCTGCGAAGAGCCGCGGTCGTACCTAGTCGAGGCGCAGAACGGTCGCATCCTGAGGCGCAATCGACGTCAGTTACAAGCGACACCATCGCCAAGAAGGGTACACTTCGCAGACGAAACACTGACAGCGGTAGGCGGCGATGACACACCCCGCGCACAGCCCACAACAACGGGGCAACACGATGAGCACACGAGAAGAGCTGACGACGCGACGCAACTGGCATACCGAACGCGGTCTGGCAGAGCTGTCAAGCAGCCGGACAGGCTTGACCTGTAACTATTTAGAATAGTGTGCCATACTAGAATAGTTGTGCCATACTAGAATAGGTGCGCCATATTAGAATAATACAATACATGCAGAGACAATAAGTTATAGTTTACTGTTCTTGTTCACTATGTTAAAAAGGGGGATGTAATATCCTGGACTATGTTGCATGATTGAGTAGGCACTCATGTGTGAGTTGGCTAGAGCACTGTACCGATGTAGACAGCCGTTCAAATAAACATTACAGTTAGTTGAAAAGTTAGCCTTATTATACTGAACCCAGAAAGAGAACTTTACATTCGTCAGCGGCCTGATTCCACTGCGGACATGTCACATGACTAATGTCATGTGACACAAACTGCATAAGGTCTGGTGGGAACTCTAACCCGACGTAGGACCCAGAAATGGGGATGGTTTTGAGTATGTTTTCATCTTGAGCCATGAAAGACCGATTTACTGCCAGCTCTTCAGGCCCAAAAAAATCAATGTGGGTAGCAGATATTGCTATGTAACTTTTTTAGGCCTAAACCAGTCACATGAACCATAAAATATATGCATATTCTAATTATGATTATATAATCAACACATTGCAATTACCCTGGGTAATACAAACAATACAATCTGATCCATTTAATCTTATCTTTATTCACCAAACCCACAAACAAAGACAGCATAATTTAACAAACAGAATATCTATAGCGCTAAACTGCATCATGGAACTTAATTATCAAACATGTAGTTTTTAAATAGGGTCAATTATACTGATTCATAGAGCTGTGTGTTGGCCTGTCACCTTTTTAAAGCCATTTTTTATTATCTCTGTTCCAGAAAATGCTCCTTTTCAGGTGGGTCCCTTCCAAAGTTTAATAATACACTACATTTATCTATATGTGCAAGTAGAGTTCTGTTTTGTGATTAATTGTTTTAAATGATTAACCTACTTTACAGTTTCTCACAAATCATATTATCTTCTCAACATTCAACAAATAAAACAAAGAGGAACATTGACTTTACCTGTGGCTTAACACATAATAATCAATCAATCCTTTATTCCAACACAAAGTTACAACAAATAAGACATCTAAAGGGGTAATGGGTAAGTTATGGGTCAGTTTTCCCTGCTGTGTCAATTATAATTACAATTAGAAACTTATTAGAAACTAAATTATAACAAGTTTTAAAACTTTAAAGCCTGTGAAATTACATTCTGCCATGATATACAGGTATTATGTATCACACACAAAACGCTGTGTGTGACATTTATATATATTTTGTATGTCATATACTTAAATAATTTTGCATGGCTTATATATTGATATTTTAAAAGTAGCCATATGTTGATTTATAAACCATTTGGAAATATAAAAAAGTGGGGAAATAAATTAACTTTGGTGAAATTTGCATTACATGTGTTACATCAACTTTTAGAAATCTATATAGCTTTTATGATAAATATTATCATGCTTTATATTTTATTTTGTTGTAATATTGAACAGAACCTTCGTTTTGCTGACGACATCGACGGCTTAGCAGGAGATGAACAAGAACTAGTCAATTTAGTGGAGCGCCTTGAAAAAACATCTACATCATACGGCATGGAGATCAGTGCCGAAAAGACCAAACTGATGACGAACAACACACAAGGCATCAGCACAGAGGTCAAAGTTAATGGACAGAGACTTCAGACAGTAACAAGCTTCAGGTACTTGGGATCAATTATCACAGATGAGGGTTCCAAACCGGAGATACTTGCCAGGATTGCACAGACAACAGCAGCACTGACAAGGTTGAAACCCTTATGGAACGACAGAAACATCACGGTCAGTTCGAAGATAAGGCTGATGCGCTCCCTTGTCATGTCCATCTTTCTGTACGCTTGTGAAACATGGACCCTCTCAGCAGATCTACAGAAGAGGATACAAGCCATGGAAATGAGATGCTTTCGGAAGATCTTGCGCATATCATACAAAGACCATGTTACTAACGAAGCTGTCCGCAACAAGATCAAAGAAGCCATCGGACCATATGATGACCTTCTTACAACAGTTAAGAAGCGTAAATTGAAGTGGTACGGTCATGTATCACGATCATCTGGCCTTGCAAAGACTATCTTGCAAGGTACCGTAAGAGGGGGGAGACGAAGAGGTAGACAGAAGAAGAGGTGGGAAGACAACATCAAAGAGTGGACAGGAATGGAGTTCGTTGACTCCCAGAGGGCTGTCGAGAACAGGGAAACGTGGAGAGAGCTGGTTAGAAAGTCATCAATGGTGCCCCAATGATCCTTACGGGTTATGGGAAAGTGAAGTGAAGTGAATATTGAAAATCAATATGTGTCTTTATTTCTATCTTGAAATGGGTATCACGATAACTGAAATTCCTGTATGCAATAAGGCCATTATAATTATTTCCCATGAAAAAATATGAAATCATACTTTTAAGACTTGTTTCATAACAAGGAGATTTAGAAGAAGTAAATGGGTCAAGATTGTTGTTAATTAAGGCTCACTTTGGCTGGAATCACCCTCAAAATAATTTTAATAATTACATGATGTAGCCACATAGATTAGTAGTTAAGATTTAACAAGATTTGCCATCCAAGCCAAAGGCCCAGATGGCAAGTGGACAAGGAAGCCATTGGCTTATCGAGAGTCCAACAATGTTCATCTACTTATAGCCCACCCTCCTGAGATATGTGTCAACCTTGTTTTTAAACATATTCACGCTGCTAGCAGTTACACAATCTGTAGACAATTTGTTCCATTCATTTATTGTCCTCTGTGAGAACGAGTGCTTCCTGATGTCCAATCTACATTGATCCTTTACTAATTTTACCTCATGTCCTCTAGTTCTGCTATCCTTCTTGAGTGAGAAAAACATATTTCTATCAATATTTATGTTATGTTTCTTCTAATCAATCCAAGAATTTTATTTCCCTTTGAAGCTGCAATACCACACTGCTCTGAAACTTTCATATCAGCGCTTATTGTAACTCCTAAGTCCTTTTCTTTTACAGTAGTACCCAGAACAGTATCTCCCATTTTATAGTTTACCTTCAAGTTCCCATGTCCTGTATGTAGGCATTTACATTTCCCAAAATTGAACAACATCTGCCATTTCTCAGACCATTTCACTAATCTGTCTAGATCGTTTTGTAAATGTTGTTTATCACCATCAGTATTAACCTTTCTAAACAGTTTTGTGTCATCCGCAAATTTCAGTACGTTACTTGTTATACTGTCATCCAAGTCATTGATATATATTAAGAATAATATAGGTCCTAATACTGACCCTTGAGGTACACCACTCAAAACCGATTTCCAATTTGAAACTTCTCCATCTACTACAACTCGTTGTCTTCTGTCAGTCAGCCATTGTTCTATCCAGTCAGTTATGCTATCCTCGATACCATGGGCTTTTAATTTAAGTAGTGATACTGGTAAGTAGACATGCTATATTTGTTCGGATGTCTGATGCAATGCAAAAATGCAATTAGTATACATTAATATGGTGGGGGTGATTGGTTAAGTTTGTGACACGGTATTAGTTTTTAATTAAGGGTAGGGGCTAATGTCTTGGTTATGTGGTTGGTTCGAAATCAGCTGGTATAGCTTTTTGTGCAAAAATACCCCTGGCATGGGCAGATTGACCGAAACATTGCATCTCCTCTTATAAATTTGATTCAGCCATTAGTTTTCAATGACTTTGAACTAGTTGTAAGTTGAGTTCTGGTGTAGAAAATGCAGTAGCTGACATCTGTGACACAAATTATTGTTATCTATTTGATAACCTGCAGTGACTGGTAACTGCATAACAAGGCTATTGTTGGACTGGTTATAATACTGGATAGGTTCACTAAAATTATAGTGGAATAATTGAAAATCCCTGTACATAATGATTATAATGCATCCCTATGATTAAAGTTGCTGGTGACAATGAAGACAATAATATTTTAACTGGGGTTTGAATAATGTTGTCTATGTATAGAGAGAAAAGACAAATAACAAACATCTTAGCTAAGTTTTACTGAAATTACATTACTCCTTATGGGTCAAATAGTGAACATTTTCCAAATTTGGCAGAAATCTGGCCTTCGTCAGGGAAATTCACAGAGGTCTGAGCCTGAAAGTAGATAACTGGCAGGAGTTGAAGATCTTATATACTAAGCAGGGAGATATATACAGTTGTGGCGTGTTCACGATGATGGCCAGCATCATTTAAAAAACAAATTACTTCCTCTCTGATTAAATACATTAAACATGTGGAAATTCACTGTTAAATTTTCAATTAAGTTAAAGTTATTTTTAACACACTACCAAGATAGTTTGTGTAAACTATTTAGCACACATTAGGATAAAATATTTGTAATCACATATTTTACCAATGAGTGATACTTTACTTTCACTCACAGAAATGTACTCAGCATTGGCATTAAAGAATAACTGTTCAGAGGACTGATGAGTCTTTGACCTACAATAGCATTAGACGATCATACAACATATGTTTGGATGAATGTGTTCTTAAGCATAAGTTTGCAAAGTCCAAAAAACATGTAATGTTTAGTATTTGTTCAGAACACCCACCCACCCACCCACCCACCCACCCACCCACCCACCCACCCACCCACCCATGTCATGTCGAGGCATTCAGAAAGCTGCTGATGAAGCAGCTGCTCTTACATCAAGAATAATTATCATTATATATTTGATCTTCCCAGTTTGCATTTTGTCTATTTGGCTTAGTGCAGTGTCATTTGCACCGTTCGTGCTTTTGAAAAAGGATGTAGAGGAGGGTGGGGCTAAAAGTCCCAAAACCAACAAATCTACTAATAATTTTGTCCAGTTTTTAATTAGAACTAGTCTTGGGTTTGTGGCATAAATGTGGTTTAAACAAACGTTGATGAAAAGTGTACAAAAACAACTTTTTCCTGCCTGGTCTTATAGTGACACTTAACCCCAGGCTGGGGTTAGATGGCATAGCACTGGGACAAAAAGTCACAATGTCTGAAATAACACTGGGATTAAATGTCACAGTGTATGAAACACTGGGCTAAAAAAGTAAAACTATTGGCAATGATATTCACTTACATTTATATTGTTTACAAACTAGTAGATCTACTTTATCAAATTGGAGGCCATTGTCACATTTTGTATATTCATTTTACTGCATAAACTTATAATTCATAAAATAATATGGCTAATAGTCGCAGCTGGGGCTAAACGCCCCCGTGACTTTAATCCCCCCTCCCTACTTATTTTTATTTGTTATACAAAGCTAGGCTGCTTCATAGAAGTTAAATATGGGGAAGTTGCCTGATGTGTCATTATATAGGATATAAGGTTTAATTAAATATGAGCAAAGTCACGAAAGATGGAGCACTTTAAATTCCTTAACTTATGAGCTTTGATATTCAATTGTTAAAATTAATAATCCCACTTATTTCAATTTATTGTCAGTGATACAACGTGGTCTTCTCTTTCAGCAGAAAGAACTTTGACAAGTTTCATCAAGATTTGCTTCTTGCATGGCTATTTGAAGACCTCAAAAGAAGTGAATTTTTGCATTAAAATATAAATAAAATTACGTTGTATCTGTCACATAGGGGTTTTGGTCCTGCACAGTAGAAACTATGGAAATAAGTGCCTCAGGAGAGGCATGCTGAATTATGTGAGGTGTAGGATAGACGCAGACAGTTCTTTTGGATTTGGAAAAAGGGCAGAATTGTGTCATGTCGGCACCATCATTCAACAGTTTCAATGAAAAACCTAACATTTCTATTTTTTTCTAGTTATTACTATCGCAATACACCTGTACAAGCCAAAAAACAATTATCATTATGGAGAATATTGCAGGACACATGGATTTATCAGTGTAACAGATGCGACACAAGATTTGGAATGGTGCATTTCATCATTTAAGATAGAAATTATTTACTGCTAATTTTTACACAAATGCTCCATTTTTCTACAGTCTTCGATCAAATTCATATGGAATAGTTTTGATTGTTGGCTGCTATATTATAATGGTAAAAATAGTTTGTTTTGTAAACCTGGATTTCACACTAGCATGTTATGAAAGTAGGTTACACGTATCATTAGAGGAAACCACATTGATAATAAGTGCATCTGGTATGGTCCTACTTTCGGACTCGGCCCGTGACATTATGCGGGCTGAAAGTAAGAGCATGTTTCTGGCACGGGGATACTTTCTGCCCGCTACACCCACAAATGCGCGCATAGGACACAGCAGACAAACATACAGACAGACATTTTGATTTATATATTTGATACTGAAGGCTCATGGGGTGGGCAACTAATGATTTAATTTATTTAAAATACACGTTCTGAGATAAAAAAAACATATTTTTCCAATTGTAGGGGAAGGTGGGGCATATCCGGACATCTAAGGTATAATAATTATGTCATAACTAATGAACTCTTTATGCCAGAAGGGTACATTTTCGCCTTGCTAATATGTATAGTTAGTAGTTTACTACTGCCAATTATCAAACTTCAGCCCCACTCAGAAAAACGTATATGTTACAGTGTATTAATATGTATTGATCACTGGTGATATGCCCCAGGTTACTGTATATGCAAACACACACCGAGTACTTCAGGCATTTGCTACAGAGCAGAATATTGCATATTGATAAATGTCAGGTTGCAGAGCATCATACAGCTTGTTAGGTATATCCATAAGTATTATTTTGGGGTCAAATGCGTCCATATAAATAATATAAACATAGCCAGTTGTAATGTATTATTATTAACATCTTTATTCGGACTCAAGGTCCATAAACATGTACACATTAAACAAATTATAAAGTTCCATGTAAGAAACAACAGTTGACAATTGTTGGCAAAGGTAATTTAATAATTTTGCCAACAGAAAATAATATCCATCAACAAGAAAATAGCTTAACAGCTAGCACAAACATGCTCATCGTGGAAAAATGTTGTATTCGCTTAACTGCAAATACAAAATTGCTCATTGATAAAGGTGGGACGGTCCTTTGTCTCACTGCATAAACGTAGAATTACATCAGCATAACAATGTTGTAACAACGATTACCTAACCCGTCATGTATGCATCTCAAATTAAAAGTAAAGTACTACAATCCCCATGGGAATAAGTGTACTGTCTTTAACACATCCCACCTAAAAATCCCACCTCCCACCTATTTTGAAGCCAACTTCCCACCATTTTGGTGGGGAGGGGGCAGGGGTCAACTCAATACATTTTGGTGGGGGGGTTAACTCAATACATTTTGGTGGGGGGATCAACTCAATACATTTTGGTGGGGGGTCAACTCAATACATTTTGGTGGGGGTGTCAACTCAATACATTTTGGTTGGGGGGTCAACTCAATACATTTTGGTGGGGGGTCAACTCAATACATTTTGGTGGGGGTCAACTCAATACATTTTGGTGGGGGGGTCAACTCAATACATTTTGGTTGGGGGGTCAACTCAATACATTTTGATGGGGGGTCAACTCAATACATTTTGGTGGGGGGTCAACTCAATACATTTCCAGTATACCATACTTGGGAAAAAGTTAACGTTTTATGCGTTTCGGTGTACAACGCACATTAACGCACATAGTATATCAAATCACAATTATTGGTGTAATTAAGGGTATTAGTGAATTAATAATTTTGACAAAAGTCTAAAATGTGTACAGCAAGCAGGCATGGGTTATACTAGAGAATATATTACAATATATTACTACTCCTTACTGTTTCTGTTACTATTACATTCATTCTAATCTATTAATATTACTATTACCAGGATATCTATTACTATTACTATTACTGGGTCATCATTACTATCGCTGAATGTCAATTAACTATTTTCTATATCTAATACTTTATGATCCATTACTATTACTTAACAAAAATCTCTCATATATTACTATTTAAAAAAAAACCTCTATTACATATTACTATTACCCCATGCCTGAATGCAAGGTTCAGTTAGAGACGTACTCAAGGATTGTATACTGGCAATGTTTTGAGTACTCCTTGGATTCCTGTCACACTCCTCCTTAATGAAACATGAGTTAGGTGATGAGTATCCACATAAACGTAACATCTACATCATGCCGTCACGTTATGTAAATTAATGTACTGCACTGGGGCATATCCACACACGCGCCTATGCGGATATGAAGTGTGCGAACATGCCTCACCTTCCCCTACATTGTTTCGGGACATTGATTCATTGTAGTATCATGCTTGAGTAGTTCGGGTGAAATGAAATGTCATCCACCCGGAAGTAAACTAATGACGTGTCCCTACGCTGCGCTTACGCTACAAGAAGGCAAAAAGACGGGTGACAGGCAACTGGTGTGGCCATAGTCATAGACGGAAAAGGATCGAGCGCCACCCCCAAATTGGCTTCGAAAATGAATGACGGGGAAGCTGCCGCAGACTCAGTGTCGGTGCAAATGTCAATGCCTGAGCCGGAATTAGGTGGGATAAATGCCAATGGTGAGTTCGGATTATGCAAACGAACGAAACAGGTGCATTTACTTTCACTTCAGAAGTTTAGACTGTATAATTTTTTTTTACAGGTCACTTACGAATAATGGCATTTGCAAGGTCACTTGTTAGCCTTTTATAATTAGCCCATATCTATTCCAGCCTTGATATACAATTTTTTTATAAAGATAAAAGGCAAATAATTGAAATTCCTAAAAAAATATCTGACCAATCGTCCAAAGAATCGCCGAGAGGCGTCGTACTAACGTAGACCCGTCGTAGTGTTAAATTGTGGTATAGCACATGCATCCGCTTTATATATGTGCCAGAGTTCTGGGTTCAAGACCCTGACTTTTGCAAAAACCAGGGACTTCAACTTGGGTATCTCGCGTGGACATAAAAGAACCACAGGACGTCGTGCACTCTGGCAGTGATCACGATAGAAAGTCTGGCTTGGCGTAAGGCTCACTACTTTACCACACCTGACCACATCTGACCACAAGCAGTAAACATTACATTCCCAATATATTTTTTTGGCCGAAAATATGCAGTACAGTGAATACACTGGTATCTGTAACATGAGTGTTAATCAGGTAAACAATTAATATACACAAGTGTTCAGAAAGAGGTAATTGTAATTGTAATTGATTACAGCAAAATTGTTTAATTGTAATTGTAATTGATTATGGTTTCAAATTTGTGCTGTAATTGTAATTGTTATATTTTGTATAATTGAAAATTTATTTCAATTACAATCAATTACAATCAATTACAGTACGTTTCATATCACAAACTACCTGAACAAACTGTCAATAAAATATAATTTAAGTCTCATACAGGTTCAGGGTTGTTTGATTTAAATAATTTTATTTAAATCATTGATTTAAATCATGATTTAAATCATAATTTAAATCACTCCAAAAAAATCATTGATTTATGATTTTTTTTTACTTCCGATTTTTGTAATCGCTAATTTATATGAATTTAGCACAAATAATTGTTTACAAGCATTGAGATCAACAGAGTTTTGTATGTCTTTTAATACAAAAGCACAAAGTGTGCACACTTATGTAGCTGTATCGACACCAGATAGCCTGACAGTCAAATATTTTATGACATTGTGTATGTCTGAGCTATTCCCTTTTTGAATGCAGTGAAGCTACACAAAGTTGTCTTCCAGAGGAAGTATCTTTTCAAGTCAGAAGCCTTGAGTTAAAGTCCACTTAGAGCTTGTGCTAGTTGTTCTCAATTCAGTATGTTGACTCAAGTGAGACAGTCTGGGCTACTGTTGTTTAATACTGTACCAGTTTGCAGTCTGGTTAGAGACCCTTAGAGTACACAGGGCCATGGACAGGTGCTAATCCACCCTCTCAGCAAACAATAATTAGCACTGCTACAGCCACAGACACACAGCATGCTTTCCTTTCCAAGACAGATTATGCAACTACATGAGGTGAAGCCTTGTGGACATTGTCTAATGTCTTTATATAAGCAAAAATCATGTACCCTCTGTTAAGACAAGTACCTAGATTGGTTTGAAAGAGTTAATAAATACATCAACATATATATATATATATATATATATATATATATATATATATATATATATATATATATATATATATATATATATATATATATATATATATATATATATATATATATATATAAAATTTATTAATGTCTATATACCAGATTTAAAATATATATTTATATAATAAAAATATGTTTAAACGGCTGTCTTTTTATTTAGTACAATTAAAAATTCAAGCCACAATTCTTCAACAATTTACAATCATTACCGTTATATTTGTTTATCAATTGTGTACAAAATATTGAAATTCAGCAAAAGTGCAAAACTATATAATTAACAAATGCTGAATATATTTGGTTCCACATAATGTAATTGTAATTGAAATTGAAACAGTGTAATTGTAATTGAATTGAAAAAATATGAGTGTAATTGTAATTGTAATTGAACTAAAAATTGAAATGTAATTGTAATTGTAATTGATATAATTATGTGTAATTTAACCCACCCCTGGTGGCAGGAAATGGCCCTAAAAATTGGTGGTAGTTTGGCCTCAAAAATTGGTGGGTGGAGGGAGGTGGGAGGTGGACCCCAAAAGATGTGTGAGGTGGGAGATTGGCCCCACAAACAGGTGGGAAATGGGAGGTTGAGACTCCTGCCACCCCCTCCCCCAGAATACAGTTGAACCATGTTTTGGAAACTACTTCGACCCTAGTACTCGTCGCCCATATGGAATCCTCACACCACTTCACAAATTAAAAGCCTTGAAAGGGCTCTGCTGCCAGATTTGTTAAAAATTATTACAGACGGAACACAAATCCAGCAGATCTAATTACTGCCCTTGGATGGCCAACCCTTGAACAAAGACGTATTAGTAAACAAGCCACAATCTTCTACAAAATTCTAAATAACATTATTGAGATTACCCGAGCCATTCGCATATGGAATATGATTCCACCAAAAATTACCAACATAAAAAAACCCAAATTATTTCAAGAAGCTATCATGGAACTCCCTTTCACCACACCTCCTCACCTAAACTGCCTTTAAAACACAGTGCTCAGCGTAAACTTATCCATGGTGTGGGTATGGAGACTGTCTATGTGTGCATGTGGCAAGACAGCGACAGTATCCAAATACACAACCAACCCATTCAACACTTTCATCTAAACATCCTATGCATAAAATAACTAAAACTATCAGATAAAAACCCTTTCACTAACATTAAAGATACTAGTCTTTTAGTCGAATGTACCACTCACAGAGCATGCGCACAGTCCACCACAAACTCCTGCATTAGCCCAAGTTTGGGCTGTTTGGAGTGTAACCACTTGAGACTTGAGCACAATAATGCAAATTGTTGTGCGTATTATTTACGAATTCAATCAAAATGTGTGGAAGAGTAAGTAGATGATAATGCTTGTGTTGTTTGACAGGCAGAACTATGGGAGAGAACCCTGCCCCTGGCTTTATGGATGGCGGTGCAGCACCTTCTTCCATAGGGTTTAGGGACAGTCTTGTGGCTCCTCATTCCCTATGGTTTAAGGATAACTGTGAGGAACCTCCTGCCACATGGCTTAAGGACCAAGGTAAGCTATTGTGTGCGTTTCCCTTGGCTGTTGTACACTAACCAGGAGCTGTTGTACCCTCACTCTGGACTGTTGTACACTCACTGTGTCAGTAGACGTGGTCGGGATTGAGTACATCTGAATGTCTGAACTTGAGTAATTCAGTGAAGGCTGAGTGCCAAGTAAATTTGTCCTAATATACTTGATTGGTCGATAGGAGGCAGCAGCTTTAAAACATTTAAATTTGTTGCTCGCATTTAAATTTTTGTTTCCATACTATGGTTTTGTATACTAAATTAAGAACGTAATATAATATAAATAGTTAAGATTTGTTATACATTGGATGTCATAAATAAGATAAGAATTTTAAGAGTTAATTACGTTCTTCTGACGGTTGCTACTAACGGTTTGTTTACATCACCTTTTTTCGCCAACTCTCCAGTTAGCATGCTGTTTTACTATCTATTAAATTGTTCCTTTGTGTTGGTAACTTTGTTAAATGTTATGTACTATGTACTTACCAACTGACTTTTGATAATATTGCATTAATGTAATTATTTACAACTTGATTATGTGGCTGTAATCTGTACTTTGTTATTAACACACCACACTATTACAATGCTCCAGGGGCAGAGTGGGACTATGCAGTTATAAGGAAGACGAAGAAGAATTATATCATGTTCAAAATGTTTGTTACTTAAACTAAAAGCCCATGGTATAGGCAATGATGTAATCAACTGGATAGAAAAATGGCTTACACACAGAAGACAGAGAGTAATAGTAGATGGTGAGATTTCAAACTGGAAATCTGTTTTGAGTGGGGTACCACAGGGATCAGTATTAGGCCCTATACTGTTTTTAATATATATAAATGATTTGGAGGATGACATATCTAGCAAAGTACTCAAATTTGCAGATGACACAAAAGTATTCAGAAAGGTTACTAATGATACAGATAAACAAAGTTTA
Source organism: Lamellibrachia columna (assembly GCA_963662155.1). Classification (NCBI taxonomy): domain Eukaryota; kingdom Metazoa; phylum Annelida; class Polychaeta; order Sabellida; family Siboglinidae; genus Lamellibrachia; species Lamellibrachia columna. The sequence goes on from OY759270.1 coordinate 29,415,847, forward strand.
CAGGATGATCTAGAAAAATTAGTTAAATGGTCAGAAAAATGGCAAATGTTATTCAATTTTGGGAAGTGTAAATGTATACACATAGGACATGGAAATATGGACGAGGAATATAAAATGGGGGATGCTGTACTAGGTAGAACCACACAAGAAAAGGATTTAGGAGTAACATTTAGTGCTGACATGAAACTTTCAGAGCAATGTGGGATTGCTGCTTCGAAAGGAAATCAAATTCTAGGGCTAATTAGGAGAACTATCACATATAAGGAGAAACATCTAATTATACCCCTGTACAAAGCAATAGTTAGACCACATTTGGAATATTGTATTCAAGCATGGAGGCCATATCGTAAAAAAGACAGACAAGCTAGAAAGAATACAACGAAGAGCAACTAAAATGATTCCAGAATTAAGAGACCTTAGTTACGAAAGTCGCTTATTACAGTGTGGTTTGACAACACTAAAGACCAGGAGACTAAGAGGAGACCAAATAGAAGTGTTTAAAATAGTGAACGGTTATGAGGATGTTGATAGGAATATGTTCTTCAAACTTAAAGAAGGCAGTAGAACCAGAGGTCACAAAGCAGCATTAGTTAAGGAGCAGTGTAGGTTGGACATGAGAAAGTACTCTTTCTCACAGAGGGTGATAAATTAATGGAACAAACTGCCAAATGATTGTGTTAATGCTAGTAGTGTGAATATGTTTAAAAATAGAATTGACAGATATCTGATAAGGGCGGGCTACACATAGATGAGAAAATTATTGGACTCTTGATAAGCCATTGGCTTCCTTGTCCACTTGCCATCTGGAACTTGTTGTTCGAGATGGCAATCTTGTTAAATCTTGTTAAATCTTGTTAAAAATTGTTTAGCCTTTTGGCTCTGTGTTGTCTGGGTTAACAGAATTTCAACTAAGTTGGACCTAGGGCTAGTGCCCTATAAACTATTTACTAACAGGCTTTTCCCCAAGATGTTTGTTATACCTACAGTCGCCCTGGCGTAAAAATTCTGACATCTGTCATTTATTAATTCATTTGTTTTTTTTCTGTAATGTCTTGGTCCCATTATTTTGCATCTCTAGTGGTGCCTATATATGATTTATTTCTGACATATCTGTTAAACTAGGCTACATGGAATTTTAGACCACATATATAATTGTAATTACATCTGATTCTGAATTTGTAATATTGGTGATGTCTTAGCCACTAAACAAAATTATCTTCTTCTTCTTCCTCATAACTGCATAGTCCCACTCTGCCTCCAGAGCATTGTCACAGTCGATCGCTAAGCTAAGTTGTCTATAACATATACGGAATGTGAACGGTTTATTTTCACCTTGGTTGTTAAACCTTCACTTTTTAATCTAAATATTTATATTATTTTGTTTTATTAACCTGTTTAAATCAGTTGGTTATCATTTTTAAGATAATGTCATCGCTAGTCCTACTGTGTATTTTCTTCCTGTCCTGTTCAATGGCATTGAGAGGTGATGACTTTGCCCTGTGCAAGCCACTTGTAAAATGTTGTTACCTCAATGTATCCCCAACAAACGAGAGTACATCATTCGCTTTCTTTTTACATGGTTTGCCATGTCTTAACCTTTGTTTTAACCACAATCCCTTGCTCTAGGCCAACATTTAAACTAGCCATAGTACTTCTCCTGGCAGGAGATGTTAGTATCAATCCTGGGCCTGTCATCAAATGTTTGATCAGTTCGGGGTAAGACAGGATCATTTAGTGACTTATTATTTTCGAAAAAAATATACATTCTTGTCATCACTAACACTTGACTAAGACCACATGGCACTGCTGCTTGTATAGCTGACATTTCTCCATCTGTTTATACTTTTTATCATCGACCACGTTCATTTGGAAGAGGTGGTGGTGTTGGCTTTTTGTTATTGGACCATTTTAAAGTAAATTCATGTTTAATCCCTGATTACTTTATTTTTTAATCCATATGTGTTGAAATATCAGATCCTTCTTTCTCTGCATATTTTGTATGTCTGTATCAAGATCCAGGACAGCCAGCCAATTTCTTTGAAGAATTTCAGGATTTGGTGGAAAATGTGGTTAAAATTATAAACTTTGGATAAAATTATAAACTTTTATAATTAGCCCATATCTATTCCAGCCTTGATATACAATTTTTTGGTTTCTAAAGATAAAAGACAAATAATTCCTTTAAAAAAATCTGACCAATCGTCCAAAGAATCGCGGAGAGTCGTCGTACCGACGTAGAAATAGTGTTCAATTGTGGTATAGCTATTAGGCACATCCGCTTTATATATGTGCCAGAGTTCTGGGTTCAAGACCCGGACATTTGCAAAAACCAGGGACTTCAACTTGGGGGTCTCACGTGGACATAAAAGAACCACAGGACGTCGTGCACTCTGGCAGTGACTATGATAGAAAGTCTGGCTTGGCATAAGGCTCCCTACTAAAGATGAAGGAACTAGAGGTGGAGTTGGAAGAGCTGAGGCTGCTCGTTGTGGCAATGGTGGGAAGGGAACAGGGGGGTTGTGCCAGTAGTTCCGGTGGGGGAACAGTAGATGATAAAGTGGGGAAAGACACAAGAGATGCTAGGGAGAGCTCACCGCAGCCTGGGAGGAAGCTGAGAGGAGGGAAGGTGACAGGTCGTAGGGAGACAGGACGTAAGGAGACGGGAAGGAAAGGAACGGGAGGGAAGACAACCGGAGCGAAGGAGAGGGGAGTAGGAGAGACAGGAGGGAAGGAGAAGGGAGTGGGGGAGACAGGAGGGAAGGAGACGGGAGGGAAAACAACCGGAGTGAAGGAGAGGGAAGTGGGAGAGACAAGAGCAAAGGAGTAGGAAGTGGGGGAGACAGGAGCGAAGGAGACAGGAGGGAAGGGGTCAGGACAGAATGTGATGGAGGGGATCGAACGGAAGAGTTATTCTGCAGCAGTGATAGAGGGGGTGAGGAAGAGAGCGAGGGTGTTTGTGGGGGATTCGATAGTTAGGAAGACCGACAGAGTCTTAAACAAGGGAGACGATGTGGTGGTCTGCTTGCCTGGAGCCAAAATAGAGGCGATAACTGAGAGGGTAAAAAACATCGTAGGCTCGGGTAAGGGTGGATCTGTTTTAGTACACGTAGGGACAAATAACGTAGAGAGGGAGGGTACAACTGCCATAGTTAGGAAATATAGGCAGTTGGTCAGAACACTAAAACAGACGCGGGTTGAGCAGGTAATACTGTCAGGGATTTTACCTGTAATGGACAGGAGGGGTCACAAATATCGAAATTGTAGGGGGATGGCAATTAACATGTTAGTCCAGAAGTTATGTAGGGAAGAGGAAGTTGGATTTGTGGATTTATGGGGAAGTTTTGTTGGAAGGGCTGATATGTACATGAAGGATGGGCTTCATTTAAGTGGAAAGGGGGCGGCAGTATTCGCGGACAAACTTTCAGCAGCAGTAGATAGTGACTTGGGTACAATGACAAATATTTTTGGAAGTAAACATTCTTTAAACTAGAAGTGCAGGGGGGTTACCTAGAGGTGTCTCAAGCAGAACAAGAGGCCACTAGCACAGATAAACCAATATCAAATCATCCAAAAAACATATCTGAAAAAGGTTATAGATGCGTTTGTTTAAATGCAAGGAGCATAGTAAATAAGAAAAACGAATTAAACATTATGGTAGAAGATATTGACCCTCACATAATTGGTATAACTGAATCATGGGCCAACATAGATATAACAGATGCTGAATTAGGACTGACAGGATATGTAATGTTTAGGAAAGATCGAATAGGAAGAAGGGGCGGGGGAGTTATTTTATATGTTAAAGAATCTATTCAGGCTTATGAAATAAAACTAGAAAGGGAAGCAGATTGCGATGAAGCTGTTTGGTGCAAAATTGTTTCAGGAAATTCAAAATTAACTATTGGATTAGTTTACCGAAGTCCAAACATAAACGAAGAGGACAACACAAAAATAAAAAACGCTATAAAGGAAGTTAGTAAAGGGGAATGTATCATAATGGGAGATTTTAACCATGGACACATACAATGGAATTCTCTAGAGAGCACAGGGATTGAGGACCAACAATTTCTATTTTTAATCCAGGATAGCTTTCTTACTCAGCACGTACTAGAACCAACCAGGGGAGAAAATGTATTAGATATAGTTTTGTCATCACAAAAAGAATTAGTGGACAATGTAAAAATATTTGAACCATTGGGTAATAGTGACCATAATCAAATACATTTTGACATCAATGTAAAATCAGAAAGTAAAAATAAGAAAACGTACAAGAGAAACTTCCACAAAGGTAACTACAAAGATATGAGAAAATACTTAGCAAAGCTAGATTGGAATAACATGCTGATGAATAAGACCGCAATTGAATGTTGGAATATTTTAAAATATGAAATTGAGAGTATCATCGATAAATTTGTTCCCTTCCAAAAACAAGGAAAACGGTGTAGAAAGAAACACTTGTCAAAAGAGGCTATTAGAAAAATAATGCTAAAACAAACTATGTGGAGGGTTTATAGGCGTACCAGAAAGGACGAAGACTATGCAAAATACAAAGAGGCACTTAATGCAGCTACAACTGAAATCAGACAATCTAAAAGAAGCTATGAGCAAAAACTAGCATGTAACATAAAAAATGACAGCAAGAGTTTTTATGCATATGTCAGGAGTAAACAAAACGTACAAGACAAGGTTGGACCTCTAGAAGACAGTGCTGGAAATATAATATCACAGGGGTTTTTAATGGCGGAAGACCTAAATGGTTACTTCAGTTCAGTGTTTACCAAAGAAGATATTAGTTCATTACCAGTTGCTGATGCTAAATTTCAGGGGGCTAAATCTGACTATTTAGGTCCGTTAGTTGTAACTCCAGAATTGGTAGCTAAGAAAATAAAGGCAATGAAGGATAACAAATCACCGGGAGTGGATGGGATTCCTCCAAAATTACTAATGGAAACAGTAGAACAAATCAGTATACCACTTGCAAGAGTATTCAACTTGTCATTAAAAGAGGGAGTTGTTCCGTTTGAATGGAAAGAAGCAAACATCATACCATTATTTAAAAAGGGTTCGAGAAATAAGTCAGAGAATTACAGACCAGTGAGTTTAACGTCAGTGATTTGTAAATTATTAGAAAGGTTAATTAAAGACCATATGGTGGACTTCCTCATTAAGCATAAATTATTAAATTCATCTCAACATGGATTCCTTAAAGCGAGGTCATGCTTAACAAATATGTTATGTTTTTTGGAAGAAATCACTAAGTGGATAGACGTGGGATCGCCAGTAGATATTATATACTTAGATTTTCAGAAAGCTTTTGACAAAGTGCCACATCAAAGATTACTACTTAAATTAAAAGCCCATGGTAGATAGAACAATGGCTGACTGACAGAAGACAACGAGTTGTAGTAGATGGAGAAGTTTCAAATTGGAAATCGGTTTTGAGTGGGGTACCTCAAGGATCAGTATTAGGACCTATATTATTCTTAATTTATATCAATGACTTGGACGACAGTATAACAAGTAACGTACTGAAATTTGCGGATGACACAAAACTGTTTAGAAAGGTTAATACTGATGGTGATAAACAACATTTACAAAACGATCTAGACAGATTAGTGAAATGGTCTGAGAAATGGCAGATGTTGTTCAATTTTGGGAAATGTAAATGCCTACATACAGGACATGGGAACTTGAATGTAAACTATAAAATGGGAGATACTGTTCTGGGTGCTACTGTAAAAGAAAAGGACTTAGGAGTTACAATAAGCGCTGATATGAAAGTTTCAGAGCAGTGTGGTATTGCAGCTTCAAAGGGTAATCAAATTCTTGGATTGATTAGAAGAAACATAACATACAAGGGAAAAAAGTTAATTATACCTCTTTATAAAGCAATAGTTAGACCTCATTTAGAATACTGTATACAAGCATGGAGACCATATCGTAAGAAGGATATAGATACGCTTGAACGCATACAAAGGAGAGCAACTAAAATGATTCCAGAACTGAGAGACCTTAGTTATGAAGAACGCCTGAAAGAATGTGGTTTAACAACTCTAGAGACAAGGAGGTTAAGAGGAGATCAGATTGACGTTTTTAAGATATTGAATGGGTATGAAAATATTGATAGAAATATGTTTTTCTCACTCAAGAAGGATAGCAGAACTAGAGGACATGAGGTAAAATTAGTAAAGGATCAATGTAGATTGGACATCAGGAAGCACTCGTTCTCACAGAGGACAATAAATGAATGGAACAAATTGTCTACAGATTGTGTAACTGCTAGCAGCGTGAATATGTTTAAAAACAAGGTTGACACATATCTCAGGAGGGCGGGCTATAAGTAGATGAACATTGTTGGACTCTCGATAAGCCAATGGCTTCCTTGTCCACTTGCCATCTGGGCCTTTGGCTTGGATGGCAAATCTTGTTAAATCTTGTTAAATCTTTACCACACCTGACCACACCTGACCACAATTGGATTATATTCAAGAGTAAACATCACATTCCCAAGATATTTTTTGACAGAAAATATGCAGTACAGTGAATACACTGATATTTGTAAAATGAGTGTTAATCAGGTAAACAATTAATATACATAAGAGCCAAGAATGAGGATTGGGGCAGGAAATGGCCCTTAAAAAAAGGTGGTAATTTGGCCTCAAAAATTGGTGGGAGGTGGGATTGGAGGGAGGTGGGAGGTGGACCCCAAAAGATGTGGGAGATTAGCCACACAGACAGGTGGGAAATGGGGTTTTGAGACTCCTGCCACCCCCCCTCCAGAATACAGTTGAACCATGTTTTGAAAACTACTTCGACCCTAGCACAATAATGCAAATTGTTGTGCATATTATTTACAAATTCAATCAAAATGTGTGGAAGACTAAGTAGAAGATAATGCATGTGTTGTTTGACAGACGGAACTATGGGAGAGAACCTTGGGATGCCTGGTGCAGCCGTGGCATCTGTTCCCCTTGGCATTGAGGACCAAGGTAAGCTATCGTGTGCATTTCCCTGGGCTGTTGTACACTAACCAGGGGCTGTTGTACACTCACTCTGGGCTGTTGTACCCTCACCCTGTGCTTCTGTACCCTCACTCTGGGCTGCTGTACCCTCACTCTGGGCTGTTGTACCCTCACCCTGTGCTGCTGTACCCTCACTCTGGGCTGTTGTACCCTCACCCTGGGCTGTTGTACCCTCACCTTGGGCTGTTGTACCCTCACTCTGGGCTGTTGTACCCTCACTCTGTCCTGTTGTACCCTTACCCTGGGCTGTTGTACCCTCACCCTGTGCTGCTGTACCCTCACTCTGGGCTGTTGTACCCTCACCCTGGGCTGTTGTACCCTCACTCTGGGCTATTGTACCCTCACCTTGGGCTGTTGTACCCTCACTCTGGGCTGTTGTACCCTCACTCTGGGCTGTTGTACCCTCACTCTGGGCTGTTGTACCCTCACCCTGGGCTGTTGTACCCTCACTTTGGGCTGTTGTAACCTCACCCTGGGCTGTTGTTCACTCATTCTGGGCTGTTGTACACTCACCTTAGGCTGTTGTACCCTCACTCCGGGCTGTTGTACCCTGACCCTGGGCTGTTGTACCCTCACTCTGGGCTGTTGTACCCTCACCCTGGGCTGTTGTACCCTCACCCTGGGCTGTTGTATACTCACTGTGTCGGTAGACGTGGCCGGGATTGAGTACATCTGAATGTACTTGAGTCTGAACTTGAGTACTTCAGTGAAGGCTGAATGCCAAGTAAATTTGTCCTAATACACTTGATTGGTCGATAGGAGGCAGCAGCTTTAAAACATTTAAATTTGTTGCTCGCATTTTTTTTTCATCACTATGGTTTTGTATAATAAATTAAAAACGTAATATTATCTAAATAGTTAAGATTTGTTATACATTGGATGTCATAAATAAGATACATATTTTAAAAGTTAATTACGTTCTTCTGACGGTTGCCGCTAATGGTTTGTTTACATCACTCTCCAGCTAACATGCTGTTTTACTATCTATTAAATTGTTCCTTTGTGTTGGTAACTTTGTTAAATGTTATGTACTATGTACTTACCAACTGACTTTTGATAATATTGCATTAATATAATTATTTACAACTTGATTATGTGGCCGTAATCTGTACTTTGTTATTAACACATCACACTGTGCAATGCTCCAGGGGCAGAGTGGGACTATGCAGTTATAAGGAAGACGAAGAAGAATTATATCATGTTCAAAATTGTTTAGCCTTTTGGTTCTACGTTGTCTGGGTTAACAGAATTTCAACTAAGTTGGACCTAAGGCTAGTGCCCTATAAACTATTTACTAAAAGGTTTTTCCCCAAGATGTTTGTTATACAGTAATACCTACAGTCGCCCTGGCATGAAAATTCTGACATCTGTCAGTCATTAATTAATTTTTTTTTTTCTGTAATGTCTTGGTCCCACTATTTTGCATCTCTAATGGGGCCTATATGGTTTATTTCTGACATATCTTTTAACCTAGGCTACGTGGAATTTTAGACCACATATATAATTGTAATTACATCTGATTCTGAATTTGTAATTTTGGTTATTTTGTAAGATCCGAGAATGAGGGGTATGGCAGGAAATGGGAAATGGCCCTAAAAATTTGTGGTAATTTGCCTCAAAAATTGGTGGGAGGTGGGATTGGAGGGAGGTGGGAGGTGGACCCCAAAAGATGTGGGAGATGGGAGATTGGCCCAAAAAACAGGTGGGAAATAGGAGGTTGAGACTCCTGCCACCCCCTCCCACAGAATACAGTTGAACCATGTTTTGGAAACTACTTTGACCCTAGCACAATAATGCAAATTGTTGTGCATATAATTTACAAATTCAATCAAAATGTGTGGAAGACTAAGTAGAAGATAATGCATGTGTTGTTTGACAGGCAGAACTATGGGACAGAACCCTGGGATGCCTGGTGCAGCCGGGGCATCTGTTCCCCTTGGCTTTGAGGACCAAGGTAAGCTATTGTGTGCGTTTCCCTGGGCTGTTGTACACTAACCAGGGGCTGTTGTACACTCACTCTGGGCTGTTGTACCCTCACTCTGGGCTGTTGTACCCTCACCCTGGGCTGTTATGCCCTCACTCTGGGCTGTTGTACCCTCACCCTGGGCTGTTGTACACTCACTGTGTCGGTAGACGTGGCCGGGATTGAGTACGTTTTGTATACTAAATTAAAAACGTAATATTATCTAAATAGTTAAGATTTCTTATACATTGGATGTCATAAATAAGATAAGTATTTTAAGAGATAATTACGTTCTTCTGACGGTTGCCACTAACGGTTTGTTTACATCACCTTTTTTCACCCATTCTCCAGTTAGCATGCTGTTTTACTATCTATTAAATTGTTCCTTTGTGTTGGTAACTTTGTTAAATGTTATGTTCTATGTACTTACCAACTGACTTTTGATAATATTGCATTAATATAATTATTTACAACTTGATTATGTGGCCGTAATCTGTACTTTGTTATTAACACACCACACTTCGACAATGCTCCAGGGGCAGAGTGGGACTATGCAGTTATGAGGAAGAAGAAGAAGAATTATATCATGTTCAAAATTGTTTAGCCTTTTGGCTCTGCATTGTCTGGGTTAACAGAATTTCAACTAAGTTGGACCTAGGGCTATTTACTAACAGGCTTTTCCCCAAGATGTTTGTTATACCTACAGTCGCCTTGGCATAAAAATTCTGACATCTGTCATTTTGGTTTTTTTCTGTAATGTCTTGGTCCCACTAATTTGCATATCTAGTGGTGCCTATATATGGTTTATTTCTGACATATCTGTTAACGTAAGCTACGTGGAATTTTTTACCACGTATATAATTGTAATTACATCTGATTCTGAATTTGTAATTTTGGTGATGTCTTAGCCATTAAAAAAATTATAATTGTATATTACGTTTTCAGTATTAAGTCGATCACTAAGCTAGATTGTCTATAACTTATATGTGAACAGTTTATTTTCGCCTTGGTTGTTAAACCTTCACTTTTTTAATCTAAATATTTATATTATTTTGTTTTATTAACCTGTTTAAATCAATTGGTTATAATTTTTTAGATAATGTCACCGCTAGTCCTACTGTGTATTTTCTTCCTGTCCTGTTCAATGGCATTGAGAGGTGATGACTGCCCTGTGCAAGCCACTTGTAAAATGTTGTTACCTCAATGTATCCCCAACAAACGAGAGTACATCATTCGCTTTCTTTTTACATGGTTTGCCATGTCTTAACCTTTGTTTTAACCACAATCCCTTGCTCTAGGCCAACATTTAAACTAGCCATAGTACTTCTCCTGGCAGGAGATGTTAGTATCAATCCTGGGCCTGTCATCAAATGTTTGATCAGTTCGGGGTAAGACAGGATCATTTAGTGACTTATTATTTTCGAAAAAAATATACATTCTTGTCATCACTAACACTTGACTAAGACCACATGGCACTGCTGCTTGTATAGCTGACATTTCTCCATCTGGTTATACTTTTTATCATCGACCACGTTCATTTGGAAGAGGTGGTGGTGTTGGCTTTTTGTTATTGGACCATTTTAAAGTAAATTCATGTTTAATACCTGATTACTTTATTTTTTAATCCATATGTGTTGAAATATCAGATCCTTCTTTCTCTGCATATTTTGTATGTCTGTATCAAGATCTGGGACAGCCAGCCAATTTCTTTGAAGAATTTCAGGATTTGCTGGAAAATTTGGTAACTGTACATTTTTGGTGATTTGAGTCTTCAGTTGGATAAAATTATAAACTTTTATAATTAGCCCATATCTATTCCAGCCTTGATATACAATTTTTTGGTTTCTAAAGTTAAAAGACAAATAACTCCTTTAAAAAAATCTGACCAATCGTCCAAAGAATCGCGGAGAGTCGTCGTACCGACGTAGAAATAGTATTAAATTGTGGTATAGCTATTAGGCACATCCGCTTTATATATGTGCCAGAGTTCTGGGTTCAAGACCCGGACATTTGCAAAAACCAGGGACTTCAACTTGGGGGTCTCACGTGGACATAAAAGAACCACAGGACGTCGTGCACTCTGGCAGTGACTATGATAGAAAGTCTGGCTTGGCATAAGGCTCCCTACTTTACCACACCTGACCACACCTGACCACAATTGGATTATATTCAAGAGTAAACATCACATTCCCAAGATATTTTTTGACAGAAAATATGCAGTACAGTGAATACACTGGTATTTGTAAAATGAGTGTTAATCAGGTAAACAATTAATATACATAAGAGCCAAGAATGAGGATTGGGGCAGGAAATGGCCCTTAAAAAAAGGTGGTAATTTGGCCTCATAAATTGGTGGGAGGTGGGATTGGAGGGAGGTGGGAGGTGGACCCCAAAAGATGTGGGAGATTAGCCACACAGACAGGTGGGAAATGGGGTTTTGAGACTCCTGCCACCCCCCCTCCAGAATACAGTTGAACCATGTTTTGGAAACTACTTCGACCCTAGCACAATAATGCAAATTGTTGTGCATATTATTTACAAATTTAATCAAAATATGTGGAAGACTAAGTAGAAGATAATGCATGTATTGTTTGACAGACGGAACTATGGGAGAGAACCTTGGGATGCCTGGTGCAGCCGTGGCATCTGTTCCCCTTGGCATTGAGGACCAAGGTAAGCTATCGTGTGCATTTCCCTGGGCTGTTGTACACTCACTCTGGGCTGTTGTACCCTCACCCTGTGCTTCTGTACCCTCACTCTGGGCTGCTGTACCCTCACTCTGGGCTGTTGTACCCTCACCCTGTGCTGCTGTACCCTCACTCTGGGCTGTTGTACCCTCACCCTGGGCTGTTGTACCCTCACTCTGGGCTGTTGTACCCTCACTCTGGGCTGTTGTACCCTCACCTTGGGCTGTTGTACCCTCACTCTGGGCTGTTGTACCCTCACTCTGTCCTGTTGTACCCTTACCCTGGGCTGTTGTACCCTCACCCTGTGCTGCTGTACCCTCACTCTGGGCTGTTGTACCCTCACCCTGGGCTGTTGTACCCTCACTCTGGGCTGTTGTACCCTCACCTTGGGCTGTTGTACCCTCACTCTGGGCTGTTGTACCCTCACTCTGGGCTGTTGTACCCTCACTCTGGGCTGTTGTACCCTCACCCTGGGCTGTTGTACCCTCACTTTGGGCTGTTGTAACCTCACCCTGGGCTGTTGTATACTCATTCTGGGCTGTTGTACACTCACCTTAGGCTGTTGTACCCTCACTCCGGGCTGTTGTACCCTGGCCCTGGGCTGTTGTACCCTGACCCTGGGCTGTTGTACACTCACTCTGGGCTGTTGTACACTCACTCTGGGCTGTTGTACCCTCACCCTGGGCTGTTGTACACTCACTCTGGGCTGTTGTACCCTTACTCTGGGCTGTTGTACACTCACCTTGGGCTGTTGTACCCTCACTCTGGGCTGTTGTACCCTCACCTTGGGCTGTTGTACCCTCACTCCGGGCTGTTGTACCCTCACCCTGGGCTGTTGTATACTCACTGTGTCGGTAGACGTGGCCGGGATTGAGTACATCTGAATGTACTTGAGTCTGAACCTGAGTACTTCAGTGAAAGCTGAATGCCAAGTAAATTTGTCCTAATACACTTGATTGGTCGATAGGAGGCAGCAGCTTTAAAACATTTAAATTTGTTGCTCACATTTTTTTTTCATCACTGGTTTTGTATAATAAATTAAAAACGTAATATTATCTAAATAGTTAAGATTTGTTATACATTGGATGTCATAAATAAGATACATATTTTAAAAGTTAATTATGTTCTTCTGACGGTTGCCGCTAATGGTTTGTTTACATCACTGTCCAGTTAACATGCTGTTTTACTATCTATTAAATTGTTCCTTTGTGTTGGTAACTTTGTTAAATGTTATGTACTATGTACTTACCAACTGACTTTTGATAATATTGCATTAATATAATTATTTACAACTTGATTATGTGGCCGTAATCTGTACTTTGTCATTAACACACCACACTGTGACAATGCTCCAGGGGCAGAGTGGGACTATGCAGTTATAAGGAAGACGAAGAAGAATTATATCATGTTCAAAATTGTTTAGCCTTTTGGTTCTACGTTGTCTTTCAGAATTTCAACTAAGTTGGACCTAGGGCTAGTGCCCTATAAACTATTTACTAAAAGGTTTTTCCCCAAGATGTTTGTTATACAGTAATACCTACAGTCGCCCTGGCGACTGTAGGTCGTGCATATTATTTACAAATTCAATCAAAATGTTCGGAAGACTAAGTAGAAGATAATGCATGTGTTGTTTGACAGGCGGAACAATGGGACAGAACCCTGGGGTGCCTGTTCCAGCTGCTGTGGCACCTCTTTCCGTAGGGTTTAAGGATGACATTGCAGCACTTCCTTCCCCAGGGTTTAGGAACAGTGTTGTGGCTCCTCCTTCCCTAGGGTTTAAGGACAACTTTGAGGAACGTCCTTCCACAGGGCTTAAGGACCAAGGTAAGCTATTGTGTGCGTTTCCCTGGGCTGTTGTACACAAACCAGGGGCTGTTGTACCCTCACTCTGGGCTGTTGTACCCTCATTCTGGGCTGTTGTACCCTCACCCTGGGCTGTTGTACCCTCACTCTGGGCTGTTGTACCCTCACCCTGGGCTGTTGTACACTAACCAGAGGCTGTTGTACCCTCACTCTGGGCTGTTGCACCCTCACTCTGGGCTGTTGTAACCTCACCCTGGGCTGTTGTACACTAACCAGGGGCTGTTGTACCCTCACTCTGGGCTGTTGTACCCTCACCTTGGGCCGGGATTGAGTACATCTGAATGTACTTGAGTCTGAACTTGAGTACTTCAGTGAAGGCTGAATGCCAAGTAATTTTTTCCTAATATACTTGATTGGTCGATAGGAGGCAGCAGCTTTAAAACATTTAAATTTGTTGCTTGCATTTGTTTTATTTTTCAGCACTGGTTTTGTATGCTAAATTAAAAACGTAATATTATCTAAATAGTTAAGATTTGTTATACATTGGATGTCATAAATAAGATAAGTATGTTAAGAGTTAATTATGTTCTTCTGACGGTTGCCACTAACGGTTTGTTTACATCACCTTTTTTCGCCAACTCTCCAGTTAGCATGCTGTTTTGTTATCTATTAAATTGTTCCTTTGTGTTGGTAACTTTGTTAAATGTTATGTACTATGTACTTACCAACTGACTTTTGATAATGTTGCATTAATATAATTATTTACAACTTGATTATGTGGCCGTAATCTGTACTTTGTTATTAACACACCACACTGCGACAATGCTCCAGGGGCAGAGTGGGACTATGCAGTTATGAGGAAGAAGAAGAAGAGTTATATCATGTTCAAAATTGTTTAGCCTTTTGGTTCTGCGTTGTCTGGGTTAACAGAATTTCAATTAAGTAGGACCTAAGGCTAGTGCCCAATAAACTATTTACTAAAAGGTTTTTCCCCAAGATGTTTGTTATACAGTAATACCTACAGTCGCCCTGTCGTGAAAATTCTGACATCTGTCAGTCATTAATTCATTTTTTTTTTTCTGTAATGTCTTGGTCCCACTATTTTGCATCTCTAGTGGTGCCTATATGGTTTATTTCTGACATATCTGTTAACCTAGGCTACGTGGAATTTTAGACCACATATATAATTGTAATTACATCTGATTCTGAATTTGTAATTTTGGTTATTTTGTAAGATCCGAGAATGAGGGGTGTGGCAGGAAATGGGAAATGGCCCTAAAAATTGGTGTTAATTTGCCTCAAAAATTGGTGGGAGGTGGGATTGGAGGGAGGTGGGAGGTGGACCCCAAAAGATGTGGGAGATGGGAGATTGGCCCAAAAAACAGGTGGGAAATAGGAGGTTGAGACTCCTGCCACCCCCTCCGCAGGATACAGTTGAACCATGTTTTGGAAACTACTTTGACCATAGCACAATAATGCAAATTGTTGTGCATATAATTTACAAATTCAATCAAAATGTGTGGAAGACTAAGTAGAAGATAATGCATGTGTTGTTTGACAGGCAGAACTATGGGACAGAACCCTGGGATGCCTGGTGCAGCCGGGGCATCTGTTCCCCTTGGCTTTGAGGACCAAGGTAAGCTATTGTGTGCATTTCCCTGGGCTGTTGTACACTAACCAGGGGCTGTTGTACACTCACTCTGGGCTGTTCTACCCTCATTCTGGGCTGTTATACCCTCACTCTGGGCTGTTGTACCCTCACCCTGGGCTGTTGTACACTAACCAGGGGCTGTTGTACACTCACTCTGGGCTGTTGTACACTAACCAGGGGCTGTTGTACACTCACTCTGGGCTGTTGTACCCTCACTCTGGGCTGTTATACCCTCACTCTGGGCTGTTGTACCCTCACTCTGGGCTGTTGTACACTAACCAGGGGCTGTTGTACCCTCACCCTGGGCTGTTGTACACTAACCAGGGGCTGTTGTACACTCACTCTGGGCTGTTGCACACTAACCAGGGGCTGTTGTACACTCACTCTGGGCTGTTGTACCCTCACTCTGGGCTGTTATACCCTCACTCTGGGCTGTTGTACCCTCACCCTGGGCTGTTGTACACTAACCAGGGGCTGTTGTACACTCACTCTGGGCTGTTGTACCCTCACCCTGGGCTGTTATGCCCTCACTCTGGGCTGTTGTTCCCTCACCCTGGGCTGTTGTACACTCACTGTGTCGGTAGACGTGGCCGGGATTGAGTACATCTGAATGTACTTGAGTCTGAACTTGAGTACTTCACCCATTCTCCAGTTAGCATGCTGTTTTACTATCTATTAAATTGTTCCTTTGTGTTGGTAACTTTGTTAAATGTTATGTACTATGTACTTACCAGCTGACTTTTGATAATATTGCATTAATATAATTATTTACAACTTGATTATGTGGCCGTAATCTGTACTTTGTTATTAACACACCACACTGCGACAATGCTCCAGGGGCAGAGTGGGACTATGCAGTTATGAGGAAGAAGAAGAAGAATTATATCATGTTCAAAATTGTTTAGCCTTTTGGTTCTACGTTGTCTGGGTTAACAGAATTTCAACTAAGTTGGACCTAGGGCTATTTACTAACAGGCTTTTCCCCAAGATGTTTGTTATACCTACAGTTGCCTTGGCATAAAAATTCTGTAATGTCTTGGTCCCACTAATTTGCATATCTAGTGGTGCCTATATATGGTTTATTTCTGACATATCTGTTAACCTACGTGGAATTTTTGACCATGTATATAATTGTAATTACATCTGATTCTGAATTTGTAATTTTGGTGATGTCTTAGCCATTAAAAAAATTATAATTGTATATTATGTTTTCAGTACTAAGTCGATCACTAAGCTAGATTGTCTATAACTTATACGGAATGTGAACAGTTTATTTTTGCCTTGGTTGTTAAACCTTAACTTTTTTTTAATCTAAATATTTATATTATTTTGTTTTATTAACCTGTTTAAATCAATTGGTTATAATTTTTAATTTTCTTCCTGTCCTGTTCAATGGCATTGAGAGGTGATGACTTTGCCCTATGCAAGCCATGCACTTGTAAAATGTTGTTACCTCAATATATCCCAAACAAATGAGAGTACATCATTCGCTTTCTTTTTACGTGGTTTGCCATGTCTTAACCTTTGTTTTAACCACAATCCCTTGCTCTAGGCCAACATTTAAACTAGCCATAGTACTTCTCCTGGCAGGAGATGTTAGTATCAATCCTGGGCCTGCCATCAAGTGTTTGATCAGTTCGGGGTAAGACAGGATCACTTAGTGACTTATTATTTTCAAAAAAAGATATACATTCTTGCCATCACTGAAACTTGGCTAAGGCCACATGACACTGCTGCTTGCATAGCTGACATTTCTCCATCTGGGTATACTTTTCATCATCGACCACGTTCAGTTGGAAGAGGTAGGGGTGTTGGCTTTTTGTTATTGGACCATTTTAAAGTAAATTCATGTTTAATCCCTGATTGCTCTACCTTTGAATCCATATATGTTGAAATTTCACATTCTTCTTTCTCTGCATATTTTGCATGTCTGCATCAACCTCCGGGACAGCCAGCCAATTTCTTTGAAGAATTTCAGGATTTGTTTGAAAATTTGTTAACTCTACATTCTGAATTTTGCATTTTTGGTGATTTGAGTCTTCAGTTGGATAAACATATGGCAGCAACCATTACCTTTGATGATATCCTAAACTCATTTGACTTAAAACAACATGTGACTTTCTCTACACACATTCGTGGCCACTGGCTTGACCTCGTGATAGTTCGCTCAACATGTGACAATATCCAGATGCTAACAGTTTCTGGTAGCTTATTGGACCACCACACCGCCCCGATAACCACCAAATCTGCGTCACAAAAGCCACCAGCTCCATGGATGACTCTTGAAATTTTACAATCTAAAAGGCGTTGTCATTATCTTGAACGAGTGTGGTACAAATCACGCTCTCACTTGGATAGGTCACGTTATTCAAAACAGTGCCACTACTGCAACACAGAAATGGCTAAAGCCAAATCAGATTATTATACAAATATGGTCTCAAATAACGCTGGAAATCCACGTCAGTTATTGAATTGCATAAATAAAATTTTACATAGAGTGCCTGCTCCATCTCTTCCTAATCGTGTCTCAATCAAGTCTTTATGTGACTCATTCTCCAGTCATTTCAAGAACAAAATTAGTCTGATCCAGTCTGCTTTTCCAGATCATACTTTAAATCCTGTACAAGTTTTCCAGCCATTGTCTAAATTACATAATAGCCATTAAGGGGCTTTGTAGGTATAAAAAATTCCAATAATCCAAAATTATTTTGGATAGGAATGAACCCACCCACCCACCCCCATCCAAACAAAAGGAAAATAACAAGACATACAAATTAAATTCTGATTTCACAGATGGTTTATTTTATGAAAAGGTAACATTTCAATGTATACATGCATTTTTATAGTCTCATCTGTTTTTATAAATGGTAAAAGTAACATATTTACAAATAAAAATGTACATGCATGTCTGCAAGTTTCAGTGCTGTTATAGATGTTTACAAGACAGCATACATTTCAACCGGGATAATTCTCTCAAAATAATTTTCATTAATTATCCTAGTGGACCCTTGACCCATACATGCACATCCACATTTTTTTTAATTATTGGAATTTGTTATATTTACAAATGATATGTGTGTTTTGTGCCTCTGGAAGAATATATCTTTTGTCTGAATAATGTACCTTCAGTTGTGGAAATATACATCGTGAACATTCATAATGCTTTTTACTGCACTGTGTAAGAATGGCTAGAAAAGTTCCTGGTGAATAGACGTCTGGTGCATTCTTAATGCTGTTCAAATGATTGTTGACTGTGTTCAACCGGAACAATTGCTGCATTCCAAGCAGGCCGGCAGAAACATAATGCAGAACCTGTTTTCTCAAGTATGAATACTAAAAATTCATTGAAGCATGACCTCATTAACCTGATCAGCGAGGCATGTCTTCAGTGACAAAGTGTGCTCCAGTCAACAGAGCATGTGACCAAGTCTATTGACTGGCTATGCAAATATGGTGTTTATCTGCCCTGAACCATGGGCCAACAGGGTCAACCTTATGAGGAAACCTTGCACTAGGGGAAACCGGGGCTAATTGTTACAATTTTCACATAGTCATTTTAAGAAAAAAATATGTTAGATGCATTATTTATTTCAATGTGTATATGTAATTTAGCATATATGTTAATTGAAATTACCATAGTACATGTAATGATATTCCCCACTTGGTCTACACCTATTTCGTCTACTCTGTGTAAATTGCTGAAATGCAAGATATATGCCAATTGGTCTACTCCTGTTTACAAAATATGGTGGCATCTGTTTATATAGTATCTACTTCATGTAATTAACACTAAAAGTACTGGAAACCAAGCAAACTTTAAATAAAATGTTATTGTTTATTCCAAATTAGTGTTTATTTATTTTCAAACAGTGCTGGTTTAGTACCCCTCGTTCATTATTCTGTCCCACCTTCGTATTAAACAAGAAACTACTCCTAGGATCAGGTTAATGGATGTGGTTGTTTCAACTTAAATTGGATTCAGATTAAATCACAATAGCTTTGTATAGAAGTATTCACTTAGTTATGCTATTCACTAATATCCCAGGGCATGAAGTTTGATTGTTAATTTTCTCTGATATACACGTGTATGTACATAACACTAGCTATGACACTGGAAGCTAACATCAAAGATTTCCATCCAGTTCCAGGCTGTTGTTTAAATTGCACCTAGTTAGGTGAATGCCCTGAGTTGGGAGTAAGCCAACTTCACTGTGCAGATTAGACACTGAGTTGGGAGTAAGCCAACTTCATTGTGCAGATTAGACACTGAGGGCTGTATGCCAGAAAGTGGACTAACTTAGTCCCAGGATTAGTTAGTCCTGGGATTTGTTAAACCCTGGACTAAGCTAAACCCAGGACTAAGTTAGTCCATATGCCAGAACATTTTTAGTCCTGGGATTTACTAATCCCAGGACTAAACCCATGTTATTATTGTTATAAGGGGCCCTCTTGTGGAATTCCCTGGGCATTCCCATTGTTTTGGCGGGAAACTTGTTAGCTTTCCCACCTTCCACTCTTGTTGGTTGGAGTATGGTTGGATGTGCACAAAACTGGACAGTTGAAGAAAAAGAGTTTTTGTTTGAGTTAGTATCAACACAGATCAATGTGGTAGAAGATAAGAGAAGTGACAACAACGCACACAAGAAAAAGAAAGCTGCGTGGAAGCATATTTATGAACAGTTTGAGGTGCGATATGAAGGCACTGGTCGTGATGTTGTTAGGTTGAATGAACAGTGGAAACAAATGAAAGCAACTGCTAAGAAAGAAGTTAGTGATTTTAAGCGTGCCCAGAAGAAGACAGGAGGAGGTAAGGCTGAAGTTGAGGCAGATATAACATCAAGAGAAGATGACAATGCCTGTGAGACAAACGAAATAGTTACTCAGCCAACTACAAGTTATGACAGCGCAGAAAGTGACAACATTGCCCAGGAACCGACAAACAGGCAAGTGTTACATACATTACTCAAATTTAAACGTAAACTATGGGGACACTGATTTTCCGCTATGGCAGAAAACGGACGGAATTTGCGGAATCTACATTTTGAAACGGAATTTGCCTTTTATAAATGGAATATACATCGTTTGAAAACAAATTTGCCTTTTTTTAAGGGAATAGAAACGAAATTTGCCTTTTTTGAAACAGAAAATCAGTGTCCCTAAAACCAACTGGAATTTGCTTTATTTTAACAAGTGTGATTGTTTTGTATCTTTATGAGCTCATATACATGTTTGTGACCAGCCACATCTAAAATATGCATGGTATTTTCTTCATGTGTATAACTGACAGAAGTGGGGTGGCCTGTGATCTGACTTGTCAATGTGGAATAGTAGCTGGGTGGTGTTCTATGATTAACTGTTTTGCACTACCCTGCCTAGTGTAAATACACTGCTGGATTTAATCTTTCACGATTTGCAGAAAAGAGGACCTGGTGGACCTTTGACTGGCTTGGTTATTTAACACAAACACATTACTAACAAATTCATATTATACATTAATGTGCGCACGCACGCACGCACGCATGCACGCACGCACGCACATAAATTATATATATATATATATTATATATATATATATATTATATATATATATATATATATATATATATATATATATATATATATATATATATATATATATATATATATATATATAATAATAATAAAATAAATTAAATAATTATTATTTATTTTATTATATATATATATACACATCCACCCCTTTACCATCAAAGAGGGCCAAAGTCGTTCGACGTGGATTGTCTGTTCAGTCAGCGCCAATTACATCTGCAGAACAGGACATTGTCAACATGAAGCGGGAGGAACACGAGAAGAAAATGAAGCAGATGGATGAGGAGCATGAACTCAAGATGGACATTCTAGCCATCAAGAAGCAGATTGCTCTTAGAAAACTAGATCATTTAGTAGACTCATCTAACCCAACTTCTTACAGCACCGTGTCTTCAGAAGATGTGACCTCCTACCACCAGCTGTACTGAGTTTCTTTATAGATTTGAAAATGGATGCATTTGATGACCTCAATGATGTGCGTGATATGCAGCAACACAGAGAGCAGATTCAGGCGATTCGAGTGCAGCGTTTACTGCGTGACCATCAAGATCCGTTTCATCTCTTTGACGAGGAACAATTCATTAGAAGATTTAGATTTAGAAAGGCAACTGTGTTAGACATAATTAATTTAATCTCACTTGATATTACTCCTCCTACTAGGAGACATTTTGCAATTTCTGCGCATGTACAGGTTCTGTTAGCACTTTCATTTTATGCAACTGGATCATTTCAAGTGACATTAGGAGACATAGGTTATTCCCAGGTACATCAGTCAACAATGTGCAGAATTATCCGGCAAGTGTCAGAGGCACTAGCCCGTTGAAAGAACGAATTTATTGTCTTTCCGAGAGGAGCTGATGTGAAGCATGCAATGGAAGCATTCAAAGCGATTGCTGATATTCCTCGAGCAGTTGGTGCAATTGATTGCACACACGTGAAAATTGCAAATCCGGGTGGTGACCATGCAGTTCGATTTATCAATCGCAAGGGATATTTCTCACTGAACTGCCAATTCACATGCACAGCAGACTTAATATTCACGAGTATCATTGCCCATTGGCCTGGCAGCACACACGACGCTCGTATATTTAGAGAGTGCGGGCTTGACAGGCAGTTTGAGCGAGGTGAATTAGAAGGAATGCTGCTGGGAGATGCAGGATACCCGTGTTTATCTTACTTGCTCACCCCCATCAACAACCCACAAAGAAATGCAGAACAACACTACAACTATGCACAGTCAAAGACTCGAACTGTTATTGAACGAGCTTTTGGAGTAATGAAGCGTCGATTTGCTTGCCTTCACTATGGATTACGACTCCGTATTTGTACTGCTTTTGCAGTCATCACTGCTGTTGCCATACTGCACAACATAGCCATGGGAAGGGGAGAGCCACCTCCCATGAATGACGGCCCACAACAGGGCGATCAGGGCAACGCACACAACAATGTGCCAAATCAGCCAGTTCAGGTTGATCAAGCTGCCGGCAGACTTGATCGCCAGCGCATTGTACAACTATTTGAGAATGAATAAGTTGGTTCAGTGACTTTGATGACTCTAATTAATGAAGACCGACTATAGTACATACTGTATATTTTCAAGATGAACAACTGTGCGCACAAGGCATGTGTGCATGTATGCATGATATGTGTTTCCCTATTCTTCAGTTTATATATGAAATACTTTATTTCAGTAGGCAGTAATACGGTGTATGTATATGATACTGATGTTAACATAATATTATGTAGTAGTAATGTTAACATTGTCTAATGATTTCAAAATAAAACAGGGCAACACACGTTGCTGTGATATACTTCCGGACACACACAGTAACACAATGTCATGGTAAAGTAGTTAGTCAACCACTTAATCCTACCCCGGACCATGACTAACTTTTGAGGTTTAGTCCAGTGTACTAAACCTGGGACTAAAGTTAATCCACTTCCTGGCATACGAACTAACTTTAGTCCACTTTCTGGCATACGGACTAACTTTTAGTCCCGGGATTAAACCCGGGACTAAATGTTAGTCCAGTTTCTGGCATACGGCCCTGAGTTGGGAGTAAGCCAACTTCACTGTGCAGACTAGACACTGAGTTGGGAGTAAGCTAACTTCATTGTGCAGATTAGACACTGAGTTGGGAGTAATCCAACTTCACTGTGCAGATTAGACACTGAGTTGGGAGTAATCCAACTTCATTGTGCAGATTAGACACAGCCAAACAACCAATGTCAAAGACAGCTTCCACTCAGGTCCAGGCAATTGTTGCAACTGTCCCAATTGCACTAGACATAAATAAGGTCAATTGTGAGTGAGTTACAGCTCTATTATGTAAGACAACTGACTAAGATTAACAACGTGATGAAACTTCACAGTAGACCAACTGGGGTATATCCTCAAAACACAAGTAGAACAACTGGCATATAAAAGATTAGACACAATGGGTGTAGACCAGGTGGAGTAGAACCATTACTCGTTCTCTAGCAAATCAGTTCTACAGTCTACATAAATATATTTTCCATCCACTTTCATAATACTGGGCTGTTTATAATAATAATAATACAGCATTTTTAAAAGCGCTAATTCCCACTATATGGATCAATGCGCTGTACATGGTATAAAATACTTTATGCCAGTCAAGATTAATTGGACACTGTTACCTGTCTGGTATGTGTCTTCACATAATCTGTTCTCTTTCAGGGCCCAACAATAACAGTGGTTCAATGGATGAGAAGGTTTGTCAAGATTCGGTGTTGGTGCATGTACCAATGGCAATGCCACAGCCGGAATTGATTGAATCAAATGCCAATGGTGAGTTCGGTTTATGCAAACGTACAAAACAGGTGCATTTACTTTCACTTCAGAAGTTTAGACTGTATAATTTTATTACAGGTCACTTACGTATAATGGCATTTGCAAGGTCACTTGTTAGCCTTTTATAATTAGCCCATATCTATTCCAGCCTTGATATACTATTTTTTTGTTTCTAAAGATAAAAGGCAAATAATTCCTAAAAACAATATCTGACCAATCGTCCAAAAAGTCGCAGAGAGTCGTCGTACCGACATAGACGTAGTGTTAAATTGTGGTATAGCTATTAGGCACATCCGCTTTATATATGTGCCAGAGTTCTGGGTTCAAGACCCCAACTTTGGGGTCTCTCGCGTGGACATAAAAGAACCACAGGACGTTGTGCACTCTAACTGTGACTACGATAGAAAGTCTGGCTTGGCATAAGGCTCACTACTTTACCACACCTGACCACATCTGACCACAATTGGGTTATATTCAAGCAGTAAACATTACATTCCCAAGATATTTTTTGACAGAAAATATGCAATACAGTGAATACACTGGTATCTGTAACATGGGTGTTAATCAGGTAAACAATTAATATACACGAGCCGAGAATGAGGGGTGTGGCAAGAAATGGGAAATGGCCCTAAAAATTGGTGGTAGTTTGGCCTCAAAAATTGGTGGGAGGTGGGATTGGAGGGAGGTGGGAGGTGGACCCAAAAAATGTGGGAGATGGGAGATTGGCCCCACAAACAGGTGGGAAATGGGAGGTTGAGACTCCTGCCACCCCCCCACCCCCCAAAATACAGTTGAACCATGTTTTGGAAACTACTTCAATCCTAGCACAATAATGCAAAGATATCGCTCCCTATTGATATTGCAATGTCAAATGTGTCACACACGATTTATGGTTAACATAAATGCGGTGTAGCCAGGACTTCACTTCTGAGATATTTATTTTTGCTGTGTTTAAAATATTGCAGTTCCGTAAATATTTCGAGTCGCCATGCGGGCCACTGTAGTCAAAAATTGTAGTCACCCGAAGCCATTTTTGGGTGCCATTGGCGACTGGACGATCGCTAAATCTCATCCCTGATATGTGTTGAAATTTCAGGTTCTTCTTTCTCTGCATATTTTGTATGTCTGCATCAACCTCCTGGACAGCCAACCAATTTCTTTGAAGAATTTCAGGATTTGCTGGAAAATTTTGTAACTCTACATTCTGAATTTTACATTTTTGGTGACTTTAATCTTCAGTTGGATAAACATACAGCAGTAACCATTACCTTTGATGATATCCTAACCTCAGTTGACTTAAAACAACATGTGACTTTCTCTACACACATTCATGGCCACTGGCTTGACCTTGTGATAATTCGCTCAACATGTGACAATATCCAGATGCAAAAACCATCAACTCCGTGGATGACTCCTGAAATTTTACAATCTAATATGCGTTGTCGTTATCTTGAACGAATATGGTGCAAATCACGCTCTCACTTGGATATGTCACGTTATTCAAAACAGTGCCACTACTACAACATACAAATGGGTAAAGCCAAATCGGGTTATTATACAAATATGGTCTCAAATAACGCTGGAAATACACGTCAGCTATTGAATTGCATTTATAATTTTTTTTTACATAGAGTGCCTGCTCCATCTCTTCCTAATCTTGTCTCAATCAAGTCTTTATGTGACTCATTCTCCAGTCATTTCAAGAACAAAATTAGTCTGATCTGGTCTGCTTTTCCAGATCATTAAATCCTGTACAAGTGGACTATCCTCAAGTAAATTCTCTACTTGCTTCTTTTACACCTGCTACAATTAATTTATCATAATATTGCTCTCAAGGACATCTTGAAACTTCAATGTACGTGTGCATAATTGTTTGGCAAGGGTAGTTACCTGGTCTCCTTGTTTCTCTCGCTCAGTACCACTTCTAAAACCATTGCATTGGCTCCCTGTCTGATATCGCATTGTTTTTAAGATCTGTCCAATTACTTATCAAGCACTTTCATCCAAGCAACCAGCATATTTACATTCACTGCTCACTCCTGCAAGACAACACAGACAGCTTTGGTCTTCTAATTCTAATCTATTTTTGTTCCCAGTGTTAAGACAAATGTCGGAACTAGAGCTTTTTCAGTTGCTGCACCGACTCTGTGGAATTTACTCCCTGTTCGTGTTAAGTCTGTAGGAAATATAACAACATTTTGTCGTAAATTGAAAACCCACCTGTTTAAACTTGCTTATCCTCCATAGCTCCCCAGCGTACCAATCCAACTGTTTACAACTGGACCTGCTGGGGATTGTGTTCGTGTTGGATATCTGTAATACTAACATAAAACATGAACAGTTAATTGTTCCACTGTATGCTTCAGTTGAAAGAAAATAACACAATATAATTATTATTTGTTCTCAATTGTAAACAAGTTTTCCAGCCATTGTATAAATTACATAATAGCCATTAAGGGGCTTTGTAGGTATAAAAAATTCCAATAATCCAAAATTATTTTGGATAGGATTGACCCCACCCACCCACCCCATCCAGACAAAAGGAAAATGTCAAGACATACAAATAAAATCCTGATTTCACAGATGGTTTATTTTATGAAAAAGTAACATTTCAATGTATACATGCATTTCTGTAAGTCTCAGCTGTTTTTATAAATGGTAAAAGTAACATATTTACAAATAAAAATGTACATGCATGTCTGCAAGTTTCAGCGCTGTTATAAATGTTTACAAGACAGCATACATTTCGACCAGAATAATTCTCTCAAAATAATTTTCCAATTTTTTATCCTAGTGGACCCTTGACCCACACACACACAACCAATTTTTTTTTGGATTGGAATTTTTTATATTTACAAATGATATGTGTGTTTTGTGCCCCCGAAAGAATATATCTTTTGTCTGAATAATGTATCTTCAGTTGTGGAAATATACATCGTGAACATTCATAATGCTTTTTACTGCACTGTGTAAGAATGGCTAGAAAAGTTCCTGGTGAATAGACGTCTGGTGCATTCTTAATGCTGTTCAAATGATTGTTGACTGTGTTCAACCGGAACAATTGCTGCATTCCAAGCAGGCTGTCAGAAACATGCTGCAGAACCTGTTTTTTCAAGTATGAATACTAAAAATTCATCGAAGCATGACCTCATTAACCTGATCAGCGAGGCATGTCTTCAGTGACAAAGTGTGCTCCAGTCAATAGAGTGTGTGACCAAGTCTATTGACTGGCTATGCAAATATTGTGTTTATCTGCCCTGAACCAGGAGCCAACGGGGTCAACCTTATGAGGAAACCTTGCACTAGGGGGAACCAGGGCTAATTGTTACAATTTTCAGTCATTTAAAAAAAAAAATATGTTAGATGCATTATTTAGTTCAATGTGTACATGTAATTTAGCATATGTATTAATTGAAATTACCATAGTAATGATATTCCCCACATGGTCTACACCTATTTCGTCTACTCTGTGTAAATTGCCAAATTGCAAGGTATATGCCAATTGGTCTACTCCTGTTTACAAAATATGGTGGTATATGTTTATGTAGTACCTACTTTATGTAATTAACACTGAAAGCACTGAAAACCAAGCAAACTTTAAATAAAATGTTATTGGTTTATTTCAAATTAGTGTTTATTTATTTTCGAACAGTGCTGGTTTAGTACCCCTAATCCCTCATTCATTATTCTTTTTAAACAAAAAAATACTCCTAGGATCAGGTTGATGGATGTGGTTGTTTCAACTTAAATTGGATTCTGATTAAATCACAGTACCCAGCCGGCATACAACGTCGGTATGACGTTGATTATTAGTTGTATATACGTTGCGACGTCGAACAACACAAATGCAACGTTTTCTCAGCGTCTGGTCATCGACGTCACAAGGACGTGGAAATTTTATGTCGCCACAACGTTGAAATCAAGTCGACAACCAAACCCAACGTCTTCACAACGTCTGGTTATCAACGTTATAAGGACGTGGAAATTTGACATCCATGCAACGTTGTAATCATATCGACAGTTCAACCAACTAGTTTCATCTATAAATACAACGTTTTTACCACGTCTGGTCATCGACGTGATAACCACGTAGATATATATGACGTTGGCACAACGTTGAAATCACGTCGACAACCCAACCCAACGTCTTCACAACGTCTGGTTATCAACGTTATAAGGACGTGGAAATTTGACATCCATGCAACGTTGTAATCACATCGACAGTTCAACCAACTAGTTTCATCTATAAATACAACGTTTTTACCACGTCTGGTCATCGACGTCACAAGGACGTGGAAATTTGATGTCGCTACAACGTCGACAGCCCAACCAACTAGGTACATACATATAAATATGGCGTTTTACAATGTCTGATCATCAACATTATAACGACGTGGATATATGTGACGTTGGCACAACGTTGAAATAACGTCGGCAACGCAATTATAAGGTCATCGCCATTATAAGGACTTGGACATTTGACTTTCATACAATGTTGCAATTTTTTATTTTTTCAAGTTGCGAATGTTAACTATAACATCTCTATTCTCTAAGACAACACAACACGTGCGGTGTTAGATGCCTTAACTAAAATTACACATAATAAGACCCTTTATATTTGTAATGTTAGGTAATTTAAGGCAGCTTTCACCACACATTTTGGTATTGAGTAAGTCAGCGGCATATCTACCGTATTCCAGCATGCATTGCGCGTGCCGCCATGCTGCCTTGAGTTCGAACGAACGAAATCGATGGAAGCGAAACAATCCACTAATATATGCGAGTAAGTGTCACCATCCGCTTTTATTTGTTGAACTGTTTAGTTCTATCGTTTGTACGGAACACACACGACCATAATGTTGTCTTTGTCGTGATGTATTTTGCATGTTTTCACCGATTTGAATCTGAGCACATTTTCCGATGTATAGTCTATCGCAAAACTCGGTGTCGTCGCATTCCTCTCGTTTTCGATCATACCCTGCACTTGTTCCAGTGAAATGTGGTCATGTAGTGTCATGTATAAATTGCACACTCTTATTATATAACTATCAAAGTCATTGCCATTGGAATAAAACTGCAGTATTTATAAATTGCATCGGGAATTTACCGGACAATAGAGCAGCCATGGCCCGTGGCCATGTTGACTGACTGGGGTTTGTGCAGTGTGCTTTGTATTCGTTTCATCTGACCTTCGTTGTAAATAGATGTGTCGGTTAATACCTTTATTTAATTCCTTTTAAGCGAGTGACCTGAAGAAGCAGACATGAACTGAAGCAGAGGTGGATGCAGCGCTCTCAGTGTAGCCGAAGTACGCACTCGACCAAACTGGTGGTGAAGACTGAGGAACAACTAGACAGAATGGATTAACAGTGTTCTTGATAAATCTGAAGTCATACGTTAGCTTTCATTGGTAGTGTTTAGTGTTAGTTAGGAAATTATAATTATTGTGTGATTTAATAAAAATGAGTTCGTAAGGTTAATTTGAAAATGTTTTGTCAGCCATGCCATGGGGTCCAGTGAAATTTAAGTCAGCTTGCCATTAATGCCCATTACTACATTTCGGATTTTAAGGTCGGCGCAGTTTAATGGATGATTATGGTGTTGTGAGCTTTCTTTGTTATCAAAATAAGTTGTAGTTCCTGCTCTAAATACACATTAATAATTGTGCCTCTTGTGTGTGTTAAGAATTTGTGGAAGCCATATACATAGTAGATCCCCCAAACACAACATAAAGGAGTATTTAACTTGCTTGTTGTGCATTGTTTCATTGAGCTGGTGTTTCTGAAGCCATGAATTGGTCAGATTACTGGTCTTGTCACATTGTTTCAATAATGGCTTAGCCATTGTCTATACATTCTTTACAACTACCTGGCTGTTACCAGACAGATGTAGGGTAACATTCTATCAACTGAAATAGAACCAAACAAATCTGATTTGTATGCACATTTGTAGTGATTGTACAGGAAATTAATAGACTAGCCTGCATTCAATGAAGCAATTCCAAAAAAGATTCCAATTCCGATCGGCTCTTGAAAATACATTCCGAAATAGAGTTGACCCCCATATTTATGACAGCTGTTGTTTGCTGTTACAATTAAAATACGAAAGCACATAATAATCATGTCTGCTGCTGAATACTGGTTACTAGAGGAATTGATCTACATTGAATGTATTCCACTGGTTCAGGAATGTACACATTGCCAAATGAAACCATATTTGTTGTATCAGAACACAGTGAATATCTTTATTTTGTTAATGTTTGTTTCATTATCAAAACATAATATTTAATGACTGTTTTGAAAAAAAAATTCAACTTGGTGATTAGTGATCTTGTGCTCTTTTCAATGTCTGCATGATACTGAATACAACAAATTGGGCAAACGAGTGATGTAATGGTCTACATTGTATGGGTTCATTGATATACACATTGTTAAATAAAATGTCTCATGTATCGGAATAAGGTGAATATCTGTCTTTATTTTGTTCAAAACGTATTTATTCTAGTACACGATTTACGCTACAAACCCACGTGTAGACATCGACATACGTAGCATTGACGAAGGGGAACTAAATTTTTTCATAGTAACACCTGTAAACAATTTTAGTTGGTTATCAGAAAACAGTAACGATCTAATGTTGACACAATGTTGAAATCCAATAAATTTTCTGCATTGTTGCAACGTTGAAACCTGACGTCGATCCAACTACTTTTCAACATTGCAACAACGTTGAAACCCAACGTCGATGCTACGTTGGAACTCGACGTCGATCCAACTTTCAAATCCAACTAGTTTTCAACATTGGTACAACGTGGAAACCCGACGTCGATACATCGTTGAAGCCTGACGTAGATACAACTTTCAAATCCAACTAGTTTTCAACATTGTTGCGACGTCGATACATCGTTGAAACCTGACGTAGATACAACTTTCAAATCCAACTAGCTTTCAACATTGTTACGACGTCGATACCCGACGTTGATACAACGTGGAAACCCGATGTCAATGCAACTTTCAAATCCAACTAGTTTTCAATATTGGTACAACGTGGAAACCCGACGTCGATACATCGTTGAAACGCGACGTAGATACAACTTTCAAATCCAACTAGTTTCCGACATTGCTACAACGTGGTACCTGACGTTGAAACAACGTATTTTCAACGTCATTTTGCCTGCTGGGTAGCTTTGTATAGAAGTATTCACATAGTTATGCTATCCACTAATATCCCAGGGCATGAAGTTTGATTGTTAATTTTCTCTGATATACACGTGTATGTACATAACACTAGCTATGACACTGGAAGCTAACATCAAAGATTTCCATCCAGTTCCAGGCTGTTGTTTAAATTGCACCTGGTTAGGTGAATGCCCTGAGTTGGGAGTAAGCCAACTTCATTGTGCAGATTAGACACTGAGTTGGGAGTAATCCAACTTCATTGTGCAGATTAGACACTGAGTTGGGAGTAAACCAACTTCATTGTGCAGGTTAGACACTGAGTTGGGAGTAATCCAACTTCATTGTGCAGATTAGACACTGAGTTGGGAGTAAGCCAACTTCATTGTGCAGATTAGACACTGAGTTGGGAGTAAACCAACTTCATTGTGCAGATTAGACACTGAGTTGGGAGTAATCCAACTTCATTGTGCAGATTAAACACTGAGTTGGGAGTAAACCAACTTCATTGTGAACATTAGACACTGAGTTGGGAGTAAACCAACTTCATTGTGCAGATTAGACACTGAGTTGGGAGTAATCCAACTTCATTGTGCAGATTAGACACTGAGTTGGGAGTAAACCAACTTCATTGTGCAGATTAGACACTGAGTTGGGAGTAATCCAACTTCATTGTGCAGATTAGACACTCACTGAGTTGGGAGTAAGCCAACTTCACTGTGCAGATTAGACACTGAGTTGGGAGTAAACCAACTTCATTGTGCAGATTAGACACTGAGTTGGGAGTAAGCCAACTTCATTGTGCAGATTAGACACAGCCAAACAACCAATGTCAAAGACAGCTTCCACTCAGGTCCAGGCAATTGTTGCAACTGTCCCAATTACACCAGACATAAATAAGCTCAATTGTGAGTGAGTTACAGCTCTATTATGTAAGACAACTGACTAAGATTAACAACATGTGATGAAACTTCACAGTAGACCAACTGGGGTATATCCTCAAAGCACAAGTAGAACAGTTGTGGTATAAAAGAGTAAACAAAATGGGTGTAGACCAGGTGGAGTAGAACCATTAATCGGTCTGTAGCAAATAAGCTCTACAGTCTACATTAATATATTTTCCATCCACTTTCATTATACTGGGCTGTTTATGCAAGTCAAGATTAATTGGACACTGTTACCTGTCTGGTATGTGTTTTCACATAATCTGTTCTCTTCCAGAGCCCAACAGTAACAGTGGTTCAACGGATGAGAAGGTTAGTCAAGTAAAATCTCATTCAATATCAGTAATTTACTTCTGATGAAGCTTAATCAGTGTTTTTAAGGCCAATGATCCGTATGAAATCCTGCTCTGCCTGGACTGTGGAGTATTGTCGACTTACTATCGGCAGCCAGGCGTGCCAGCTGCCGGCAAGAATGCCCAGCTGCCCTGACAGGTATGCCCGGCTGCCCCTACAGGTATGCCCGGCTGCCCCTACAGGTACGCCCGGCTGCCCCGACAGGTACGCCCGGCTGCCCCGACAGGTACGCCCGGCCTCCCTTGACAGATATGCCCAGCTGCCCTGACAGGTACGCCCGGCTGCCCTGTCAGGTATGCCCGGCCTCCCTTGACAGATATGCCCAGCCGCCCTGACAGGTATGCCCGGCTGCTCTATCAGGTACGCCCAGCCTCCCTTGACAGATTTGCCCACCCGCCCTGACAGGTACGCCCGGCTGTCCTGTCAGGTACGCCCGGCCTCTGCTGACAGGTATGCCCAGCTGCCCTGTCAGGTACGCCCGGCCTCCGCTGACAGGTATGCCCAGCTGCCCTGTCAGGTACACCCGGCCTCTGCTGACAGGTATGCCCAGCTGCCCTGTCAGGTACACCCGGCCTCCGCTGACAGGTATGCCCAGCTGCCCTGTCAGGTACGCCCGGCCTCCGCTGAAAGGTATGCCCAGCTGCCCTGTCAGGTACGCCCGGCCTCCGCTGACATATATGCCCAGCTGCCCTGTCAGGTATGCCTGGCTGCTGACAGGTACACAGATCAGGTTCATTGATATTCATATATGTGGAGCATGAATAGTTTATTAATGTGCATAGTCGGTTTAATAAATTAGTGTGTACTTTGATCATTAGATCGGGTAACTAACGAAAGAGAGAATAGCCTTATACTATAATATACTAGCAAAAAATACCCATCCTCTGGGCGGGATAACTTGGTAGTCACGTAAATCGTCCCGTGCTTCTTTCATACTCCTCACCAGTGGCGCCACTCAGCATGTCACCACTGTCACAACTTGGTTAAAATTCAAAAGTGTCTAAGTGGTATAAGTGGAATAGGTTGGCTCGGTAAAGTGGTGAACACACCTGTCTGCTTCCGTCATCTGCACCAGTCATCCCTCGGCCTCCTTGTTTTATATTGTTTTGACACAAACGAGCTGCAAAGTCATCTGGTTCATTACGGACGGACTGTGAAGGGTAATTTGGTTGTTGTAAAGGTGAATTAAAAAAATAATAGTGTTATGAGAAACTTATGACTGCTTCCTGGGTCCATAGATGAACCCCTGAAAGTTTGGCGCCTGAGGTAGGAAGCATCTAGGAGGGTTGCATAGCAAACATACAAACATATGCTGGCTTGATTATAAAAATTAACATGGTGGCAGACCTACTTTTTCCCTTTCTTGCCAAACTTCAACTGGGCCTAGTTAAAAATAATTAAATAGTTTGTCTGATGATTTTATCAAAATTAAATAACATATTTGCACAAATGAGCTAGCGCATAGTAATGGATACCAGAGCTAGCACATAGTAATGGATGCCAGAGCTAGCACATAGTAATGGATGCCAGAGCTAGCACATAGTAATGGGTACCAGAGCTAGCACATAGTAATGGATGCCAGAGCTAGCACATAGTAATGGATGCCAGAGCTAGCACATATTAATGGATGCCAGAGCTAGCACATAGTAATGGATGCCAGAGCTAGCACATAGTAATAGATGCTAGATACGTGAAATGATTCTACAATGAGATGAGTGAACAATTTAATTGTATTTATATTTTGCATTTTAACATGTAAATATATGTAAAGTAACTTTAACATCATTTTGTCTAACCTGCTAGCATTTTTGTGTATTGTCAAAATGTTTTTTCAGAAAAATGCAGAGGAACCAAAGCTGCCGCTCTATGACTTCGTGCTTGTGTACAAAGAAGACAAAAATGATGCCAATAAAGCAGAGAAAGAAAGACAAGTGTTTGAGGAAAATCTGAAAAATTACGGAATGATCATTGATCCTGAGGAACAGTCAGATGATGTAGGGAGGTTTCACTGTTAATAAATTCACCCAATTAATGTAGGCATTAATCGATGTGTTAATGTAACATATTTGACCTAATAAGTGTAGAGTACGCTTGAAAGAAAATTGGGCCACTGAAAAATGTCAATGATTATGTTCTTATAAGCACACACCAACATTTGTTTCTCTAGACAATAAGGTAACTGTTTAATACTAGTGGTGTCATTTGGTGACTAGTGTAGAACAACTGAAAAGTGGTGCCAACTGTGTAACACCGGATGGCGACACAGTCAAATTACAATAATTATGGATCCTGCTGATTAAAAAAGGGGTGTACGCTAATTAGGACATGTATGCTTAATAGGTCAAATACGGTAAGTAGAATTGTTGACATATTTTGTTGTTAAATGTGGCACGTGTAAATGTTCACGATCTCCAGTGAGTGTAAAGTTAGGCTGTAATTTCAAGGAATTGTAATTTCTAAAGCTAACAGGATGATTAGCATCATGTATATTATTTATTTAAAACAAAGTAAAAGGATATATCACACTAATGGTTTTCTCAGATTTTGTTCTAAAAGTGGGAGATTCTGGTCAAACGCATGTTCTGGCAGCTGACATGTTGACCATGGCGACCAATAAGCGCCTGGCAGTTCTAAGAAATCGACTTCTGATAGAGATGAGATGCTGTGTGTTCAACAAGGTTTCTTAGTAAACCACTAGCATGAAATTTTTTATTGTAGTTGCAAATGGTTATGTTTTAGTAACTCTTATAGATAGATGCAACTATAGGCCCAAAACCATGACTTGTACTTTAAGTATAAATCCGTATGGACTAGCTCTGTTTAAAACAGGTTTGGTGCTGATAAAAAGGTTAATACAGTCAGCTCCACTTAACGGAATCATGGATAACATAATCAGCCTTAATAGATTCATATATA
Organism: Lamellibrachia columna; assembly: GCA_963662155.1. Lineage (NCBI taxonomy): Eukaryota > Metazoa > Annelida > Polychaeta > Sabellida > Siboglinidae > Lamellibrachia > Lamellibrachia columna. Next base: position 29,450,742 of record OY759270.1, read on the forward strand.
TATATATATATATATATTGGATGGGATGGAATCATTCCGTATTCCTGCTCTACGCCACTAAAGAGAATTGGCAGCTTAAAGCAGGCTGCACACCAAGGAGACTCGCTGCCTGTCACAGATTTAAGTTTGGATGGATAATATGCGGCGAGCCAATGGACATGTACTTGTTAGGTTCAGTGTGGGTATTTGTGCAGCTACGATAATTCAACAACAACGGTAAAGGGTAAAAGATTTCCGGTTTAATAACACACAATGGAAAAACTAGTATTGTTACAAGCTCACATCAAGAATGATTTACAGTCCTATATCAAGAATTATGCAATGTTGCTCTCAACCGTCCCAGATGGAGAAAGATCTCTGTGGAAGCCTCCCTCCAAACATGCACCCCTACGATCGGCCCAGTCAAGGGATGAAGAATGATGAATGAATGAATCAAGAATAATTTACAGTCCTATATCAACAATGAGTGCTGACTTGCTATCTTGCATCCAGCGTGCTCGGCGAGTGCTATCTTGCATCCAGCATGCTCGGCGAATGCTATCTTGCATCCAGCGTGCTCGGCGAGTGCTATCTTGCATACGGTGTGCTCGGCGAGTGCTGTCGGTAGTAGCAGCTGGCAGTGCGGCTGTCAACAGCAAGATGGTAGCGGCTAGCGAGGGTGGACAGCAGCGGAAGTTAGTGTCTATAGCTCAGCAACTCTTTGCCGCTGGTGCGCCACGTCCTCCAACGTCCGCGAATCCATGTACGTTTTCAGGTGTTATTTGCAATCTGACTATCACATGGCTGGAGTTCCTCTGCTGTTTCGATGCCTGTAACTATTTTATTCTTCCACTATCACCAATCGCAGCCGTCGTCTCATAACGGATTAACCAATCATGTTGGTGCATACAAGAGCCCGTAGACCACAGAAAGGCTTGGTTGCCTATACAAATTACAAGTTAACTTGTGAATAGTTATGCAATGTTTGTACTAAAACACCCCAGTATCAACCGTACAAATCACATGATATCCTACACAAAATGTATGTCATAGGAATCTTTATAATACACACATTACGATGGAATACATCAAAATGCATCTCCTACCAGATTTATAACAGAAAACCACTTTAAACATTCATTTGGCTCCCTCTATTATTCAAAGGTGTGAAAGTAAAGATGTTTACCTGGCCCTATGCTGTCACCAACATAAAACAACAACCTTGATTGTATTTAAAATTATTCATTCTTCACCATAATTAGGTTCTAAAACTATGATAAACAATATCAGTATACAACTAGTTTTCCAACGATACCAAACATGATAACATTTTGTTGATTAGTTAATCAGTTGGAAACAAATAAATTTCCGATCTTTAGATTAGCCATCGGTCGCTATTTGACGCCACTAGCACGACTCTTACTCACCAAAATTTCTATCGCTAGGTGACTAAAGTAAACAAGCTAATTATATACAACCTCACACGATCTCTGATCTGCCGATATGCTCACGTCGTGTTTCCATCATGGCAGGAGGTGTTGGGAGCACAAACAAAATGGCGGGATTAACCATGTGTAGCCGAAGTCAGTATTCCTGTCAATAGAGTGATGAGATTACTCCAACAATGCTTCTGCCATTTTCTCTGTTCGCTGTTATTTTTTATGACTATCCATGTGTTGTAGTTTTGAACTGTTGTGTTGTGTTGGCAGGAATCACCTGACAAGGAAATGCACTACACTAAGCTGCATGCCCCCTGGGAGGTACTGGCCCAGATGGCAAAGTACACATGCACCAAAGTACCTATTAAGGTACCATCTTCCACGTCTTATCAACAAAGTTCACTTTAAGACAATATGTTACTTATCTTCAGGTATCTACGCAACTCAACAAAACCCAAAGGCTGGAAATATAATAACATTTCGCTGTCATCTGAAGACTTATCTTGTTAACCTTACTTATCTTGTTAACCTTACTTATCTTGTTAACCTTGCTTATCCTCTTGTTTTGTGTACTTATCAGGCTTGTTGACTTGAGCCACAGAGGCTGACTTGAGTTGGACTTGAGTCGCACATTTTGACTTAACTTGACTTGGAATTCAGATGGATGACTTGAGACTTGACTTGGAGTTGGAGGTCATTGACTTGAGGCTTGATTTTACTTGCAAGGTCATTGACTTGACACTTGATTTGACTTGAGACTTGACTAGCAAGTCATTGACTTGAGACTTGACTTGCGGGTCACCGACTAGATTTGACTTGCAGGTTATTGACTTGTGACTTGACTTGGCAGTTTGTGACTTGCTGACAAGCCTGGTCCACACTGAGCTCTTGGATGTGATCTTTCTAGTCAGTCCGGTCTGCTGTCAAATAGTGATTACAGAGTGAGTATTGCCTATCAGGAACAAAAACAAGTTTGCTAGCTGTGTGAACTATGACATTTCCTAAGTCACGTTTAATGACAAGAGAAAAAAGTGCAATTTTAAGTGTTATAAAATAGTCATAATATGATTATAATGATCATTAGTACTTTGTTTTAATTTAAACAGGGTTTACTATCATTACCATTTTGCAACTAACACCATTTCATCACCCTGACTGTAACGTAGATTGTTGATATTACGTGTAAGTATGCACATTATGTGTGTTTTATTAATCATAGTCGTAATAAATAATACGTTAATAAATTGACCTGTTTGTCATTGATATTTCACAAGATATGAAGTGCAATCGTCATGTGTTTGAATGCAACTCAGCTTGTGACTTGAACGGTGAACGCTACTGATTTGACTGGACTTGTGACTCGAATGGTGAATGCTGTTGACTTGACTTGACTTGATTTGGAATTCAGAGAGATGACTCGAGACTTGACTTGGACTTGAAGGTCATTGACTTGTGACATGACTTGCCAGGTTGTGACATACCAACAAGTCTGATACTTGTATTGGATAATGTGTTCCATTAATTTATTGTCCTTATGAGTGTTAATAAGTACATTCTCATATCCAGTCTGCACTATTCTTTACTAACGCTAATTCATCTTCTCTAGTTCTTCTTCCCTCTTGCAAGGAATCTGTTGAACATACCGGGTAGTCAACAAATCTTAAATATTGAACGAAAATGAGTTATTGTCTTTTATACATAGTTGAACCCCTAGGATCATAAAAGATTGGTCTCTCTGGAGGCCATGGAAAAAAACATGCAATAATAATTCATAAAAATTATAAATATAATAATTATGTAACAAAGTCATAAAAGTATATAGGCATTGACAGCATCTGTAAATGACTACTACCATGCCACCCTCTGGCGGTAGTCATTTAAAAAATAGAATTGATAAAGACTGGTTTAAGATATGGGCAAATTATAAAAGGCTAATCAGTAGCCTTGCAAGTGCCCATTACTTGTAAGTGTAGTCAATCTGAATGAAGGCAGTTGAAAGCTGTCAAAACATCATAACAAACAAAAATAAAATTTACTGATTAGAATCTAATATTGGTCTTATTCATGGACATCTTCTTTTTAGGTTGATTGATATTTATTTTGCCACTTTGTAATAGGCTACAGGCGATAAGAGTGGTGGTAATCGACCAGAGAAAAACCCAAATTGCTTCTCCAAGATCCCTTTCAATCCCTTCACTAGTAGCCTGAAGGATATCGAAGAAAATGTCTACATGGCTGAATTCTCTAATCAGTGCGAACAAAGGTAAGACTTCAGCTTTTCCCCAATATATGACAAGCTTTGAGTGCCGCGACGCTGTTTATTTCTCTCGCCTTGCCCAATATTTGCTGAAATCACCACCTCATTGGCATAGCTATTTTTCAAGCCCAAAAATGTTTTTATTTTTGAGATGAATTCATGATTTAAATGTTTCGGTTCACTTTTGGTGTTCAAAGTCTGAACTAACAACGGGTTGTTAACCGAAGTGAATTATATGCAGTCAGTCAGGCGAGTATTGGTATTATTCCGGCAGCATCTAAACTGTAGACTGCCACAGTTGAAGCTGACATGAGGGTTATTGGGAGATTTTGCCTGCTCATTAGTGCAACTAACGACTAATGTCAATTCTTTTGATGAATTGAACAAAAATATGCACTTTTTTACTAAACCGACTGTGGATATTACTTAAACTATTCACACACTATATAGTAGGACATCAATGTACCAGATTCGTGATAGGCTAAATCAGTTGAGGATGGAATTTTAAATTGTATTGTATAATGTAAATAAACTTAGTCAATCAAAGAAAGTGTTAAAATCATACACAACAAAAGCAGGAGCTTCTTCTTTGAAAGCCTTTATTTACTAGTCCTCTTTCTGGCAAAATAACACGTTTGTTTGAAATTTTGCATTGGTTCTGTGTTTGCCGGCCTCCCTTAATACGTCAATTATAGCTTAGGTCATCCCAATTTCATAGGACTGGGCATGCGGTTATCAGTTGCGCCGATTAACATGTCAGCGCTCTGTCATTCAGAGAAATGACCGGAATCTCCCACTTTTAGAACACATTCTAAAAACTGGCGTGATATTCTTGATTTTAGTCGCAGGTGGTTGGTTTTTATTATGTCTTAGATGCATAGCCCCAAAACCATGACTTTTGTTTCACATTAACAAATTGTGGTTCGCTAAAACACATTTGAGTGGTCACATTGCTAGAACAGATATAGTTTATACTATGTTACACGGTTTTATAATAAATACTAACGGACATTGTACCTTTTATTTATAAGTTGTCTGCCTGTGCAGTTGCAGGTTTACAAGTGCTCAACGGAGCTACATGGTCTACGAGCTTCTGCTGCGGACTCGCTACTCTGACACGGATGAACAAAAAAAGGGTATAGTCAATATGCAATTATTTTCTTCGTAGTTAATCAAATGGGCTTGTATGTTACCAAATGCTACTTTCCACGTGTTCAGCATTAACAATATATGTCAGTCTTGCTCGAGCTTATTTTATGGTAATTGGTGACGTGCCTAAGTTATTATAATTGTATGTGTCTAGATTCTTAAACCAATCATCACTACATATTATCTGGATATATTTCTAAGATGCATGCTTTCTCATCAGATGACTTATCTAGTAGGATTCTTGGATTTGGCGGGAGAATCTTGGTGCAGAAGTGATTTGATTTTGGTGCAGAGAATTGACAGAAATATCGATTTCGAATATCGATTAGAATAAGTATTACTATTGCATATATATTATACATAAACTTATTGTAGACATATATTAAGAAACAGTTTTTGTTAACAATTAGTCAGAAGCAGTATTTTAGTGTAATTTAGTCCTGGATTCCAGCGATAATAGGGTTGTTTACGATTAAAAAATTGAGATAGCGTAGTGAATTGTCAGAAATAATGGAATATTGGTTAGAATAAGTATTACTATTACACATATATTATACACAAACTTCTCATAGACATATATTAAGAAACCATTTTTGTTAACAGAGGCAGTATTTTTCCCGGACTCAAATTCAGTGAGTGATCAGGGGTTTGTTTACAGGTCGTTAATTAAACTGGTGTATCAAACTGTCATTTACATTGTTGAAAATGTATGGGATAAAGTGATCAATTTACATAAGTTACATACATAAGGTAATATCTGACATAGTTGTAGTAAACGTTTTTGGTAAAAAGGAACTAACAGCACGATTTTAGCGTAAGTTGGTATACACTGAGTTCATTGTTTTGTATACAGTGTTCTGCATATTCACTAGGTGGCAGCATTTTTTTGGCTCGTGCGAGCTTAGTAGAAAAGACATAGTTAGCAAGTATATTATTGTCAATATTAAATTAAATCCTAAATAACCCAGCCTAAAATGTCCTTTCGAACACAAAAACATTCTTCAAGGCTAACATACCAATCAAATTAAGACTAAATTATGTGATGGCGCCGTGCAAATGGCAGGTAAAGGCCACCGTAAAGGCCACCAGGCATTTAATATGTGGCAGTTGCAGCAACTGGGAGATGGGACGAAAGGAGACGGGAAGGAAAGAAATGGGAGGGAAGACAACTGAAGTGAGAGTGAGGGAGATAGGAGGGAAAGCGAAAGGAATGAATGTGCTAGGAGGGAAGGTGACGGGAGCACAAGACAACCAGGGGATGGGGGGGAAAGGTGATAGGTTGATGGATGAGAGGGAGATTGATAACAGTCTGCCAGGTGGCAAGATTGCAGGACAGATTGTGACGGAAGGGATCCAATGGAAGAGCTATTCTGAGGTAGTGATAGAGGGGGTGAGGAAGAGAGCAAGGGTGTTTGTGGGGGACTTGATAGTTAGGAAGACTGACAAACAAGGGAGATGACGTGGTGGTTTGCTTGCCTGGGGCCAAAATAGAGGCAATAACTGAGAGGGTAGAAAACATCATGGGTTCGGGTAAGGGTGGATCTGTTTTAGTACACGTAGGGACAAATAACGTAGAGAGGAAGGGTACAACTGCCATAGTTAGGAAATACAGGCAGTTAGTCAGAACACTAAACCAGACGTGGGTGGAGCAGGAAATTCTGTCAGGGATTGTATCACAGTCAATGTATATACACCCAGTTACTGAGCAAGAAGTACTTGACATTGTGTCTGGGTGCAAAAGTAAAACTTCATACGGACACGATGAGATCAGCATGAAAACAGTTAAGCATATAATAAAGCAAAGTGTAAAACCGCTAACCCACATTTTTAACAGATCATTGATCTGCGGATCATTTCCAAATGATATGAAATTGGCAAAAATCATTCCTGTATTTAAGTCAGGTGATCGTTTTCAATTTTCTAATTATAGACCTATATCTCTTTTATCCCAATTTTCAAAAATACTTGAAAAAATATTTAACAAAAGGCTAACATCTTTCATTGAAACACAACACATACTGTCAGATGGGCAGTATGGCTTCAGAAGTAATCATTCGACCTCACTAGCTCTAACTGAATTTGTCGAAAAGGTTACTTCTGCAATGGATAAATCCCAAAATACGATTGGTGTATTTATCGATCTAAAAAAAGCTATCGACACCGTTGACCACAACATATTGCTAAGTAAATTGCAATGCTATGGAATAAGAGGTTTAGCTCTGGAATGGATAAAAAGTTATTTATCCAACCGTAGACAATATGTATGCTACAATAATAGTAACTCAGAATTCAAGAAAATCAAGTGTGGAGTCCCGCAAGGATCAATCCTTGGCCCATTACTGTGTATCTTGTACATAAATGACATGTGCGATGTTTCCAAACTACTTCATATTATTCTATTTGCAGATGATACTAAAATTTTTTACTCGGCTAGTAATATTGATGATGTAACCAATGTAGTTAACAACGAACTAAAACAACTAGGCCTATGGTTCAGAGCAAACAAATTATCGCTCAATGTGAATAAAACAAATTTTATAATGTTTAACAATAAAAAACAACCTAGAGCAGATGTGCATATAGTTTTGAATGGAATAAACATTGAGCAGGTAACAAATACAAAATTCCTTGGAGTAACTATTGATGAAAACCTAACATGGAGAGAACATATAAAAATGGTTGAAACAAAAGTATCAAAAAGCATAGCAGTTTTGTATAAAACTATGCATGTTCTTGATTGTCAAGCGTTACACACATTATATCAATCACTTGTTGAACCACATATGTCATATTGCTGTGAGATATGGGGAAGTACGTGTCAATCGAGACTCAAGAAACTATTTCTGTTACAGAAAAAAGCTATATGGATTATTTATAACCTTAATTACCATGATCATACATCTGTATTTTTCCACAGCTCAAAAATACTTAAACTTCATGATTTAGTTACATACAAGTCTATGATTATACTCTATAAAGCAAATAATCACTCTTTAAATGGTCGGGTTCAAGCATTCTTTAAACCAACCGAAGCTATACACATGTATGGTACCAGACAAAGCAAACTGTTTTATGTTAAAAAACAAACACCACCCTCAGACTATTGTCACTCACTGTCAAAGGTATAAATACGTGGAACAGCTTAGCAAAGGAAATAACTCAGCTACCAAGTTTAAACAATTTAAAAAAACATTCAAGTTGTCATTACTTACAGCATATTTATAAACTTTTAATTGAAAGTTATGTCAATTAGTTAATTTATAATTAGCTCAAGCACCACTGTAATAAGTTTATAAGTGAATTGTGAATGCTATTTTGTATTTAATGTTTTACTTATATTGCATTTATTTAGTTTGAGAAGAGCATAGCACCTTATAAGTCATATAACTTCAGCTACGTCCCTTCAGCAGCAGCAGCAGCACACCGTACAATGCACCTGTATTATGTTGTTGTTGTTGTTGTCGTTGAATAAACTTTCACTTCACTTCACCAGTAATGGGAAGGAGGGGTCAGAGATATCAAAATTGCCAGGGGATGGCAATTAACATGCTAGTCCAGAGGCTATGTAGGGAAGAGGAAGTTGGATTTGTGGGGAAGTTTTGTTGGGAGGGCTGATATGTACATGAGGGATGGGCTTCATCTAAGTGAAAAAGTGGGCAGCAACATTTGCGGATGAACTCTCAGCAGCATAGTGGTATGTTTAGCATAACAAATATTTTTGGTAGTAAACATTGTTTAAACTAGAAGCACAGGCGGGTTACTTAGAGGTGCCTCAAACAGGACAAGAGGCCACTAGTACACACAAACCAGTAACAAAATGTCCGGAAAACATATCTGAAGCTGGTTATAAATGTGTGTGTTTAAATGCAAGGAGCATAGTATATAAGAAAAACGAATTAAACATTATGGTAGAAGATACTGACCCTCACATAATTGGTATAACCGAATCATGGGCCATCATAGACATAACAGATGCTGAATTAGGATTGACAGGATACGTAATGTTTAGGAGAGATCGAATAGGAAGAAGGGGAGGGGGAGTTATTTTATATGTTAAAGAATCTATTCAGGCTTATGAACTAAAATTAGAAAGGGAAGCAGACTGCGATGAAGCTGTTTACAAAAGATAAGATAACACAAAAATACAAAATGCTATAAAGGAAGTGAGAAAAGGGGAATGTATCATAATGGGAGATTTTAACCATGGACACATACTATGGAAATCTCTAGAGTATGTATTATAAATAGTTTTGTCATCACAAAAAGAACTAGTGGACAGTGTAAAAATGCATGAACCACTGGGTAACAGTGATCATAATCAAATACATTTTGACATCAGTGTAAAATCAGAAAGTAAAAATGAAAAAACATACAGGAGAAACTTCCACAAAGGTAACTACAAAGATATGAGAAAATACTTAGCAAAGCTAGATTGGAATAACATGCTGAGGAATAAGACCGCAATTGAATGTTGGAACATTCTAAAATATGAAATTGAGAGTATCATTGATAAAATTGTTCCCTTGAAAAAACAAGGAAAACAGTCTAGAAAGAAACACTTGTCAAAAGAAGATATTAGAAAAATAGTGTTCAAGCAAACTATGTGGAGGGTTTATAGGCGTACCAGAAAGGATGAAGACTACAAATTACAAAGAGGCACTTAATGCAGCTACGACTGAAATTAGACAGTCTAAAGAAGCTATGAGCAAAAACTAGCATGTAACATAAAAAATGACAGCAAGAGTTTTTATGCATATGTCAGGAGTAAACAAAACGTACGAGACAAGGTCAGACCTCTAGAAGTGCTTGAAATATAATATCACAAGGTTTTTTTAATGGTGGAAGACCTAAATGGTTAATTCAGTTGAGTGTTTACCAGAGAAGATATTAGTTCATTACCAGTTCTAGATGCTAAATTTCTGGAGGCTAAATCTGACTATTTAGGGAAGTTAATTGTTATTCCAGAAATGATAGCTAAGAAAAAAGGCAATGAAGGATAATAAATCACCTGGAGTGAATGGAATTCCTCCAAAACTGCTAATGGAAACATTAGAACAAATCAGTGTACCACTTGCAAGAGTTGTTCCTTTTGAATGGAAAGAAGCAAACATCATACCATTATTTAAAAAGGGTTCGAGAAATAAATCAGAGAATTACAGACCAGTGAATTTAACATTAGTGATTTGTAAATTATTAGAAAGGTAAATTAAAGACCATATGGTGAACTTCCTTGTTAGGCATAAATCATTAAATTCATCTCAACATGAATTCATCTCAACATGGATGCGAGATCGTGCTTAACAAATATGTTATGTTTTTTGGAAGAAATCACTAAGTGGATAGACGAGGGATCGTCAGTAGATATTATCTACTTAGATTTTCAGAAAGCTTTTGACAAAGTGCCACATCAAAGATTACCACTTAAATTAAAAGCCCATGGTATCGGGATGGCATAATTGACTGGATAGAACAGTGGCTGACTGACAGAAGACAGCGTGTTGTAGTAGATGGAGAGGTTTCAAACTGGAAATCAGTTTTGAGTGAGGTACCACAAGGATCAGTATTAGGACCTTTATTATTCTTAATATATATCAATGACTTAGATGACAATATAACAAGCTACGTGCTGAAATTTGCAGATGACACAAAAGTGTTTAGAAAGGTTAACACTGATGGTGATAAACAACATTTACAAAATGATCTAGACAAATTAGTTAAATGGTCTGAAAAATGGCAGATGTTATTCAATTTTGGGAAATGTAAATGCCTACATACAGGACACGGGAACTTGGATATAAACTATAATATGGGAGATACTGTTCTGGGTCCTACTGTAAAAGAAAAGGACTAACAATAAGTGCTGATTTGAAAGTTTCAGAGCAGTGTGGTATTGCGGCTTCAAAGGATAATCAAATTCTTGGGTTGATTAGGAAAAACATAACATACAAGAAAAAAAGCAAATTATACCTCTGTACGAAGCAATAGTTAGACCTCATTTAGAATACTGCGTGGAGACCATATTGTAAGAAGGATATAGATACACTTGAATGAATACAGAGGAGAGCAACTAAGGTTATGTTGTATAGATGTGCTGATATACAAAAGGTAACACTCACGTTATATCAGCTGCGTCCTATACTTATGTGCCGTCGTCTGGGGTTCTTTCCTGGGTCACAGATGGTAACATGTAGCTCTCAATCATGACGCAGGCCACGATTCTTGTCGGTCCTCCTGCTTTATACGTCCTGGCAGCCAATCAGCTGTCGCTCACCCACAGTGCTACTGACTGGTGGCCACCACAATTATTCCAGAACTGAGATACCTTAGTTATGAAGAACGCCTAAAAGAATGTTGTTTTACAACCCTATAGACAAGGAGGTGAAGAGGAGATCAGATTGAAGTTTTTAAGATATTGAATGGGTATGAAAACATTGATAGAAATATGTTTTTCTCACTCAATAAAGATAGTAGAAATAGAGGACATGAGGTAAAATTAGTAAAGGATCAGTGTAGATTGGATATCAGGAAGTACTCATTCTCACAGAGGACAATAAATGAATGGAACAAATTGTCTATGGATTGTGTAACTGCTAGCAGCGTGAATATATGTTTAAAAACAAGGTTGACACATATCTCAGGAGGGCGGGTTACATGTAGATGAACATTGTTGGACTCTCGATAAGCCAATGGCTTCCTTGTCCACTTGCCATCTGGGCCTTTGGCTTGGATGACAAATCTTGTTAAATCTTGTTAAATCTAGTTTGCACAATTTGTATATAATCTGAAATTCCTTTACTATATCAATATTATTCAGCAGATAAATGAAAAAGGAAATTATTTAAAAACTAAATGACTACCAGCACGAGATAAAAATTTCACCCCAGTGAAATATTCAGAGGTGAGGATTTCACTATGAGATTTTCACCTCCTCTATGAAATATTCACCCTCCCCCATTTAAAAAAATCATGAATTTTTCAACCTTGGTGTTGAAAGATCTAAATGATATTGTTATTGCAGTGATTAATTTAGACAATTGGTTAATTAATTAAACAAATCCTCACCAGGGGGTGTTTATTTCATAATTTTATGAAATATTACCCCAGGGGTGAGGTGAAAAATTTATGTAACATGGTATCAAATATTCATCCCCATAAAATATTCACCCCCATTGAACCAACACAACATTACTGTTGATTTGGGTGAGAGGGGTGAGATTCTCACCCGGGGTGAATATTTCATATGAACTACTGGGGGTGAGGATTTAGGGGGATGAAAATTTGATCTCACACCGGTATTAGGCAAGTGTAACTGGTCATGTGACTGGTGATGTTACAGGCATTGACAGAATGATCAAGAATGGTATCTACACAGCCGCTTATCCACTGCATGAGGTAAGTACCACAGTAACCAAGAGTAGCGACAACAGCAGCAGCTGCAGGGTTTTTGTTTTATAGCCTGTATGTCACATCTGCCTAAGACAGATGTGCACATATTATTTCATAATGTAGGCCTGCGAAGCTACACACTAAACCATTGCCTGACAGAGGAACTGAACAGCTCAAGGAAGAGTCGGAGAAAAGTATTTGTCTCAAGGAAAATTCAGAGTTAAATAGTTTTAATATATTAAATGAATTTAAGTGGAGATTTTGTGAATGAGTCCAGATGTTTGGGAAAGTAATCATGTTTTTTCAGTGAATGAAATATTTTAGAAGGTTTAAATGGTAGTAATAAAAAAGTTATCAACACTAAAATAGGATATAATATTCTAGTCGGTAATGTAGTAAAAATAAGATATTGGTGATGTCGAAGTCACAGAGTTTTAATCTTCAATGTTGAGGTATTGTTCTCTCTTTGATGTATACTGCTTAAAATACAATGTATCTCTGTTGCATTTTGGGTAAATTTTATTGTACAATAATTTTGTTGCGTTTTGCATCAGCATAGACAACAGTTTGGTTATTACCCTATTACACTACACTCTTATAGCAGCGCATGTCAGTTTATGACATTTAGTTTGTAAGTAATAATTAAGCTTCCATATTTTCAGGGTAGATATCAGTTTGATGAATCAAAAACGACACGCAAGCAAGAAATGACTGACCGTCAGGTAAGACTTATTTATTTTATTGATGACCACCTCAATAATTTGTGGTCAGCTTGGTACGTTTTATATACTTTTCTCAGTGGCAATTAAATCTACCACAGCAGACAACTATTATATTTCATTTGTACATGCCATTTATAACATTTTGCACATTTCATTTGTACATTTTACATTGCCATTTGCCCGAACAGATCATCTTGTTCAAGTAAATAGCAATACACATGCAATAGTGAGAGATTTATCCAACAGGCAGATGATGTCGAAAATACATTGTTTCAACGTCAGGTTTCCACATTGGATCATCGGGATGAGTGACTGAGTGAGTGTCACCGTCAAATTTCCATGTCATTATAACTTTGATGATGAGACGTTATAAAGATGTTAGGTTGTCAACTTGATTTCATTGTTGTGTTAACGTCACATTTCCATGTCGTTATAACATTGCTGACCAGACGCTGTAAAGACATTGTACTTATGTTGTTCAACGTCGCTACATAAACGTTGTTCAACGTCGCTACGTAAACGTTGATCACCTGACACTGTAAAGACATTGTATTTATGTTGTTCAATGTCGCTACGTAAACGTTGATTATGAGACGCTGTAAAGACATTGTATTTATGTTGTTCAATGTCGCTACGTAAATGTTGATGACCAGACGCTGTAAAGACATTGTACTTATGTTGTTCAACGTCGGTACGTAAACGTTGATGACCAGACGCTGTAAAGACATTGTACTTATGTTGTTCAACTTCGCTATGTAAATCCAACTAATACAGTTGTGTATGCAGTCGGTGTGGGCACTTTTAAAACTAGATTGGGCAGATCTAGACTCCATGCAGTGCTTTAGCACTCATCCCCACATTGGCATAATAACCTTCGGTTTCTTGCCGATTACTCTATAGACAGATTTGTACATTTCATTTGTACACTTTGTTTCTATAAGTAGCTGTATTGGAATAATTCCTTCTGCTTTGTGGTGAAGGGTTTTCATGATGATTTACCAGTTTATATTTTGCAAAAAATTGACAGATTATGGGTTTGATTTGTTGTGTGGTTGAGAAATGTGCGTGCATGTATGCTTGAAGTGGTATGGTCATTGCTGCTTATAAAATGGTATGGTGTGTGCAGTATGGTATAGACTGTAATGGAAAATATAGTGCTGCATATAATGCCAGACATACATTCCTAAACTTTTGTTGTGAGTTGCATGTTTGTTTGTGCAGCTGGGTAAGTGTACATTAACCACCATTTGTGCAGCTGGGTAAGTGTACATTAACCACCATTTGTGCAGCTGGGTAAGTGTACATTAACCACCATTTGTGCAGCTGGGTAAGTGTACATTAACCACCATTTGTGCAGCTGGGTAAGTGTACATTAACCACCATTTGTGCAGCTGGGTAAGTGTACATTAACCACCATTTGTGCAGCTGGGTAAGTGTACATTAACCACCATTTGTGCAGCTGGGTAAGTGTACATTAACCACCATTTGTTGCAATGATTATATTTTAGAATTTTTTCAAGAAATGTTGCGCCAGCCAAATTAACATGCGACTCAAGTTTTGTTGCATTGTGGACCAGTGCTGGTGCATTGTGGACCAGTACAGGTACATTGTGGACCAGTACTGGTACATTGTGGACCAGTACTGGTACATTGCACTACTGGTCCATTTTAAGTCAAATAATCACACAACTCATAAGTTTGGCAGTGTACATCTAGCATTAATTCCAACTCATCAACTGCATCAAATACGATAGTTATTGCAACAATTCTGCTCTGATATGCTATGATTTTGAAGCTACAGTATAACTCATGACTGTGCCATGTGCCTGTTTCAGACGTTGTATGACACATGGGCGAGGCCAGGATGCTGGTACAGTTACCAGCCTCTGAATTTAATCAGGTACATCGTTAACTTTGTGTTGTGCTTTCATAATGCAGCCTTAGTTTCAAGCATTATACATTATGAATATTATTAATTCAGTTCCCTATCTTTGTTCTTTGGTGGCTATCGGTCAGATATGACCAAAACCGGCTCGAAGCTGTGCCGTGTACGCCGTACCGTAAAGACAAGCATTTAATGAGACTCAAGAGTCCAATAATTATTGTTTTAACCATTGATGTATTTGTAGGAAATACTTCGGTGAGAAGATCGGCATGTACTTTGCTTGGCTCGGTTTCTACACAGTCATGTTGATTCCCCCATCAATTATTGGTGTGGTCGTCTTCTTCTACGGCATCGCATCCATGTTTAGCCACAAGCCCAGGTAACACATTTTAAGTTTTATTATGATCGTTTAAATTTTTAACATGGTACTGTCAGCATGAAATATGACACCATCAGTTGCAATGTTAAGTCTTTGCAACTACAACTCCTACTGACCCAAAACTGTGACCCCAAAAGAAGGATTTTCGTATGTGCACAAACAGAATATGAAAAAAATCACCCGTATTTCTTTTAAAAAATGCCACTTGAGATGACTTCATGTTAAACGTATGTTTCAGTGAGGAGATATGTGACGAGAGTAGAGCTGGCAACTTTATGATGTGCCCTCTGTGTGACACTGACTGTGACTTCTGGCCTCTGAAGACCAGTTGTACCTACGCACGTCTCACGTACTTGTTTGACAATGAAGCAACCGTCTTCTTCGCATGCTTCATGGCCATCTGGGGTAAGTGTAGGTCAGCCATGATACTCAAACTTACCATCCTTTGTTAACCTTTTCCTGAGTAATGCGCCTGTAACCACCCACTTGTTTCTACGGGCAGAGCACCCTAGAACGACCTTCCGGAGGCCTTGTTTACATACAGATGTTTACGTAACCCAACTGCATTCATAATCATGCCAGAATATGATTCTAATAATGAGGCAATCACATCGCATCGCCATCTTGGTTAAATAATTTGTGGATCTTGCACAAAGAGATTTTATTTGAAGAAATTATGCCAAAGCGAGTTGTAAAAACATGCAATTAGACAATTGATGGTTTGGTTTTCAATGCTCTGTGGTTATTTCCCATCAACTTTGAGTCGGATTTCGATGTCAGCAGCATCAGTTATACCAACTACGATGTATTATCCCTGTGTTATCATCCGATGTAGTGATGTGTCAGCTAGACCCGGAGTTTGGACAATGACCAGCCGATGGCTTCATATCGCCGATTGAGTTGTCATCTTCTGGCCATGTTGCTGATTGTGGCACTGTGATCCATTGATAGTTTTAATTTTACTTTGTTTATTTTAGATTATATTGCTAAGCATGTGAAAGAGTATGCTATCTCATTGCAGTCACATTTCACAAATCACAACTGGTATCCATGTGGGTTCAGGGAGCCAGTTGCTTAGTGAAATAGGCCCCAGAATGTTGGTAAATACAGGTATTTTGTATGTTCATGAATGCTTGTATTTCAGCGTCTATGTTCCTCGAGATCTGGAAGAGAAACGAAAGTGTGCTGCGATATGATTGGGACGTGGCAGGCTTCAAGCAAGAGGAGGTATTTAGATGTTGCGTGCATTCATACATACAACATCTACACATGCTTGCATGTGTACACATGCATGCATGCCAACATGCATTCATGCACACTCATACATGCACGTACACTCAAACATGCGGTCCAGCCCATTTAGTTCAGGGCCTGATTGTGCATGTGGGATGCATGTGGGATGCATGTGGAATGCATGTGGAATGCATGTGCAGGTGTCACAGGTTAAATGTAAGAGGATAATCAATACAAAATAACACTGCCATATTCATTGCATTTGTCTGATGGATGGGTTCAATATTGCCAATAAAACCACCCAGAACGTCACCAGGAACCCCTACTCAATAACAGAGTCCTATTGAACGGTCAAACAGTATGCCACTGACTTGTCAATTAAAAACGCCCGAATTAACCGTGTTGGACCATGTACAGCATATGCGCCCTGCATGAGATTTATTTTAAAATATCGATTAAAAATGCCCGAATTAACCGGGTAGGACCACGCATAGCGTATGCGCCCTGCATGAGATTTATTAAAAAATATATTTCAAGGGGAGTGCACTCCCAAACAAGGGATGATGATGATGATGGTTTATTATAGAAACTGTTGTACAATTATGTACAATGATACGATACATACAAACGTTGTCATAGTTCCCGTAATTAGGGTTTATTATAGAAAATGTGGTACAATACATACAATGATACGATACATACAAACATTGTCATAGTTCCTATAATGAAGGTTTAAAGCCACAAGTTGCTGATTTTCCCTCTCAATACATGTAATACATATATAATTCCATGGTGCAAATAGAAAAATTGAACAAAAGAAAAACAGATTGTGCAGTTGAAGAATAGCAGAAACAAATTACAGCAATACTATTCTCATAAATACTATTCTCATAAATACACGTATTACAATTGCAACAATGAATGTTAATTATATACGATACTAATATTATTTATTAGCAAAAATCTCTTGAGTTGAGATTTAAATGTTACAAATGCATAATTACAATCCACTGTTTTTACCATATAATTCCATAGTTTAACACCACGGTGTCTAATAGCTTTGTATAATATGTTGGATTTTGAAACCAGTACATGCAATAGCTCAGTGTGTCCTGTATTTGTGGATTTCATTATTTCTATTAAACATACTTGTCATAACTGACGGAAACATATTCTTGACAATTTTATACATAAACAGAACAACCGTGTATTCGTAGATTTTTCTTAATGGTAAAATCAATAGGTTCTTAAAGAGTTGGTCTGTGTGCGCTCTGTACGGAGCTGACATAATTAAACGAATTGCATACTTTTGTAATTTGATTAAAGAACTAAAATATGTGTTACACGCTCCTCCCTACACTTCAATACAATATGTGTTACACGCTCCTCCCCACACTTCAATACAATATGTGTTACACGCTCCTCCCCACACTTCAATACAATATGTGTTACACGCTCCTCCCCACACTTCAATACAATACATTAGATACGGATATATAAAGGTATAGTACAGTGTCACAAGGGATGATCTACTCAGCGTGTTTCTAGCTTTACTTATAATTCCAACAGCTTTAGCTATTTTACTTTTAATGTACTGTATATGAAGAGACCAGGACATACTAGAATCTATTTTTATTCCTAGGAACTTTGTGCTTTCTACCTGGGTAATTTGTAGGCAGTCAATAAAGATATTAGTTGGATTTGAGACCTTTTTATTCACTGACTTGATTGCAAATAAATTTTGTTTTACTGATATTTAAAGATAGTTTATTGAGTTATTGATTCATAACAGTTTCCAACTCATCAAAATTTTTGCCATTGACAAAAACATTTGTATCATCTGCAAATAGAATAGGAAAGAGAATATTTGATACGATAACAATATCATTAATATAAATCAAGAATAATAGTGGCAGTATTATTGATCCCTGTGGAACTCCACAGCATATAGGCTGGAAGTGCGATTTTACTCCGTCAAATAAAACATACTGCCTTCTATTAGACAAATAACTTTCAAGCCAGGCGAGCGCTTTTCCTCTAATACCAAAATGTTCTAGTTTATTAAGTAATATTTTATGATCAACTGTGTCGAAAGCTTTATTGAAGTCAAGAAAAACTCCTAGTACGTAATCACCATTATTTATAGCAATTTTATCGACTAGTTGCACAAGAGCCATGCTTGCAGAATACTTCTTCCTAAAACCAAATTGGTAATCATATAAAATATTATGTTTGTTTATAAACATCTTTAATGTATTGTACATTAATCTTTCTAGAACGTTTAAGAAAATTGGCAGAATCGATATTGGATGGTAGTTATTTACGATTGTCTTGTTACCTCCTTTGTACATCGGGATAACTTTTGCAACTTTCATGTCATCTGGAAAAATACCTTTAGCTAATGATAAGGTAATAATATGTGTTAAGGGAAGTATGATAACATATGTTAATTTAACTATACGTGGAGTTATTAATCCCATCCAGGACTTGATATTTTTAGACCTTTAATTATGGTTTCTACTTCATCTTCTCCAACAGGTGAGATAAATATTGTATACAAGTTTCGATCCTTAATATACATTGACGGGTCAATACCATTTGGGTTGATCTTTTCAGCCAATGATGATCCAGTATTAACATAATAGTTATTAAAGTATTCGGCAATTACCTTTTTATCGGTTATTAACTGATTATTAATTAATAGTCATCTTTGGTGGTGGGGCAGATTTCTTATTTTATCAATAATTTGCTTAATGAATTGCCATGATTTAAAAAGATTTATAGTAAACAAATAATAATTTTTTTTTATTTTATGGATGTTTATGGATGTCTGGCTTTCTATTACTGTATTTTATTTTAACCTTTTGGGAAAGCAGTTGGAATAATGCTTACCAAACTCCAAATAGAAGGCAGCGTATGCATTATTTTTTTGGGTCATCAAGTTCAGAATTAACTTTAGACCAGTCAGCATTAAATAGACTTGTTGTAAACCTTGCTATGTTCTGGTTGGCATAGAGCCTTTTAGTAATATATTTTGGGTTTATATGTATTAAACAACGATTATTATCAATGTAGAACACAGGAAAATGATTTGATATATCTGAATATAATATACTGGAACAAGTTTCTTGCTATTAATAGTTAGGTTATTAGTAAAAAATGTTGTCAATAAGTGTGGCAGATGTAGCAGTTACTCTAGTTGGTTTGCTAATTAGAGGGATATTTGACATAGTATACATACATTCAAGAAATTCGGAGCTAGGTACATGTTTGTCTACATTTAGCAGATTGATGTTGAAATCACCCATCAGATAAGCATAACATAAGCAGTTCTCTTTCTGAATAGTCTTTAAGATAGCATGCAAGACTGTTGTAAATACATTTATGTCTTTGTCTAGTGGCCTGTTTCTCCTATAATGACATTCCTGTTAAAATTAAGTGTACCCTTGTCCATTTCAATAAAAGCACACTATGTCTACATTACTGTTGTCTAAATCTTCTCTACGTTTGTAAAGAAGCAAATTTTTTATGCAGACTGCCACGCCATCACCATTTTTATTTTTTCTAAAATTATTCACCATATGATCACCTGCGATGTTATAAATATCGACATTACTTTCCTGGAGCCACATTTCAGAAAGTCCAATTATTGAAAAGGAATGACTGATATTAGCGAAATAATTTTCAAATAGTTGATGGTAATATTGACATGAACAATAGAAAATGTTGTATGCGTTACACCAAGTTGTAAGCATGACGTATTAAAGGTATCTTCTATATAATAATTACACTTATTCGTGTTTTGTGTAAATTCACAATAATAATTTGTATCAGGATCAGTGTTAAATAGTATGTTTGTGTCTGACTTGCTGTTAATTTCAAACGGTATGAACATTTTCTTTTCTGGTTCTTGGAATGAGAAAGAAATATTAATATGCATCCAACTTTCAGAAATGACGTCTATAAATTCACTATCATTGTCGATATGATTGTATGGAAAAATACTGGACATACATTTAATACAATACCAATGTTCACAATAATCTAGAGAATTTTGTTTGTTCAATCCTGTAATACAATTAATGTGAAAGAACCCTTTACAAGCAGTGCACTGTAAAACAGTGGAACAACAATACACTCTCTTTGTACATATTTGACAAAAGGATTTATCTTTATCCATTGTTGATCGGAGTAGACATGTATTTCTGCTGTGAATCAAAGTGTACAAAAGAAATTAGACAATACATACTATTTAGTTAGTTTGAGTACAACAATGTGGATTTGATCAGTATCAACATGATAACTCACCCTTTAGTATTGCAGTAATAGCATTTTAGCCTGCATTTGTAGTTTATGTACAGCAGCAGAAACAACACATATATACGGTGTGTATATAATGTATGATGGTGTATAGTAATGTCAAATAGACATACCATTGAAGGCATAATACAGCGTGTCCATGTTACACCAGCTTATCAAGTTCTGGTTGATTCTTTATTGGGATTACCCGATTGGAACTATCCCAAATCAGAACATTCCCATCTACAGTCAAGACGTCGTTCACTTTTCCGCTCCTTTTTGCCTAATGACACTCATAGAAGAGGTGTGCTCGTAGTTTGGTTAGGTCCTCATTGACATACACTGGGTGGGACAATGGTGTCGTTGATGTATCTGTGGTTCACTGTCCCAGCTTGAAGTTTTTACGTGTTGCGAAGACCCGGCGTCTCACTCTGTGTGTCGCCAATTTAGTAAGAATTGGGCGTGTCTTGTTTGGCAATTTAGGGCCAACACGGTGGATGCGGTCAACTTCCTCCATCGTCAGTGGAGCAATGAATTCCGTCGAGAGTACTGCTCCAGTGCATCCGTCTTCTTTTCGAGGCCGTTGACGCGCTCTCTCAGATTGGAGATCTGCTTGTCTTTAGACTGGACAATTCATCTCAATTCAGCAACCTCCTGCCTTAGTTCGTTCCCATGCAACTCCTTAAGTTTGTTGGCCGCCTTGGGATCGCACAGTGCCTCAAATAGCCTGGCAGAGAAGTCTAGCTCTTTCCCTGCCGACGACGATCCTCGCAAACGACTCATGGTCGACAATGGCGATGGACGGTCGCAGTCTGTTGTTGCACTGGACAATAAGAGTATTTATTGTTGTTGTTGGGTTGGTCGCTGCGTTGCGTTGGTTGCGGGGTTGGACCCTGTACCCAGGTTACAGGTCAGTACGACCAGAATATTCACCGCGAGTACCAGTCATTGTTGTGTAACAGGTTCTTGTATAGATACACGCCCAAGCAATCAGTACACTTAACTTCACGGTTGACTGAACGATCCCTGCAGTAGCATAAATTCAAGATTACTCCAACCACAGACAGTTCATATCATAAATGTGCACTGTGCTTTGCTTCCACATGCTGTCAGAATAGCTTAATCCATCATTGTGGATAGCGTATTTTATGTGTTCTGCCAAAGTTTGACAGATTAAAGGAGCACTAACACAGTGCTGGCAGGGTCTCACACCATGATAAATGTTGCAAGGCCTATGTTACAGCAACGTAGAACCATGTTTAATAAGCCAGTTTACCCAACTACAAATGGATTATTGCAATGTCTACATCATGCCACTTTGTAGCTAAGCAAATAATAATCATTTCAAGTGGAGTTCATGCACACAGCTAATCAGATACAAAATTTTAAACATGGTTTATGATAATAAAGTTTATTTAAGCCATGTTAACAAGAGTAAAACAGAGCTAACAATAGTGCCAGCAATCCTTGTGCATGTTGTATTGTGGGTATTATGGTATTTAACAAAAAAGACATACATTATTTGATAATTTCACGCATACGATAATGAAATCAAATCACAAGTTCACACATTTATTGTGTGTGGTAGATGTTTTTATAAAACATAGTTCTGAAATCACATGCTGCATGCTATGGTCAATAATGAAGTGTGCAAGCATACCCCGGGGTGCGAATATGCCCCTCTTACCCTATTTGTAATGATTTTCTTAAGATGTAATTTCTTAATAATCATGATTGTTTGATTCTTTAACATTGATTTTAAATTATGTGACAACCAACATATACGATTTTAAGGCAGTTGTTTATGCGTTGCTGGTGAGATCACAATGTGTTTTATATAATATAATATATTGGTCATATTAATAGCTGTAAATCTATTGTCTTTCAGCGTTTGAGGCCAGAATATGAAGAAAAAGTAACTCAAACGAAGCAAAATCCAGTCTCTAAGGTGTGTAACAAATGTTATTTTTTATTGGTAACAATGTCTCATGTATATCTAACTATTGCAGTGTCATGCATATGCACCGGAAGCTGTTGAATATTGAAGGGGGCAATGTTGGGTTCTGTGAGCATATTGGGGGCCAACATATACCTGACATATACCCACCAAATGTATTGGGGTAGCTGGCCCTCAGC
This sequence comes from Lamellibrachia columna, assembly GCA_963662155.1. Taxonomy (NCBI): domain Eukaryota; kingdom Metazoa; phylum Annelida; class Polychaeta; order Sabellida; family Siboglinidae; genus Lamellibrachia; species Lamellibrachia columna. The sequence continues at coordinate 29,473,606 of OY759270.1, forward strand.
CGCTCCTGTTTCCCACGCCTATGTCATGTAGAGTTGTATTTTAAAGTAGTTGGCAAATTATTAATAATATTTCGGCTAACATACTGACAAGGCCAAGCAATAAGTGTCTTGCAGTTCTTGGAAATTTACTTCCAATGTGACACGGTAAGTGCTTTCAACTGAAATCGAAGGGCCGGTGGGTATGCACAGTAGCAACACAAACTCTCAATCAAGCTAGCTGCTAAGTCAGAATGGGAGAAGTTTAGTAAACAAAGGCCAAAATATGTTGCATTGGTTGAGTTTAGACACATATCATATTGGCAAGTATAGGACTAGGTGTTTACAAATAGATTTTCATTTGGTGAGTGAATATTGCCAGACTACGCGCACTCTTGATGTAGAGTTATCTAACAGTATTGTGTGGCCCACGAAATAAGATGCTATGTGTTTAACAAGTTTTTCCAAATAAACCAATGGCATGATGTTCTTGATTGTAGTTGCAAATGGTTATGCTTTATTAACACTTATGCGTGCATAGGCCCAAAACCACGAATTTTTTTCCGCTTTAAAAGAAAGCATCACCTGATTACAATTGCTTCATGTTGCAGGAGGATGAACCGTACATGTCGACCTGGAGTAAATATTCACGCAGGTTCACCTCCATTGTTGCCATCCTCTTCATGGTAAGTATTGTCTCCTCCCCTTAATCCTTTGCCGGGTAGGGGAAGCATCACCAAATCTTTTGTTCACACCTGCCTTTTCCAGATCTCTTTTCATACTATCCCCCCAGCATAAGTTTGGTCTTCCTCTTCTCTTTCTGCCGTGCTCTTCTCTTTTCCATTCTCTCTTTGCCAATCTCTCCCTGCTCATTCTCTTTCCAGCCCATCGCAGTCTGATTCCAACTACTTTCCTTTCCGCGTTTCTTCATTCCAATATCTTCTCATGGTTCCACCAGCCACGTAGATGTTGTGAGTTATAAAAGCTGTTTTGGTGAATATGTTGCCGACTAATGAATGATGCTGTTGTATTTCATCATCCCCTGTAAGTAAACATATAACCCTATACAGTATAATTCAGATTTACCTGAAAGATGGCAATGTTTATTTATGTAGTTCTTTTTAATAAAGCTGCATTCTCAGTTCGATTTTTGCTCATTTTGTTTCAGAGTAATTTCACAAAAAATCGAATCAATATATTATCGACTACAACATACTTGCTCATTTGTGCACATTTTTATTCAGTTTTGATGAAATCATCCGGCACGTTATTAAATTAGTTTTGGTCTGACCAAAGGCAAACGTTGCGAATTAGTTTGTGTTGCACACATTTTGGCTCAAGGCTAAATTGACTTTTGCAAGTTACCCGATGTTTTCGATGATTTTAATAAAGAGTACACTCTTGTTTTATCGACTGTGTCTATTACTTAAACTATTCAAATATTAAATATTTGAACATCAAAAAACCTGATTTGCAACAGGCTAAATAAGTTGAGAAAGCAACTTTAATTTCGCATATGAATTCCATGAAACAGGAAAAGATTCTGGAAGAAAGGTCCTGCAGGAAAGATGGCATGGCAGGGGCTTCCAGTGGCATATTTAGGGGGGCTCCCCCTTAGGCTAAAATATTTTTTGTATGTAAAAAAAGTACATTCTTATATAGCGCGGTATCTAGTCCTTGGGACTGTTCAAAGTTACACTTCACCCCCTGGTGGCAGACCTGTTAATTCCAATGCCATTTTGACTTCTCATGGAAGAATTCAGCCATGCTGCAATTACTGCGCAAAGACCATTCGTTCCAATATCAATCTCTGTCTATAGCCAGGTATTCATTTATACAGCTGAGTGAACTGTGGCAATGTGGGATGAATGAAATTGCCAAAGCTTTGAAACGACAGCAAGATGATTTGAACCAGGTTCTCTCGATTGAGAGCCTGACATTCTAACCACTATTCTACCACGCCACACAAATGTAATCTATTACGCCACTACATGGTTGCATGGTAAACTAATGGATGTTTTAAGGTGGAACTGTTGAATATCTGTTTATCTGGGGAGACAAAAAGTATTGGTGTGAATTAGAAGTGATGTGGAAAGCAGAGAAAGTTGAGGATTGATGTTGTATAATGTTCCTAATGTAAACAAGATGTAAACAGGAATGACACAGGGATTTGAATTTTATTGTCCATAAATCTGCTTTATAAATATTCCTAAATATTAAAATAATGTATACATTAGTTTTACTTAAAGTGCAATAATGAATAATTAATTTAAATAAATGGTAGTTATAAATAGGATGGCCCCTACAATAGATTTAACAAGATTTAACAAGATTTGCCATCCAAGCCAAAGGCCCAGATGGCAAGTGGACAAGGAAGCCATTGGTTTATCGAGAGTCCATCAGTGTTCATCTACGTGTAACCTGCCCTCCTGAGATAGGTGTCCAACTTGTTTTTAAACATATTCACGCTGCTAGAGGTTATACAATCCATAGATAATTTGTTCCATAAGCGACCAAGGGTAATCTTAGTAGGAGTCTCCCTGACCCATAATTAATTTGTTTGTCTTATTACCTATTTTATATTACATATGAATTGTTATGGGTCAAAATAAAGCACTACCACTACTTCTAATACCACTACTAATACTAATACTACTACTAATAATAATAATACTATAATACTAATACTACTACTAGTACTACTACTACTAATACAACTACTATTACTACTATTACTACTACTACTACTACTACTACTACTACTACTACTACTACTACTACTACTACTACTACTACTACTACTATTACTACTACTACTACTACTACTACTACTACTACTACTACTACTACTACTACTACTACTACTGTGTAACAAAGCTGAATGTGTTGAGGCAATGTCAAAGTGGTGTGTTACAGGTCTCCCTTGTTGTCGCAGCCGTGATAGCAATCATCGTCTATGAAATGATCATATCTGCTGTCCTGTATGCAACCGATAGCGGGGCCGTTCATCAGAATGCCAAACTAGTGACGACAGCAACTGCGGCAGTCATCAATCTTGTTGCCATTACAATCCTGAACAAGGTCTGGTGATATTTCAAGTCATGATATCTCAACTCTTGGCTGCTTTGAAACCACCACATTTGTTTCAACTGGAATTTGTGTTATCACCTGAGTATATCTACTTATGATGAAGTGGGGGGGGTATTAATTAGTTAAAAAACATTGCTTTGTAGAAACATATAGATCGTAGCATTTGGAAATCACATATAATAATAATTATAGTATTGCTGTGTTTTTTTTTTTTCATTATTCTGTGTTTGTTAAATGATAACAAATTGTAACATTGTAGGTTCCTTTCATTATTATATGTTCTACTTCTCTGCGTATGCAAGGGTCTTATTAGGCCCTCTTAGAATGCTTAGTTCTGATTGGCTATTTCATTGTTCTTTACATTGTATGCTTTTTGAAAGTTTCTAAAACAAGATTTTGTTTGGACAAACTTTTATATTGGTGTTTTGCTGACATGTATTGTTACAGGTTTATGAACGTCTAGCCGTTTTCCTGACAAATTTGGGTAAGTTTTTCTGATCATAATGGGCATGCACCATTAAGTATGCTTCAACACAGTCGCGCCTCGTTATTATGCGCCCCGTTATTACACGGATTCGGATATAACGCGGTCGGTCGTGGACCCCGATTTTCTGCCGCCAGGGGAAATGCCAAATGGGCCTGCTTAAACCTACTTAGAATTGCTTTGACAATTCTCAAGAAACATTAGGCGAACAATGTCAATGAACAAGTATCAACGTGTTGTTTGTTTTGCGCTGCCGCCGACACCAATCGCTGTCGCTGGCTTCGATTTGACGGTTTGTAAATTGCAATCAAGATTCACAAATACGCCTTGTGTAAGAATCAAATAAACAGTTTTGTATGCATTTAGTATGCAATACCAACATAACGTTTGGGTGAAATGACATGCTTCCATTACATTGTAAATTTAATCGTTTTTGCGACGCGAAACCAACATGCCAAATTCCTAACCCAAGGCTCTACCAATGCACGAAAATACGAATTCGTCATCCGCTCATGAAACGATGAATTGATGTTAAGTGGTGCATAATAAATTTATGCTTCGGTCGAGATCGGTTGAAAGATGAAGTGAAACAATTATTAATTCTACCTATTGTCATTTTCTGTGTTTTATCAGCTTACATACTACGTTTGTCAAATCATATACATTTTCGGCTGCTCAGATCCAGGTTATTATTTTTGATTTGTAGGCCTATTAGTCCAGTACATCATCATCGTAGTAGATCTATTCCATAACGGTATACGTACATGTGTTTTATTCAGTTCAAGAATCAACACGGTGTGACATTTAAAAATAATACATGTTGATGCTAGTATATTCGTTTAATAAGTTCCATAAACTGCATATTGGCATATAAGACAGTGCTGCAAGCACACAGGGCTTCGACAGCGTTTTTGGACTTGGTGCAGCGGGTGGCGATCGCTGTTGTTTAGTAGCTCCCTGGTGGCAGATACGAGAACACCTAACGTGCCTCGCGTACAACGCGGTCCGAAATTGTGGATCCCAATGACCGTGTTATAACGAGGCTCGACTGTATGTCATTGAACAAGGGGATGGTGTGTCTGCATGACGTGTCAATTTGTCGAACTTAGACAATGGCATATTTAGGGAAGTCATTGGACCATGGCTGATATTTTTTCTCGAATGTAACATGTGCCACTGCATAGTAGAATGGTAAACTAATGGGTCACTAAGCTTGGCCCCACTTTGGCGTCCCCCTAGATGTGCCACTGGACTTAGGCTATGCAAATGATGTAGCACTTTTTGACGAAAAGGAAGCTGGGAGCCAGCTCCAAACCGACAACCATTTGGATAATAAAAAAAACAAAGTCGCAGTGCGTGCTCAAGCCAGTGAAAGTCTCAGAAACAACGGAGGTGGAAGTAAAGGACGTAAGGCTGAAATATAAATGCCCTGACTGCAGCTGAATGTACACAAAGAAGCATGGAATGACCCAGAAGAGCGATCACGAAAGGGAACGCTGGCAGACAAGGAAGTACAAAGGCAAAAGGAGCCAATCAGCAGAGCAGCGTGTTCCTCAGCGGAAAGAAAATTTAAGAACATGATATATAAATTTGACTACCTTGGTAGCCTGGTGACACCATTGGAAGATTCCACGATGAAAAGAGAGTTGCAGTAGGTCAGGAGAAATCCAGTGTGCTCTTGAATATCATGTCATATGACCTCTGTGCATTGTGCATGTAATGCCCTACAACTTTGGAGGCATCGTTGCTCACCGAGGCAATTAAAATGTAATTCGATGTAAACTGTGGCTTCCAATCACACTTGGGTCAAATATTAATGGGCCTGGGCTGGGCCTGTGCCTAAATTCTAGTTTGCGGGCCTGGGCTGGGCAGAGCTTGAGGTATTTTTGCAGGCATGAGCCAGGCCTGGATTCTAACTGCTAATTGTGGGCCGGGCTTGGGCTAAAATTGTAGGCCCGCGCAGGGCATTAGTGTGAACACCACAAAGCAGCTGATGCGCCACCGCTGGAACTGACATGTGATGTCCCGAAGTGTCTCCATCCACCCCACACCATCTTTTGCACTTGACCAATTATGTCTGCACTCAATCCCTAGCTCATGATCAACTTGTATGGTATTGTTCATTCAATACAGCATGCTACATGTTCCAGGAAAGAACACAGGCTCTCTCTGTCTATACACACAGTATAACAACAGCAACATTAAATAATCTAAGTATTTGTGTGTGAAGCATTGTTATTTGGCTTCACTGGGACATGTATGTTTCCTGGTCAGCTGACTTTCTGGCTATATATATATATATATATATGCTGATTATTGTATGGCCCTTGATAAGCGTTGGAAATTGAATATTGGGTGCCAAAGAAGTTGATTTCTGCAAGCATATTGGGGGCCATCATGTACCCACCCAAAATATTAGAGGCCTGGCCTCCCAGCCCTCCCCCCCGGTTTTGACATACTCATGACATTAAAGGGGTGTATGTTCCAAGGTACATACAAAATATTATGTGGAATGACAGTGTAACGTATATGTAACATTAGCATGCGTTGGTTACTTTTAAACCGGAATCATTTCTGCACAGCACGGTGGTTAATCTAAGAGGCAGTTAAGAGAAGGCAAATAAAACATGCCGTCACTAAAATAAATATAGATATACCATAGTAATAAATTATTATAATCAATGGAAAGTGCGAAGCATCTGTACATCACTGTTGCTTCTAAGACATTAATGAAAATATAAACCTATGTTTTGTCAGATGCGGGCACTGAGAAACAATTTTTTAAGGTCAAATGATTGGTTTGTTTGGCCAGACTGTTACATTATAATTAAATAATTGTCAGTATCTGACCCATTCAAAATGTATGTTCCAGAACGCCCGAGGACCGACACTGAGTATAACGACAGTTTCACTTTCAAGATGTTCCTCTTTCAATTCATCGACTACTACTCTGCAATTTTCTATGTGGCTTTCTTCAAAGGACGGTCAGTATAGTAATATTATTTTTCTGATGCTATGAGCTATTATAAGTTGCTATTGTGTTAGGTAATGTAGAGTCATAATATTATTTGTTAAGCATGTAAAACATAAAATTTCTTCTGTAATCTGAACGATAAGACATTTTATGACAGCAATAATTTCTTTTATCAACTTTTTGAAGCCTCACAAAACAGTACAAAGATAGTATTATTTAATTTATTTTTGTCACATGTAGGGCCTAAATACAAACAATAAATACAAATACAATAAATACAAATTACTGAGTTTGTGTTATGAAATGGTGTATGCAGGTGAAATAGAAGATTATTGAATTGGACTGTGTGCACACAGAATCTGTTATACGAGACAGTTGGGATGTCTTCATTACTATATATTGATGTGTTGCGTCTACTAGACTTGGGGGTCGGCCCGGCCAGTATGACTACATCTTTGGCTATCGAGCTGAGGAGGTGGGAGGTTTTGTATGGGTGGTAGATGGTAGCACATAGAAACAACGCACCCTCTTCTTCCACAGCGTCACTTGTGTGTCTTGTTAGAAATGTTGCAATGATGTTTCAGCTAAGATGTCCTACTAAACTGTCTCTCACTGATTGATGACCTGGTGCTGTCAGTAGCTTATTTATGATTTAAAGTTGTACTAATAGAATAGATATTTGTAATCTCCAAGTAAATATCTCTATAGGCGTCTTGCTGCGTTCCTTGTAACATGTTTACATTGTCAGATAGACCAATTCATTCACTGTCTGTATAAACAACACTTACCAAATGCCAGTGTTTGGTCAGTGCATTCACCTGGTCGTTTCAGACATAGACATAAATATTGAAAATCAGAAAAGACATAAATATTGTAACACTTCGGTTGAGCTCTGTAAGAAAGCGTCCTGTGTTTGGCTGACAAACTCATGTACACTCGCTCATGCTAATAAAAAAAATACATACAGTGGACACCACTTAACAGAATCACGGATAACAAAATCAGCCGTTTAGCAGAACCAAGATGGCTGTGATGGAATTATTCTCACTGTGTTAAAATCTGGTTCACAGAATCACCTCCACGGCCTAGTAGAATCAAATACTCAAAAAACGATACATTGTAGTGCAAAATAACAGGTTTTCCTGGAAAATGCAAAAAAACAATACCTTGTACAAGTAAATCAGTATTACAAAATATTATTTAATATCGCTGTTGCAACATGGACAAGCCTTCGTGAGATTGAATTGTTTGACGTGCATTCATCTCCTCATCAGTATGAGTCCACTTTCTCTCGGAAATTCGTTTAAGAGAATCAGCAATTCTACTGACAGCTTCAAATTGCTCTGGCCCTACGTGATTCTGTTAGGTGGAATCCACTGCATGATGTAATGGTTTATTACATAAGAAATACGCAATACTTACCGTATTCGACCTAGTAAGCGTATAGTACACTTGTAAAATAATTCGGCCATGGAAAAATGTCAAGGAATTTATTCTTATAAGTGTGCACCAAAAATGTTTTCTCTAGACAATAAAATTACTGTTTAGCACTAGTGTCATTTTGTGGCTAGTGTCGAACAACTGAAAAGTGGTATCAACTGTTTAACACCAGATGGCGACACTTTCAGTTGTTCCACACTAGTCAAATTACAATAATTGTGGATCCTTCTGATTAAAAAAGGAGGTGTACGCTAATCAGGGCATGTACGCTTAATAGATTGAATATAGTACATAATCAAACTACTGGCTGTCCTCAGACTATATATAGCAGGCAGCCAGACACCAATTAGATGAACATTGTTGGACTCTCGATAAGCCAATGGCTTCCTTGTCCACTTGCCATCTGGGTCTTTGGCTTGGATGGCAAATCTTGTTAAATCTTGTTAAATCAATTGTGTCTCAAGCTGCGACTCAATCAGTTCAACCAGAGACTAGCCTGTGAAATACAGCGCCACTAATACACGCTTCTTTAACTTTCCTAGTCTGCACTAAATACAGTGTGCCATATTTATTTCAAATATGGTGCCCCAGGCTACTTCACAACACCAGTTAAGGCACTCTTTTGCACATGAACCTCTTAAATTTGGAGTTCCTGAGCTTTACATAGACCCTGTAAAGCAACCAATTCCAGGCTTCCTCTCTGAATTGTTGCATCTTAATTACTCCGAAAAACTAAAACCATATGATAACCAACTATAAAAAATTCACATAGTCATTATGTATCGATATTACAACATATAGCGACATAAAATGCTATCTGAATGAAGTAATACTGAATATGCGTGATTCTAGAGTAGTAAGTAAGTATTAGTAAAAGGTATTTTATGCATAATTGTCAGAAAGAATTAGTTTCAGCAAAGAATACAGCATACCAACATTAACACTTACTTATAGTAAACAGAAATCACAACGCTAGCATGCGAAAATTAAGAATGCGAATGTGAAAATCGGCTGATCTGATGTTTGAATAACTTCGAACACGATTGACCTTGCGTTGGCATAGATACGTGATTGTTTCAACGCAAGGCAAAAAATTCACATGAATTACTTGTTGTTCTTCCGTCAAAAAAATTCACGCGATTTCATCTTTATGTTATGTGTTATATTATTCACCAGGGGCGCCACGGGTTATTCCGGGTAGCATCTACTGGAATTTGCTGTGACCTGTAGTCGAACTGCTGCGTGAACTGCTACAATGACTGTCAGTAATGATCGTACTGCTTACTCTGCAGTGTGACCCGGCTGGCTGTCTCATTGAGTTGTGTATACAGCTCGGTATTGTCATGGTTGGCGATCAAGCAATCAACAATGTTATGGAACTCTTTGTGCCGTAAGTATTAATTTAAATTAGCGCATTCAAGACAAAGGTATAAAATATTTTGCAACAAAGTTAATGTTTGGATTAAACGGATTTGAGATGCATTGCTTGTAGTTTACCCAATTAAGTTTTGAAATTTGACTCAGTGTCAATGCCAATCATGGGCATGACTTCCATCCGATCACATGACAAAGTTAAAAAAATTCGCCAAAGGTAAAATTCATGAGTTTTCAACGTTTCTATCTTCACTTCAATTAATGTTTGACCAAACATTTAGTAATTTAATAATTTGTCTGATGATTTCACAAAAAGCTACAAAAATGCACCAAGGAACTAGCATGTTGCAGTGGATATTAGGTAGGTTTGATTTTTCACAGAATTCATTTGAAATGAGAGTAGCGAAAAAATTGGTCAGTCAGTAAGTATTACTACATATTCACATAGCACTGCATGTGTCTAATCCAGTTGTTTCTGTGTGTGCCAAATATTCATACATTTACAGTGTACATGGATACTGGTCTTGGCTTACTAAAGTTTGTATTTGTAATAACCATTAAAATGTTAATAATACATGACACCTTTCATGCCCATTAATGTCAAGGAAAGTCTAGGAGGAAATTATTTTATCACTATCAGGGAATACTTTTCTGTGTTAGACAAAAGTGACTAAAGTTTAATGAGTCATGGAATTGTGTTAACGTCAGCTGAGTTGCAAATGTAGGTATGACATCACGCTTAATTTTAATAGTGTCATTTAATAAACGGCATTTGCAATAGAGCTTTTAAAAAAATTTTTTTTATTAAAAATAACCAACAAACAACTTTGGATACTGTAATTATGAATGTAATTTGGCAGTAAATAAATGTTTTTTATATACAAGCACCATTTAAAACTATATCCTTAATTAAATGTTTTGCTCGTCTCATTTAAGACTCAATTTTCCAAAAAAATCGAACCTATATAGTATTGACTACGACTTGCTAGCTCATGTGTGCAAATAATTTTTTTAGTTTTGATGAAATTGTCTGAAAAATGATTGCCTTATTTGGTCCTAGGCTAAATTTACTTTTGCAAGTTACCTTATTTAATAATCAAAGTTAATTATTTTGATGATTAACTTGGCAAAAGTATGCATTCTTTTATTAAACCGACTGCGCATATTACATATTATTGTCACACTGCAGATTTGAACATCAACAAACCTGATTTGCAATGGGATAAATTAATTGAGAAGTCAGCTTTAAAACTCCATCCTCAACCGATTTAGCCTATCACGAATCCGGTTCGTTGATGTCCAAATATGTAGTATATGAATCGTTTAAGTAACATATGTAGTCGATTTAATAATAAATGCATATTTTCTTCAAATCATCAAAAGAATTGACTTTAGACATTAGATCTGGTAAGGCTCAAAATAGTGGATATCCAAAATAGAAAGCACTGTGCGGGTCAATAGCAATCATGGGCATGACTTCCATCCTCTCAAAATTTCACCAAGGGTGAAATTCGTGAATGTTCAATGTTTCCATTTTCGCTTCAATTAATGTTTGACCAAACATTAAGTAATTTAATAGTTTGTCTGATGATTTCACAAAAACTATATACTATAGACGAGCTAGCATGTTGCAGTGGATAATAGATAGGTTTGATTTTTCCCAAAATGAATTTGAAATGAGACTAGCGGAAAATATTTAATTGAGGAGGAACCTTTAAGTGATGTGTTTAGTTGTGTGTACACAGCTGAAATAAGTGAGTTGTTCATGATCTGTTCTTGTGTTGATAGGATGGTCAAGAACTGGTTCCGTAAGCGTAAGTCCATGAAGAAAGAGGAAGAAGGAAGTAATCGCAAGCAGTGGGAGCAAGACTTGGACCTTACTGAGCAGCCACCGCTCGGACTGTTTGGCGAGTACCTGGAAATGGGTAGGATAACATCTTTTGTTTGTCACCTACACTAGCCGTGTAATTGTAAGACAGGACATTTTGTCATTATTTGACAAGCACTGGTCAGCAGGGCCACTCTACTGAATGTTGACTAAATATGGCAGAAACACATGTAAGGTTGTAAATTTTGTAAAACCTTTTTTACTGGCCAGCTGTTGTGCAATTGAGGTGTCAACCTGTTGGTATTGTTATTGTGGTGTTCCAGTGGTCTACACCACATGTGTCACACTAGGTACCCATCTATTATTGTCATTGTGGTGTTGGAGGGGTCTACACCACATGTGTCACACTAGATGCCCAGCTGTTATTGTCATTGTGGTGTTGGAGAGGTCTACACCACATGTGTCACACTAGATGCCCAGCTGTTATTGTCATTGTAGTGTTGGAGGGGTCTACACCACACGTGTCACACTAGATGCCCAGCTGTTATTGTCATTGTGGTGTTGGAGGGGTCTACACCACATGTGTCACACTAGATGCCCAGCTGTTATTGTCATTGTGGTGTTGGAGGGGTCTACACCACATGTGTCACACTAGATGCCCAGCTGTTATTGTCATTGTGGTGTTGGAGGGGTCTACACCACACGTGCCACACTAGATGACCAGCTGTTATTGTCATTGTAGTGTTGGAGGGGTCTACACCACACGTCACACTAGATGCCCAGCTGTTATTGTCATTGTGGTGTTGGAGGGGTCTACACCACACGTGCCACACTAGATGCCCAGCTGTTATTGTCATTGTGGTGTTGGAGGGGTCTACACCACACGTGCCACACTAGATGCCCAGCTGTTATTGTCATTGTGGTGTTGGAGGGGTCTACACCACACGTGCCACACTAGATGCCCAGCTGTTATTGTCATTGTGGTGTTGCAGTGGTACAGTACGGCTTTGTGACGATCTTTGTGGCTGCGTTCCCTCTTGCTCCGTTCTTTGCACTGCTCAACAACATCATTGAGATTCGCCTGGACGCGTACAAGTTTGTCACTGTGTGGAAGAGGCCGGTGGCTTTACGGGCAGAGAGCATTGGTAAGGATAAATTCCAGCACAACTACACCACACTGTTACATATACACTTGGTCGTCTGAGGTTGTGGAAACTAGCGAGATGTAATAGGAAGATTCAGATTCTGCTCATTCCATGTACAACAAAACATTACAAACAATGCCATTGATCTAAATCTACTTTCCGTATAACACCCACCTAGAGTATGATAGTAACTGCAAGACTGCCATTAACTGAGATAATTGTTCAATGCTGGTAGTTGTAGTATTATATTTAAGATCTGTACAATTACCTGGGCACTTTCATCTAAGCAACCATCATATTTACTCTTTGTGGGAAGAGATGACTTTTATGAGAGATGGACTTCATCTGACAGGGAAGGGTGCTGCAGTTCTTGGGTGTGAGTTTGTTAGGGTTGTCGACGAGGGCACAGGTACCATAAATTATGTAAACTATATGCGCAGGGGGAACTGACAGAGAAAACTCAAAGGAGTACTACTACAAATACACATCCAAAGAAATGTTCACCAATAATTTCAGACAATGAACTTAAATGTGTATGCTTAAATGCCAGGAGCATAGTAAATAAACAAGTGAGTTAGACATTATGGTAGCAGATATTGACCCTCACGTAATAGGTATCATAGAATCATGGGCAAATAAAGATATAGTAGATGCTGAGTTAGCACTGACAGTCTATCTAATGTTTAGGAAGGATAGATGAGAAAGAAGGGGAGATGGAGTAATTATATACCACATATATTAAAGAATCTATCCAAGCATATGAAATAACACTGAAAAGTGAAGCAGATTGTGAGGAAGCAGTTTGGTGTAACATAGTTACCAGGAACTCAACATTAACAATAGTAGTAGTTTATCATAGTCCTAACATAGGACAAGAGGAAGATGTAAAATTACAAAAGGCGATAAGGGAGGTGAGCAAGGGGGAATGTGTTATAATGGGTGATTTTAACCATGGCCATATACAATGGAAATCATTAGACAGTTTCTACTTTTAACACAGGATTGTTTCCTTACTCAACATATCTTGGAACCAACCAGAAGTAGGAATGTGTTAGATTTAATTTTGTCTTCTCAAAATGAATTAGTTGACAATGTTAAAGTACACGAACCTTTGGGTTCAAGTGACCATAACCAAATCCATTTTAATATAAAAGGAAAAACAGGGACTACATATAAAAAACAATGGAGGAGGAACTTCAACAAAGGCAAATATAAAGAGATGAGAACATATCTAGCAAATATAGATTGGAATAACTTGCTGAAGAACAAGATGGCAACAAAATGCTAGACTTGTTTAAAATATGAGATTGAGGGCATTACTGAGAAATTTGTTCCATTAAGAAAACAAGGGAAAAGGTCCCGGAAGAAACACCTGTCTAAAGAAGCTATTAGAAAAATTGCTCACAAACAGATGCTGTGGAGGGTATATAAACACACTGGAAATGTAGACGACTACACAAACTACAAAGAGGCACGTAACCTAGCTACAACTGAAATTAGAAAATCCAAAAGAACCTTTGAAAAAAATTGGCAGGTAATTTAAAAAATGACAGCAATAGTTTCTATGCTTGTGTAAGTTGTAAACAGAAAGTTCGAGATAAGGTCACTGGAAAACAACAGTGGAAACATAATTTCAGATGGGTTTCAAATGGCAGAGGTCTTGAATGAGTATTTCAGCTCAGTTTTTACCACAGCAGATATCAGCTCACTTCCAGTTCCAATTATTAAATTTGAGGGCGATAAATCAGAACATTTAGGGCAGTTATTTGTAACTCCTGAAATGATAGCAAAGAAAATTAAGAAGATGAAAGATAATAAATCACCTGGAGTTGATGGGATACCACCAAAACTGCTTAAGGAAATTGTTGAGCAAATTAGTACACCACTTGCAAAAGTGTTTAAATTGTTACTAGAAGAAGGATTAGTTCCTTCAGAATGGAAAGAAGCAAACATTACGCTGCTATTTAAGAAGGGGTCGAGGAACAAGCCAGATAATTACAGACCAGTGAGTTTAACATCAGTTTTTTTATTACCTTACATATATATTCATACTAAACAATAGTGTGCACGACCATAACACCCACGGCTGCACAAATATCCATGTTAGAAAATACAACCAGGCTTTTAAATGGTTTTAATTGAATTAATTAATTTATATATTTATTTATAATTTCTTAGATTTTTTGGGGGATTTTTTTTGCAATTGTAATGACACGTTTTATGTATGTATTTATTTATGTTTTATATTGTTTATATATTGTTTTGACATGTTTATTTTATCTTAGTTATACAACTGTGCATGTAAGAGTGGATGTGATTGATGGCCCATTGAAAATCACGCGATAAATGTTACATGGTCACCATCATGAAATAAAGCTTTTACTACTACTATCATCTGAAGAATTATCTCTTTAATCTTGCTTACCCTCCTTAGCATATATGTCCACCTGTTGACCACTTAATATTGTCTACCGATTTAAGATTGCCTAACCCTGTACTTTTGACTAACCACTGACCTTGAGTTTCAGAGGATTTAGGTGCTATTGAAGTTACTGCATTATTCTGTGATATGACAAATTCATCAAATAGTTTTTGTTCAATTTGGGTGGCTCTTCCTTATGCAAATGTCTTCTGAGGGTTGTCATGGCTAGTTTTCAGTTAATCCTTCAAACAAAGTGAAAATGCATTGGGATTTACAAACGCATCAAGATTGTGAAGCTATGTTACGTGTAAACACTTTCCATCGGTAGACATTTTGTCACGTTGCAGGTATTTGGTTTGGCATCCTCAAGAGTGTGTCGTACTTTGCGGTGCTCACTAATGTAAGTACGAATAATTATTATTAACAAATTATGATATTGGATTCTTAGAGAAAATTACGCCATTTGTTTCTGTGTATCTTCATTGTGCACGGTAGATGATAGCACAGTGATGCAGTGCCAAAGTGCTGCACTAGTATTTGTTTCTGTGTATCTTCATTGTGCACGGTAGATGATAGCACAGTGATGCAGTGCCAAAGTGCTGCACTAGTATTTGTTTCTGTGTATCTTCATTGTGCATGGTAGATGATAGCACAGTGATGCAGTGCCAAAGTGCTGCACTAGTATTTGTAATTGGTAGCTAAAGGATTTTTATGCGTAACGGAAAATTGTAGTCAACTAAAACTCAACTTACTAGTTTTGCCCATTTATCTGTAGTTTTCATTAATAAAAGTAGCTTCTTTTATCACAGTAACATGTATTTTTTGTTCTTCAATGAGTTATCTGGTCTTCTAGTATAATCTGGTTGAAAATTCTAGTATAATCTGGTTGGAAATTGTACAATCTTTAGCATTAGTTTTTATTTTTAGGACAATTTTGTCAGAAAAACTTTTCTTGTCAAAAGATGGATTAAAATATGTATAATTCAAAAAAGTATTTTTCCTCATAAAAGGTATAAACATTTATCATTCCAAAGCACTTAAATCCTTCTTGTTACTTTATTATGTTTCTATCATGATTTTTATGTGCTAATTTTGTCTGCATGTTGGCACTTCTAGCTCTTTAAAAGTGCAAAAGTTCTTTTCTCATCGATCTGCTGGCAAAGCTGAATCATTTTTGTTTTTACAACACAGGCATTCATTATCGCATGGACATCTGACTTTGTGCCCAAGTTGGTATACAAACTGACCATCAGCTCGGACAAGTCTCTAGCAGGCTACATTGACTACAGTCTCTCTTACTTCGACGTCAACGATTTCCAGAACCCGATTAAATCTGAAGTAAACATAACATACTGCAGGTGGGTGACATAGGTCCTGTGACATAAGTCATGTGACACACCTGTCGACGAAAACCGAGCGAGTTGGTTGACATATTCAGAAAAAATACAAAACGTTTCTGTCAAATACCACATCCCAATAAACTGAAATATCAAACCAATGAAGTATTTTCAAGGTTCTTCCGAGATGATGAAGAATAACCAGAGTTGATCTGTCTTCCATTTGGTTAGGTAGAGTTAACCGCCCCAGTACTACATAGGGGCGGAGTTCCACCGGCTTGAAAACATTTGTGTTTTCAGCACTTCTGAGCCCATATTGGCATCGGAACTGTATAACTTAAGATTTAAGACTGACATGCACTAACCATTTCACAAATGTATTCCATGACTTACCATCTGCACAGTGGCATCAAGAGGCAGAAGAAATATGCTCCAAATAATTGATTAGACGAGTTAGTTTTTGGCCTAGCAGAACTACGCCCCTACTGGGGCATTTTACTCTGACTGGCATTTGGTGTAAATTAAATGTACGTTGTATAGTTATTCTTGTAGGTACTCCAACTACAGGTACCACCCAAATGTACATTGTATTGTTATTCTTGTAGGTTTTCCAACTACAGGTACCACCCAAATGTACATTGTATTGTTATTCTTGTAGGTACTCCAACTACAGGTACCACCCAAATGTACATTGTATTGTTATTTTTGTAGGTACTCCAACTGCAGGTACCACCCAAATGTACGGTGTATTGTTATTCTTGTAGGTACTCCAACTACAAGTACCACACAAATGTACGTTGTATAGTTATTATTGTAGGTACTCCAACTACAGGTACCACACAAATGTATGTTGTATAGTTATTCCTATAGGTACTCCAACTACAGGTACCACCCAAATGTATGCTGTATAGTTATTCTTGTAGGTACTCCAACTACAGGTACCACCCAAATGTACATTGTATTGTTATTCTTGTAGGTACTCCAACTACAGGTACCACCCAAATGTACATTGTATAGTTATTCTTGTAGGTACTCCAACTACAGGTACCACCCAAATGTACATTGTATTGATATTCTTGTAGGTACTCCAACTACAGTTACCACCCAAATGTACGTTGTATAGTTATTTTTGTAAGTACTCCAACTATAGGTACCACACAAATGTACATTGTATTGTTATTCTTGTAGGTACTCCAACTACAGGTACCACCCAAATGTTCGTTGTATTGTTATTCTTGTAGGTACTCCAACTACAGGTACCACCAAAATGTACATTGTATTGTTATTCTTGTAGGTACTCCAACTACAGTTACCACCCAAATGTACGTTGTATAGTTATTTTTGTAGGTACTCCAACTACAGGTATCACACAAATGTGCATGGTATTGTTATTCTTGTAGGTACTCCAACTACAGGTACCATCCAAATGTATGTTGTATTGTTATTCTTGTAGGTACTCTGACTACAGGTACGACCCAGATGTACATTGTATTGTTATTCTTGTAGGTACTCCAACTACAGGTACCACCCAAATGATGAGAAGAAGTACGAGTTGACAACTTACTATTGGCACGTTCTTGTGGCCCGTCTTGCATTTGTCATTGTCTTTGAGGTATGTTGCTCTAGTGTCACCATTTACACATTAATTAAGAACATTTTAAGCATGAATGTTATCCTAGGTGTAATTTTCTTAATTCTTAATTTCTTAATGTTGTCAAAGGAAATTAACTCTAACATATCCAGTAATGGGCTCTCTTGAAAGAGAAAGTGTGTGATGTTTATAACATGCATGAACATGTGTATTCCAGTGATCATAACCAGATCCATTTTAATGTAATTTATAAAATAAGGGAATAAATATAAAAAGTAATGAAGGAGATACTTTCACAAAGGCAAATATGAAGAGATAACATCACAGCAAATATAGATTGGAATAATTTAGTGAAGAACAAGATGGCAACAGAATGCTGAAACTTTTTATAAAGTTGAGTTTGAGTGTCATCGACAGATTTGTTCCTCTAAAAAAACAAGAAAATGGTTTAGAAGTAAACACTTCACAAAATAGGCTATCAATCATACTATAAGAACATTCACACATGCAAATGATATGGTGGGTAAATAAATATACTGTAAATGTAAGAGCTACAACTGAATCCAAAAGAAATGTTGACCATAAATCGGCATGTAATATAAGGAGCAAGAGTTTCTGTGCTTATGTAAGGAGTTCAGACCACTGGATAATAACAGTGGAAATGATATCAGAAGAGTTTCTAAAGGCAGAGATCCTAAATGAATCTTTCAGCTCAGTGTTTCCCAGTTCCAGTTACTAAGTTAGAGGGGATAAGGTAGGATCATTTATGGCAGCCAAGAAAATAAAGAAGGTGAAAAATAATAAATCACTCACAGTTGTGGGGCGTGGTAGTTCAGCAGGTTACAGCTCTGGGCTGCCAATCATGTGGACCAGGGTTCTAGTCCATTTGCTGCCGTTTCGAAACTTGGGAAATTTCATTCGCTCCACTTTACCTGTGTCTTTCGGAAGAGACACTTGGTCCTGTCTTCCTGGTGTTTATGCCAGGAGAAATAAAAGATCCCACACTGGTGGTCAATGTGTAACCTGCCATGGACTCCATCTCTCAATCACATGAGTCATGGCAGAAGCATCTATGATGCAGCTCAGTCAATTCAGCTAACTACCTCGCATGAGTACGTAATTGAATGAAAATCTTGGGAGTTGATGGGATATTGGCATAACTGCTTAAAGGAAATAGTACAGTCAATTACTATGCCACTTGCATGCAAAACTAAAAAACTTGCAAGAGTTTTTATTTGTCACTAAAACAGGGAATAGTACCTTTAGAAAGAAATGAGTTTAACATCTGTAGTATTCAAATTATTACCTCATCCACTTTGATGTATTGGATGGCAATCTTGTTAAATCTTGTTAGTAGATGCATATTGACAGTGACATATTTATCATATTCAGCCAGCTTTCTTCTCTTGATGAAACATATCAGACCTTCTTCCTTAACCCCATTTCCCTATCTCTAACCAAACCCGATGTCGCAAATAGTTCTGTACAGTTTGCTACAGTTTGAAACAAGTACATGTAACAGCTCAACTTGGTTTGTCCCGTTGAACCTGTCTTGGGCAACCACCCTTCTGCACAACCAAAGTGGTTGCCCAAGAGAGGTGATCTTACAATACATTACAAATACTAGTATTCATGTCACCATCACAATACACATGGAAACAATGGCATACCAACAGTACAATGGCATACCAACAGTACAACAAATTAATTAGTAAAAATGTACAAGTAGTAGTAAACATTATATTCCTGAATCAATAAAAAGCAAAATACTAACACAGTATACATGGATTCACAAGCTATATAAAGATTTATTACTTACAGAATTACTAAGGACAATATACCATATTGAACTGCTATGTATGCCAACAAACAATAATTGTATGCTGCCATGTCCAAATATCACATTTTAAAACATAAACACAGAGTGAACATACTGTTATCTCTATGTATTTCTGACGGATCTATGCTACTGTATCTACAACAACTGCTAATTTATTAGCAAAACTAAAATCACATTATATGTATATTCATAACTAGCATTGAAAGGAGAAAAGATAATTCCACATGCACAGTTAAGCATTTTGAGGTTATATTTTAAATATCAGGGTGGCTCCTATGATAACGTCTTAATAGGTCTAAATAATGATGGGTCGAAATAAACACGTACTGTATTGTATACAAATTGTTGAGGCCAGTGATGACAAAATGTTACTTTGCTTAAAAAATCTTAATAATGCTGGTAGACTAACAAGTTTTATTCTTGCATTTTTGCAAAACTATGTGTCTTTACTAATTTGTGGTGACAATTGTCTGTTTGCAGCACTGCGTCTTCTTTCTGACCAGACTTGTCACTTTGCTCATACCTGATGTACCGAACAGCATGCGGGTCCTCATGTTGCGTGAACAACATCTGGCAAGGAATGATCGTTTCCGTGATGCTGATGCTAAAGCAGAGGCAAGGAAGCAGAGTGTCAGAGCATCCCACATGAAAAACAACTAGCAGTGGCAGCAGTCACGTACTTACAACACCGTGTCATAATAGGATTCACCCTTCCCCTGCATAATATATGTTCTTCCTCAAAGTGCCACTTAGAAAAGGGTGAAGCGAACTAATTTGTATACGTACTGCTGCACTGCCACTGCTACTGAACTGTACTTATGAGTGAAGATGTTCATCAGACAGGATGGCTCAAATGAGAAATATTTTTACTTATTTCACAGTCAGTTTACCTTTTTCTTCTCGTGACGTTTCAATTGCTATCAGCCGTCTTCTTCAGACAACTACCGTAGATGGCGACATGGTAGTCATTCTATGCAGACATCACTCTGGTATGTGCCCCCTGCAGTCGTGCCCTGGCTGGCCCTTCAGGAGATCATCATAGATGTGTGAGAGTCAGTATCGGCCCTCATCTCGATTCATGCTGTCTTTGGTTTTCCTTATCCATATCGCTTCTTTGATGCCTCTATTCTCCAGTCCGAACAGCCACTGCTACTGCACTGTACTTAAATGTGGTAGATCTATGTGGCCTCCCTGTGTCAGTATAACACTAGATTAAACTGATATCATTTGTTGAAGCCTAACACTAACCCTAACGAATAGACGCATGCACTCGTATTCCCAATGAATATGCTCTCCAGGCTCCACAACGTGGCATCACCATTTTTACTCTAACAGTAGCCTGGAATCACAACCCACTTTTCACTGTTACAGAAATCAGGATGTTTGCCCTGAATTTGGCTAACCAATCACCTTTTATACTAACTCATCAGTTGTGAGTAACATTTTATAAGCATATTAGAAAATAATTTAAACTTTGCTTATATTGAGTCATTTATGCAATGAAATATGTGAAATGACCAGAATCTTCCACTTTTAGAACACATTCTGTGTAATCCAGTGGTATGATATTTTTATTTTAGTTGCACATGGTTAATTTTTAGTATTTCTCTTAGGTGCATAGCCCCAAAACCACTTTGTTTCGCTTTAATGTAGAGGGTATTAAGAAGCTACTCGGTGACACAATCTCTAGCAGATTATTTTTTAAAGAATAAAATCATTTATGTGTTATATTTAGTAGTATAGATCGCTTGGAGCTTATTTAATCTATGCTTTTAGCTTTATTAATATCAAGAGATTAACGAAAACCAGGTTTGTAAGATGGAAAACACCCTGCTTTAAATCAACAAGAACTGTTAATGTTTCACAGGGTGAGTAATGATGATTGTCAAGTGCGACAAATTATTCCCACAGTTTAAAGATTAGCCGGGAGAGCTACAGCAATATGGCTGTCACTTAAAAAGGGAAATGAATTAATAGGGTGTGACTATTAAATTTGACTTGACATAAGTCACTACATTCGAGGGAACTACGAAAATGTTCTCTTAATATTTGGACTCTTTTTTTCAGTAAGTATGAACCTTGTCAATTCATACCTGCTTTGTCTTTCAGCAACTAAAACTCTGGCCTTTTCTATTCTGTTTTTTATTTACTATTTTAACTGCACAGAATTGTCAATGTCGACTTCGTTAATCTGTGCAGTTGTGTACTTGATGATGCCTGTGTAACAAACTTCATTGTTTAATAAATATCTCAACTATTGAGACGAACCTGGAATATTGCGTTGGACTACTTCAGTGAAGAAAATATATAGTGCTTATTTGGTAGAGGTAAGTATGAGCCTCAGCATAGACACTCGACTTGGCAAGCCTTTTATGAATAGAAATACAAACTGTGAGCCCACTGCACAACAAGAAAATTACGAGGGGTCAAAACTTACAAATTGGTTCTGACAAAGTTCCTGGTAGAATTCTGAAGGAAGTGGCTACTGAGCTGGAGAAGTGCCGACAGAATGGAGGGAACAGTGGATCACTCTAATATTGAAGAAAAGTGTTAAATGTGACTATGGTAATTATAGATCAAGGTAATTATTGTTCTTATACCAGTATATGTATTATCTGTGTTTACTGTTGGCATTACAGGTCCATAGTGTGGGTGATTTTTTGAGGGATGCATTTTTGAGAAAATGGAACTCTTGGGGGTTTTGAGGGAATTACTAATTTCGACCCATTTTTATTAATTAAAATACATCACATAAAATATTTAAAATATATTAACTATCTCACCAGTGGCATATTTAAGTGGGCTGAAATTAGTTATTTCGGATAGAAGTATTGCAATGGACATTGTATTTGTCTTACCAGCTGTTAGGTTTTTATTTAATTAATTAATTTAGTTATTTATTATTTTTTAAAGTAATTTAATTAATTTGTTGTCATTCTCTTTTGATCAACACCTTATGTTAACAGTTATACATGTAATATATAAATTTATTTTATATGATCTAGAGCACATTGATCCACAAATTGGGAATTAGCCCTTTATAAATACAGCATTATTATTATTTCTCACACATTGTTATATGCATATTTTTATCATGGAAATAAGTTGCACTCTGATGGCGATTCATTTGGTGTATTCAACCTGCATGAAAATGCACGTTTTAGAATCTGAAATATTGGTAAATATATATCTACCTAACCTAACCGCTTCTTATAAAATGCAATAAGATCTGTACATTCTAAAAGTTATGTAGACCCTAAACCTAAAATGCAAACAACACTTCTAACGTACAGATGTACACATCAATAAAACTATTTTAAAAACATCAAATATTAAAAGAATAAGATACCTGTAATTTTTAGATTGCACTGCGTATTTGGCCTTACTTACTAATGACATTTAACTCCAAACAGCCCTGTCTTGAGCTAACATAGGAGTGGTTTATTGTCAGAGTTTTCATTCTCTAGAATTAGCGAGTCCACAGCAGATATTTTCCATTTCCCTGTGTGGGGTCTTTAACTTCCCCGGCATAGGCTGCAGATAGAAGGGACCAACGGCTTTTACTATCTCTTCCGAAAGACTCGGGCAAAGTGTGGTAAATGAACTTGACCAAGCTTCGAAACAGCGGAGGTGGATTTGAACCCAGGTCCCTTCGACCAAAAAATCTGACGCTCTACCACAGGTGGTTTTGAACCCTGGTCCCCTCAACTGAAAGTCTGATGCTCTACCACTCGACCACCATGCCCTTTCGAAATTGAATACCGTTTGTCTGACAAAACTACTCATTATTGAATTTCATGTGTGATGACATTGCCATGTAGGGAAAGGAGGGTAAAGTGGGCCCCTTAAGCATGGATTTACCTACATTTGATTTATTTTTATAAAAACAGTTATTTTATGTTGTATTCATCAGTTCAATATATTGACTGTGTATGCATAATCATGTTACTATATATCTTAATACATACTATAATTCAAATGTTTTTAAAAGAAACCAACTTTTTTATGAAAAAAACTTGAGGCCAAAGATGTCCCATGTCATTCAGTCATCAGCACATATTTTTGCATATGAATGACCCACGCTCATACACCGCACATTTCTGGTGGCCACACCCGCCACGCACCCATCCTACACCCTTCCTGCTGTCCGAATATATCTTGGCACAGTAAAAGAATGTGTCTAATCTACTTATCATGGTGTTAGTTAGGCTAATGTGCTATAATTATTAATTAATTAATTTACACTAGTTTCTGATTTAAACAGTAATTAAGTCTAATTATACATATTCGCATTATCAAACTCTACAATTAATGTTCATACATTGTAAGAAGGCCTATGGCATAACCACATTATCCATGATGTGCAAAGTAACTGCGACCATATAGGCCCACTTTGGCCTCACACAAAAAGTATTGGTCGGATGCCGATTTTTTTCAATGTGTGCATTCACTTAAAAATGGGCATTCATATTCCACTTAATATACACTGGAGTTTGTAAGACACGCAAAATAAAAAAATAAATGTTTTTGCATGCTCGCCTAACTGCCATATTTACGATGTAGGGTGGTGTTCTCCTTCCGAGTCTTTAAACTCTACTATGTTTGGTTTGGCACAGTATATCTGGATCGCTAATTTAAGATGGTGCATATATGAAGCCCACTTTGGCCGAGGGCCACTTTCCCATCCTTTCCCCTATAACTAGTAAGCCTATTCCGTTCATAAAGATAATTATGCCCCCATATTAACAAAATACTGACAAGTGCAACTAAAGACTATTACTTAAATTATTCGTATTTTTTGGTAATGTGAGGAGGGGGTTTGTCGTAGCTACCATTTGCGTGGAGGGATTTTTTCTTTTTTTGGTACTAAATGCGTCATATATCTAGTGATATTGTCCGAAATGAGTCATACAACGCCACCGCCCGGTGTATGGGCTAACCAAGATTACCCAAAATACTATGCGGGTACATACTTAAGTAAGTAATGAAATGGAGGACGCATCGCTTCCCAGTTACGACCCGAAAGGAGATGCAAATGAAACCAAAATAAAAATAATATGCCTAGGGGACAGTGCAGTAGGAAAATCAAAGTAAGTGTAATTTTTTAATTCGACAAAACCGCACGAAATGGTTTAAAGGGCGTTCAATTTATTTGAGGAATTCCGACCGACTACCATGTCGCCGTTGACATGGTTTCTCGACGAAGCCAAACAGATCACTTCCGTTCATTAACACTTTCTGCATACCATGTAACATTTCATGCGGTCGTGAATATGTAACTCGCTAAATGGGTAAGCATCAATAATATTGCCATAAATTCACGTGTCTACGATGATTTTTCACAAGAGATTCGCATGATACTGCTCTGACACCTGTAGGCTGTAGCTGTGTGTGGGGCAAGACCACAGTCACACATTTCATTATTGGCTATGTTAAAGTTTTGTCTGATTATAAGAAAACGTGACCATCAAAAAAAAAAATTCACAGCAACTACCATCATCTCATTGATACGCTAACCAAGTTTTTTCTAAATCACTTGCTTCCAGCTCTTTTAAAACGCCCTGACGTGCGATGCCCATAAATTTTTACAAAAATAGCCATACATTCATGCAGCCTTGTTGCCCATAGCAGAAAAAATCCATAAATCTCTGCCTGTTAAACTCTCAAAAATGCACTATTTCACAGCCAATAGCTTCTTAAAAAGAATATGTGCATATGCCTGCTCAATTCCACTTAAGTCACATCATATGAATTATTTAAATTCAAGTATCACAATTTAATATCCCCCACATTCGTATGAAACAATAAACAGGACGGTCAACTGTGGTCTTACCCCAAATAGGGAATTTTTTTAGAAAGTGCCAAATTTTATATCAAGTTGCAGCACAATGTATATGTAGACACATTATGGAACATTCCTGCTTGTCAAGTCATTATTTGTTTGACAGCCAAGTCTAAACAATGCCTTGCCCCTACTATTAGCTGAAAACCAGTCACATAATTTAATTATAGGTCAATTTGAACACTTGATAAATCATAGATCATGTACACTAGATTTCCAGAGCATTGTGAACCAATGAAGCCTGCTTACAGTCTCTTTAAATATACTAATGAGTTTGTTTTCAAACTAATATTCATATTATTGCTTAATATTTAACCAAACATGGTATAACTTTGTAAGAAAATAGAAAATTTTTCACATTTAACAGGATTTCGGGTAAATTCCAATGTGTCAGGCTTGTGAAATTTTATATGACCAGATACCCATTGTCGCCAGATTTGAAAATGCTGATCTACGCAATGCTTCCAGTGGCTATGACTCAACCAAAATACAGCTACCAGTATTCTGTCCAAATTTGTTACACAATGTTGCTAATGCACTAGGCTACACAACAAATATAACCAATGGCTGTTCTAGTGCAAAATGGCTACCTGCTCCCTCACATACTGGTGTCATTTCCATTTTGGCATCCAATCTGTACCGTGCTATTCGTGATTGCCACTGCTGTCTGTCTTTTCCAAGCAAACACTTTCTATCAACATGTGCCTATGGGAATGATAATATCTTCTGTAAACCACTTTAGGGTTAGGGTTAGCTAGGGACGGGGTTAGTAGCGTTAGCTAGATATGGAGTTATGTAAGGTTTGGGTTGCATACCTTCATTTCCTTGTGCCCAAGCACTTACAAAGTACTGCACACAACATGAAATTGCTACTGATATGTGGTGAATAGACATTTTGGAAAGGCAACAGTTATTGTTAATACTAAAAAATTGCTTATTGTAGATTTTTTAGCTTACCACAAGCTCTTTCATGCTATGATTTTTTATTTTATTTATTAACAATTAAATATCATATTAAATTGCGCAAAATATCAGCTCGTGCACATCAAACGTTATAGTATAAAACTAAAATGTACATTTATTTGACATTTAAAAAATTTATTTAGTAGATCGGTTATAGGACACCTCCTAAAGGAGACAGTTAAACAGTTTGAATAATAGTGGCATTTAACCAGTAATGATCTTGTTGCCTAGATGGAATCAATAAAATATATATAATAATATATTATTATCCAACCTGACACCAACAAATAAGTCAAACACACACAACATGGGGCAGGTTAGCAGCTGTTTTTATTTATTTATTTATTTTCAAAAATATGAGCACTAATTATATTATCGGAATTGAAAATTATCAAAAATATAAGAATTTTTTTATAACAAACTAATAATTTCATCCAAATTACCTATACAGTAGTACCTGCCTTCAACGGACCCTCCGATGAGCAGACACCTGCTATGGCGGGACACTTTCTCAATGTACGGACTGTTTTACCATGTTAATGTCCCTCTGATGAGGGGACACCTGGTGAACGCGGACAGCGGACAGGATGGTTTTCTGTCCCTGCTAAGGCGGACAGTAATCATTATTTTCGTAATTTTTTTCTCGAAATATTTTATTTCCAAAATGGCGATGGACAAACAGCACGGTGTGTAGTGGGAAAAACGTTATATCGCGAATTCGGATAGAAGGCTGTTGGTCGTGGACCCCGATTTTCTGCCGCCGGGGGAAATGCCAAATGGGCCTGCTTAAACCTACTTAGAATTGCTTTGACAATTCTCAAGAAACAGGTGAACAATGTCAACGACAATGAACAACTGTCAACAAGTTGTTTGTTTGACGCTGCCACTGACATCAATCGCTGATGTTGGCTTTGCCTAGGCGGTTTGAAATTGCAATCGAGATTCACAAATACGCCTTACATAAGAATCAGATAAACAGTCTTAAATGCAATTTAGTATGCCGTACTAATATGACACTGGGATGAAATGGCATGCCTCCAATATAAACAACGCGAAACCAACATGCCAAAGGTGCTACCGGTGCACGAAAATGCGAATTTGTCATCCGCATATGAAACGACGAATCAATGCTAAGTCGTGCATCATAAATTTATGCTTCGGTCAAGATCAGTTGAAAATCGAGGTGATACAATTATTAATTCTGCCTATTGTCGTTTTCTATGTTTAATTAGCTTACATACTGCGTGTGTCAACTCATATACGTTTTCGGCTGCTCAAATCCAGGTTATTACTTTCGATTCGTAGGTCTATTAGTTTAGTACATCGTTATCATAGTTCCATAATGGTATACGTACATGTATTTTATTCAGTTAACGATTAAACAGGGCGTGACATTTAAAAATAATACATGTTGATGGTAGTTGACTCGTTTAATAAGCTCTATAAACTGGATATTGCCGTATAAGACAGTGTTGCAAGCACACTGTGGCTTCGACAGTGTTCTTGGACATGGAACAGCGGGCGGCGATCGCTGTTGGTTAGTAGCACCTTGGTGGCAGACATGGGAACACCTAACGCACTTTATTTCAGCCCTCCACTCCAGCATGCCTGTCCCTCCGATGAGCGGACACCTGCCATGTAGGGACACTTTTGCTTGGATACAGAAGTGTCCGTTGAAGGCAGGTACTACTGTATATGTATATTTCTGCAATAACCATCACAAGTCCGATGTAGTAGAGAATTGAAATGGGCCAAATATATATATATATATATATATATATATATATATATATATATAAACATGTACATGGAAATAAGCTTGTTTGTATTAATTAATCATTGTAATGACCAATATGCATGGGATTTACAGACAGCTGTGTGAGAGCGTGAGATGGAAGCTAACTGCACGATACTTTGTATCTCTGTAAATATAAAATTATTACGTTTTCTGCTCAAGATAATTTACAATTCTGAACTAATTCAACGAGGTACAACACTGGTGTACATAGTTGAAGGAACAATTATTACATTTTCAAAAAGGTTCCAACTCTATGGTGTCTCTGATTTTGTTGAAAACATTCTAAAAATACATTTATGGATATAATGTTTATACACCAAATAGCTTTCAACCCCAAGCGCTTTTGGGTTCATGGTCAATATGATCATTATGGCCATGCTGTTTTTACCCTCAAAACTCAACTTATGTAACATATTTTAGCCTGTGTTTACTAAACTAGTCGTCCTTCTGACAAAATAGCTTGTTGGTTCTGTGTATGCTGGCCTCACTTAATACGTTACGCATAGTCTAGGTTACCCGAATTTAATTTTCAATTGCGCATGTGCTTTTTGGTCGCCCTCAGTCAACTGGAGAAATGCCCAAAATCTCACACTTTTAGAACACATTCTGTGTAAACCACTTGCGTGATGTTCTTGATTTTAGTTGCACATGGTTAGTTTTCTCTCTTAGGTGCATATCTCTGTCTAAACCATGACTTTTGTTTCACTTTAACACCCAAGCAGACCAATGAAAGCAAGAAAGACCAGTGTTAGTACATTGGTAGTAACACATCCCGATCAGGTAGCAAGTACTTGTTTATGGTAGTGCAAGTACTTGTTTATGGTAGTGCAAGTACTTGTTTATGGTAGTGCAAGTACTTGTTTATGGTAGTGCAAGTACTCAGTGAGTCATACAAAGAGCATCAACTTGCATAAAAGATGAACCATTGTAGTGTTCAACAACCTATTAGATAGTGATGACCCTCTGCTCACACTGTAAATTGTTCTTGCCAAACTGAG
Organism: Lamellibrachia columna; assembly: GCA_963662155.1. Taxonomy (NCBI): domain Eukaryota; kingdom Metazoa; phylum Annelida; class Polychaeta; order Sabellida; family Siboglinidae; genus Lamellibrachia; species Lamellibrachia columna. The sequence goes on from OY759270.1 coordinate 29,502,708, forward strand.
ACATATACATTCCTGACTTGCATACATTCAGAAACTGTACAGCTTAGTTTAAGCTATACTTTTTACTTAAGTCTTAAATAAATATATATAAAGATCTTAAAAATGTCAGGTAGTGCAAGACCCCCTGTGTGTACTGGTAGACTTTTGCAGTGTTTATGCAGATCCTTTTGTTTTGTTTCCTACCACTGCATACTTTAGTTTGTAAATAATTAAGAAAAGTTTTACCTATATAATATTATGATCGGGCATGGGGTCAATTACATTGTAATAGTAATGGTTACATTTTTTCAAGTAATAGGTAATAGTAATAGATGGAACAGAACACATTGTAATAGTAATAGATGCAACAGAACACTATGTAATAGTAATAGATGCAACAGAACACAATGTAATAGTACAGTTTACACAAATAACTGTATTGGTTCTTTGTATAATTTGGTCAGCAGAAGCAGTTCAAATGAAAAATTTTCACAATAGGTGCGACACCTCACACAGCACAACTGCATTCTATAATAATCTCCAAACAAAGCCATGAATTTGTGTGAGCAAGAGCAAAGGGCATATCTTGGCATCACATGATAAAAGGATACTCTTCAAACAAGTAACTGTTATTATCGGGTTTGAGCAAATCTGAAATGAGTCCTTGTGTCCCTATACTACTGGCTGGCATGTTGTGGTGTATATTCAGATGAAATTCTACTGTCACTAGATTATTGATGATTGCTTGAATAATGATGAGATGTTGTTGAGAACTACTGTACTAATGAATGGAAAATTAAAATATGTAGCATAATACGCCTGTATGCACTCGAAAATGTATAATTGAAAGTGAGTAGTTGCAATGAGAAAATAAATGAGAATAATAGTATTATTAGTAATATATTCATATGTAATAGTAATATATTACTCTGCCTTTATGACGTAATAGTTATAATAATAAAAAGGAAAAGCCAGATTATGATGTATATATACTTCTGCAATTTTTGTGTGTTAATAATGAAAACCTTTTTTCTTATGTACAGTATCACAGTGTCTTTGGTAGTGATGAAAGTAAACTAATCATGAGCAGTAAAACATGTAGACCTGTTGTAAGAAATTATGCAATAATTCATGTTATCTTTTTTCCAGGCTGGTGGAGAGATTTCTCATGGATGGGTAGTATCCTTTGATGTTTGTCAACATGCCAAGATACAGCAATATTGATGTTGATATGAATGATACACTATGTGATTAGATGTGCCCTTACTGTACCTAGCATATGGTTTGTTCAAAAGTACTATTTGTCAAGCTTCACTGGTTCAATGTATGCACATTGCGCCAAAATTACCCAGCAACCAAATTCTTATGCAGCAGTTGAGATTTTAAATTCAGAATGACGTGGTGATTGATTTTCAGATTATCATCTCCATCTTGTGCGTAGGTGTGTACTAGCTGAACAATGATTCGTGTAATCCACGCACAGTTACCATATTCACGCTAATCTCGCTAACTGATATTACATCACAAGAAGAACTACACAGAATTTGCATTCGTTCTGCTGCATAATTCTATTGTTCAATTAATGCTAAATTAGATCACAGGGTCCAGGATGTTGGCAACTGCATATGACTCATCAGAGTCCTCCACTGTGTCACCAGTGTCCGTGAATTAGAGCATTAAATCAGTGGCTGTGCCAGCGGCTGCGCCAATGCCAGCTGACAAACTCTTGTATACTGGTCGGTGTCAGTTTCGCCTTACATAATATAATATGTCATTTTCACAAAAATCTTAAACTCTTTTGTACATGGGATCAATTATTTCATCTATCGAGTGCAAGCAAGTTGGTTTGAGTAAACTACTCACCAATATCGAATTATGGAAATATACATTTCTCAAAGTGAGGCTACAGTCGGAATTTGCTTTAAAAGAAAGAGCGTCTTCGAAAATTTAAATGTATAAAAATCATGCGGGGCCATTCGATTACTTTTCTATAGTGTTCATTACGAACAGTTGCAGAATTTTCGTCCCATTAAGTGAAATATGGCGTGTTTACAAAATGCACTGATCAGTGTAAGTAACGCATACAACTGACGGGCAAAAGTTAGTGCAGTTCAATGTACTATACATTGGTACCAGTGCACATTCTCTACGACTACGTTGCAACAGGTAACATGTAGTGGCTGAACATTTTACGAAACCAGATATCGAGAAGCGAATATTTGAGATTTTATTTTCTAACCTGCTGTGGACTCCACCTCGCATGAGCTACTGTTGAAGCATCCGTCAATTCTGCTAACTACCTCCCTCGCAAGAGGACATGATTGAATGAATGACCTTAGTGGCTTTGTTGGGTACAGTTGACATAGACAGTCCCCAGGGTACTCTGTCTTCATCATTTCAGGATACCTAACTACCAAATTGTAATTGGTTACAGCAAAAACTGTAAAGTTGTAATTGATTGAATTTATGCTGTGTACATGTAATTCGTTTTATGTAATTTCAACAGTTGCACCAATTACAATTAATTACATTATTTTTATGTCACAAAAATTCCCTGAAAAAAACCAACGAAATAACCATCTCCGACAGTGTATCACACCTTACTACCAAAGGTCCAAATTCAGCAAAACAAATGCCCTGTAATTAAATACTGAATAAACTTGTGAATAAACAGTCCCGCACAATGCATCTGTAATCGCATTGTAATTAAAATGGTTTAATTGATTTAATAATTGTAAAAGTGTAATTGTTTTTGAAATGACACATGAAAAATAACTGTAATTGATTTGATTTCGTGTAATTAGATGCAGGTCTGTCTGGCCGTATTCTTTGTGTAGGTATGCAACAAACAATTCTATGTAATTTTCATCTCTCTGCACTGTCATATCACTTATCGTACATACCGGATTCAACATATTAAGCGTACTTGCCCTAATTAGCATACACCCCCTTTTTTAATCAGCAGTATCCGTAATTATTGTAATTTAACTAGTGTTGAATAACTCAAAAGTGTTGCCATCTGGTGTTAAACAGTTGACACCACTTTTCAGTTGTTCTACACTAGACACCAAATTATACCACTAGAGTTAAACAGTTACTTTATTGTCTAGAGAAACAAATTTTGGTGTGTGCTTATAAGAGCAGATTTCTCTACATTTTTCTATGGCCCAATTTTTGTCAAGCATTCTGTACTCTTGTTAGGTCGAATACGGCAGATGAACGTTTTTGTCATACAATGAACCGTTAATATTGTTGTGTGCATGCGCATGTGGCCTAGCATGTAAACACTGCATAGCCTGTGTCAATGTTGAACAACAATTGGATGCATCAGCCGGCATGCTTCAGAATGCCTTCCATATAACTAGATGTGAATTGGCACGCTTTTCAGCCACAACTGAATACACCAGTCGCATTGTCGTGACTGGGTTGTGTACACATCGCACTAACACAATTAACTGAACAAAATCTCCATTTTGTCACTGCTAATGATTGATAAATATTCTTCTCTTTTCTATGGCCAACATGTTAAATGTGTAGCCCATTAGGTGGATTAGGTTCACACCAGGCATAAATTGTCAACTCTGTACCTTATAGGGAATGAATGATGCACTGGGTCCACAAGGAATATCCATCATAAAACAGAATCTGTTGTTAATTGTTATGAGCGCTTTTGAAATGTGCTCATTTATGATACTGAGGAGCCAAATTTTTATCATTTATAAATGGACACAGTTGAGGAAAAACCTGATCATCAAATTACTCTCTCCCTGCCTAAGTAGGCGCATAGAGCATCCACAAGAGAGCGCCACTGCTGTTGGTCTGTAGCCTGCGTGGTGATGGTGTCCTATGTCAGGCTGCTGTCATCTTGTTTGCCACAGTTCTTCTCTACGTTTCCTTAGGACGACCCCATCTCCTTCTACCATCTGCCGTCCAATGTCTTTGGCATCAAATTAGCCTTTTACTTAATGCATTTTTTATTTAATTTACATCACTGTTAGTTTTTATTGCAATGATGGTGTTTTTACTGAAAATGTCAAATTATCTAGTGCGTATTGAGAGAAAAACAAATTGTTGACTGAATTGTTTGCTTTACTTCGTTTCATGTTGACACACTCAATTTGACAAAACTAAATATCAACACAAAATAGCTTATGTAATGGCAGTTAATTGCTGCATACTCCGATAATAACATTATCGTTTTAAAAACATCAGTTTGGTGTTGTGTAGTACAAAGTAATCATGACAGATTTTACAAAAGTCAAATGGATTGCCCTGGTCTGTTAGGATATGGCTTCAGTGTTGTTTTCCCCCTAGATCCATTCTATAGAAATGTCTCACATAGTGGTGACACCTAGCGGCAATCAGTTGGCTGAGGATAACCTTAACTCATTCGCAGCCAGCCACAGCAACTGTCCACATATGCATTGACACTGTTCAAATACAAGACACAAGTTGGTGAACAGGAGGTGCATGTAGGTGAGTAAAATTGTCTACCTACACAGGTGGGGATCAGAAGGTGCATGTAGGTGAGTCAAATTGTCTACCTACACAGGTGGGGATCAGAAGGTGCATGTAGGTGAGTCAAATTGTCTACCTACACAGGTGGGGATCAGAAGGTGCATGTAGGTGAGTCAAATTGTCTACCTACACAGGTGGGGATCAGCTATAGTTTCTATTGTAGACAGGAAAACTAATTTATGTTGTCAGTGTACAGTTAAGGTAGCTGGGGCAACTAACATGTCAGTTGATTTTTTTCCTGATAACATGCTAGGAAATGTTGAACTGAACGTCGACACCACAAATAATCACCCGGCACTAACGTCGTATTTCGCCAATCCATCCATTAAAAAAACAGTCCTGACTTCTTAGAAACACTGACGATGTTTCAAGAGTCATTGTGGCAGCAAATTAAGGGGACGTCAATATTAGAAATGGCCGTCATGTTTTGTCAACAACAGTACGTAAATCGCCAGTGAAAAACGTCATATTTCTAGAATGATACGCGTATCTATTGACATTTCTGTTACCACTAACAACCAGGAAATTATGCTTAATTTAATGTACTTGTTTAAAAAAACTACAACACTTACTATATAAGCTGCAATTTGGTGTATGGATGTGTCTTAAATATAGGCAAAATTACACAAATTTGAATTACGATTGGTGAAGAGTTTGTGTCAAAAATACACTACCACTTTAGGCTGTCATTCAACTTTTTGCGAACTTGTGGTGTAGCACACGTAATTCATTTGTTAACCAAAATTTTCCGTAAAGTTATCAGGGAGACTTATATGTATGTCATTTATTTTGTTGGAGATTTTCTCAAAACGATATAATTTTGTGGTTATTTTTTCACATTTGGAAAAAAAAATGTTAATCTTGTAACAACCAAATAAATGAAAAACTTATTAATCTGGAATATTATATAGTATTTCAACTACGATCTGTGAAGAGATGATTAATTTATCTTAAAAACTTCTACTGAAACTACTCAGTTCAAGACAAGCATATAATAACTGACCTAGCTACCTTAACTGATCAATTGATTTTGTTGTAAAATCATGTTATATCTGGGCCAAACTGTATCTGTTCTAGCACATTGACTGGCCAAATGTGTTTTATTGAACCATCATTTTATATACTATAAAGTATAGTGTTTGTCTAATCCCTCGTATCTCCGTCAGTTTTGTATGTATGGTGTTGGAATTTTGTATGCGTGGCCAGGGGCCCTGGGTTCGTACATAAAAACATCAGAATTCCCCGGAACCTGGATCTTTGATGTAGATTACATAGCAACAATAGTAGTTATGTACATTTGTTTGCAATGCTATGTGTGTTTTCTTTGATTGTTCCGAATTACGCGATTTATGTCAACCGTCCACATAAGTTCCTTCGAATGGTACGAACGCTTTGTGAAAACGGCAGTTGTACATGATTTTTTGGACGTGACGTTGTATCCATCATTGCCATTGGCACTGCCTACCAAAACTTGACTGGGTAGTGACTAACATCTCGACTAAAAGCAACAAATAATGTTGTAATCACATCAATTAGATGTATTGTCACCAGTACTCGGCTGTTATTACACCAGCAGGTTTGTTAGTGAGGGGACATGGCAGGAGGTGGGAGGTTGTCCAGCCTTCTAACCGGTATGCTATCGCGCCCCACGGGGGGACATGGCAGGAGGTGGGAGGTTGGCCTCAAAAATAGGTGGGATGTTGACTCGCAAAAATGGTTGTTGTATGGAGGTTGGCTCCCAAAACAGGTGGGAATGGGAGGTTGAGATCCCTGCCACACACCCCCCCCATTAGTAAATGGTCCATTGCTATGGCGCAGACAGAGAATGTGAGATGATTTCTTTCTGCAGACTTCTGGGACACTGCTGGCCAGGAACGCTTCAAGAGCATGCACCCCTCCTATTACCACCAAGCTCATGCGTGTATACTGGTAGGTGTACCACGGCGCTCAATGTTCCTATATTTTAATTGCAATATGTAGTATATATCTGTTATTACTATATAATATTATTTTATTACAAAAATGATCACACTTTATACAGTTAATGTTGCACTGCCAACATCACAACAATGTTGACCATGTCACCTTCTGGTTTCTTTGCAGGTATTTGATGTGACAAGGAAAATTACATACAAAAACTTGCCAAGTTGGTATACAGAACTTAGACAATACAGACCAGAGATACCTTGCTTATGTGCGGCCAATAAAATAGATGGTAAGTCTTGAGTTCAGTCTAATTTTTTATACCGAAATTCAGGGGTCTGGTGATACCATCAAAAGATGAAACGTGGCCCAAAGCATAAGCTTAGCAACATAAAAATTGAGATAAAAAACAAGGATGGATTAATAAAAATATATACATGATTTATCTGGTAGTCATGGTAACCAGGAAATAACGCTAGGCCCTACCAGATACATCACCTGACTACGCGTGCCGTTCACCCACACTTTATGGGCTCAGGCCCTGTAGGCTGTTAATTCGCAGGTCACCATCTCCCAGCCAGGCATTAACCTATGTTCAACACCATGACCACCAGAAGATGAAAACAGTCGCATTTGATCTGATTAAGACCAACATGATTTAAAACATCTGATTCATAAGAAAAGCATTCACACCTGTTTTGAATGCAGTCATGTTTTGAGAGGCAGGGAAAGCGGATGCTGGGAGGGAGTTCCACAGTCGACTCGTCCTATGTATATAATAAATATCTGGTAGCTCTCATGCTAGGTTCCTCAGAGCGTACCCTGGTTTCTGACCACACTTTGGATCCCTGGGTCTGTATTCTCCGAGAAATTGCTGCATGCGTAAGAAATTTTAAATGTCAAAACCATATTAGCTACACATTTTTTTATTTTAAATGGTGTTTTGTTTATAACTCAACGTTACTATGATGAGGGTACACAGCCGATTGTCTCAGGACTCGGGGGGGGGGTAGACAGGGGGGAAAATAAGTTGAGAACCCCTGCTCGGCAAGATGCCACTGTTGTGCTGCCCGAAGAGTCCACAAGGTGACAGCACTGTGCTCTGACTGTTATAGCTGTCCATAGAATGTGTTATTTCTGCAGTCCTACTTACTATTGACTGTGTCAACATTGTTTATTCTCCTGCCTGTTGCTCCTAATATGGACTCAAGGTTGTGCTTATATTGCACGACACGTGCATCACAGTTGACACATGTGCTGGTGTCTTGTAGTGGACTACAGCATCACAAAGAAGAGTTTCAACTTTGCCAAGAAGCACAAGATGCCCTTCTACTTTGTGTCTGCGTCCGATGGCACCAATGTGGTGAAGGTAAGTTCTCGTGGCACCAGTATGTTGATAGTTGAATGTTTAAATTTTGTATATTTTAACTTCACTGATTAAACAGTTGTATATCTGAAGCTATAGTTCACTAGTGGTACAAGTGTAGTTTAGTCAGGCCTTAACATTTAAAAATATTGAAGTGCTGCCATTGTGCATACAAGTTGCTCAATTTTCAAAGCCACACATTTGCAATACTGATCTGACTGTCAGCAATTTATTTGTGACATTGAATTGTGTGTCAGCACTTTATTTGTGGTCTTGAACTAGTCATCAGCACTTTATTTATGACATTCAACTGATTATCAGCACTTTGTTCGTGACATTGATCTGGCTGTCATCACTTTGTATGTGATCTGGCTGTCATCACTTTGTATGTGGCATTGATCTGGCTGTCATCACTTTGTATGTTACATTGATCTGACTGTCATCACTTTGTATGTGACATTGATCTGGCTGTCATCACTTTGTATGTGACATTGATCTGGCTGTCATCACGTTGTATGTGACATTGATCTGCCTGTCAGCACTTTGTGACCTTTGTATATGACATTGATCTGGCTGTCAGCAAATTGTCTGTGACATTGATCTGGCTGCTAGCACTTTGTGATGTTGATCTGGCTGTCAGCACTTTGTCTGTGACACTGATCTGGCTGTCAGCACTTTGTCTGTCACATTGATCTGGCTGTCAGCACCTTGTCGATCAACTGTCAGTAGCAAGAAACGGCACTGACTGTCTCTCTTGCATGTTGTTTCAGTGTTTCCGAGATACAATTACAGCTGCTCTCGCTTACAAGAGCAACTCTACAGACTTCATGGACGAGATCATGAAGGAACTAGACGTACGGGCATTACTTTTGTTCTATTACTTCCATACAAAATCTCTATCCATGGATCATGTTTTGGCAGGGTTTAGTTAGTGAGATGTAGCTTGCCAATAGCGCCCAAATATTGTCCTGGCAAATGCTTTTAAAATAATGGGTGCCATCTGTACAATATCATTTTACAAGTTGTATTACTCCCAAAACTGGTTCAAATCAGAACTTTGAAGCTCCGGTGGCAAACAATAAACAAACTTTGACATCAGACAAGGCAACTTTTCGTAGGTAACTTAAATTATTCAAAATAAATGAATTGGCAGCATAAGTCATTCGCAGCCAATGTAGAGCTGTAGCCCTGCCAGCATCTATGGAAGGAAGAGGGGAAGTGAGCATCTTTTTCACAAAAGTTGCATAACCCACGTACGATCAGAAACAAATGAGGATGAGGGTTTGGTCTAAGGTGCTCTGAAAATGTACCTTGTCAAAGGTCATTGCCAGGAAATGCCACGTGACCGCGTCGTTTTTGGTTCATTCAACGCTTTTCCATTGTTAGACATACTTATATTCGCTGCATGCTAGCTGTTTGTTTGAACTATCATAATTACCACATTATTGCAATTAATAATTTCATGAAGCATTGAAATCATTCACGCCATAAATTGTGTAAGGCATGGATCTTATTTTGAAACTAGATTACAAGGGAAGCCATGTGGGTTCCCTGTTTGAATTTTGAAATATGTATTCCATTTATGTTATATATTACTGATAGTATAATATTTGTGAGAGTATATTTATTAGTTGCAATGATAATGTAGTTTACATGACTGGTGCGCTACAAATGGTGAGCACAGCCATAGTTATGGGACAGGTTTCCTGCATGTGTGATAATATAGCATTTATTTTTATCATCTAAATGTTTCCGTAATCTTTCCCTATGTGAGTTTAGTTAATCGTAGTTGCAGTATTTTTGTTGGTCATTGGACGTGCAAGTAGTCTTATGCCTGATATAATTTTACTCCCTGGCTCTAAAGCGAGGTTGATGCAGATTTTAGCCGAATGCTGGAAGTGGGATACCATAAAAAGCATCTGAAATGACATCTGCTGTTACAGTGCAGTGTCCATACACCTAAAAGGTTCATAAATATTAGAAACATTCATGTCGAGACTGTTTGTGAAAATTCCACTTTTTGTGTAATGTTTCATTATAAAAATAGGCAGCAAAATTTAAAATCTTGCTGATATATTTCATGATTGTTGCCTCCCAATCTGTCACAGTTCAGATTTATTTTTGCCAAAATTTTTATTTTCTATTTCAAAACATTCCCATTTGGTTCCCATGACATATTTATAATTTTTATTCAGATGATGACTCTCTAGCGAAATCACACCGCAAAGCAACTGCTGCTGAACTTCTCAGTAAGGCGCATGTTTATTTGATGCATGCTTACTGCAATTTTGAGTTTATAAAATACACACCCTGACTTTTTACTCAAATCTGACATAATTACTATTTATGACACCCACCCCAACTTTTTAACATTATCCCCCGATTTCGATTGTTTGGTTGAAGCGCAGTCAAGAATTGGCCATAAGCTTTTCATCTCAGAATTAAGAACCTGTCACTTATATGTTAGACCATGTTTTTTATGTTTTGCTTATGTCGGTGTTATGCTGAACACTCACTAGATTTCCTTAATTGTTTCTCGGTTTCCGTCGTCTATTTGCACAAAAGTCTTGCAAGATCCAATCAGTATATCCCAGTTTGTACACCGCTCCTTTTGAGCATACAACTAATATTATAAACATACATATAGGCATGAGTTGACTAACTTTACAAACACACGTAAGAGTTGATGAGTAATCACATCATCAGTACGCAATGCAGAAACACTACATGTAATGGGGGAAATGATTTAGCAAAATAATTTATAAAATATTACCTTAGCAGCCTTATAATTTTAAATTGTAAATTTAGTTACAGCAACAACTGTCTGCTTCTACAGTGGTGACCCATGCTTCCAGGTGGTCAAACCCTTCATAACGGACCACCCCTCTTTTACGACCACCCCCTTTTAATTCGTACTTGAGCTTAAATGAGGTTCTACTGTAATTTATTAGTTAGGCAAGTTATTTTTTAACATCAACCAATTGTGGCTGCACAAAAAACTTATGTTTGGCAAATGTTAGATATCATTTTTTTTTAAAGCATGACATTTCTACCACTTCTTAACACAATATATATCAATGGCATTGTGAACGTGTCAAAGAGAAACTCGTGCATGTGATTGATACATACTTTATTTGGTGAAAACTAAAATCACCTTGTATCACTGTCATTTGCGTTTAAAAATAAATATATGGATGGGTGGGGGGGGATGAACTTTGTCAGGATCCCCATGACCCACAATAAAATGTCAACATTGGAGAATCCACAATAATTATGAATGAATGAATGCATCTTTATTTTCAACACCAATAATAGCCAAACATAATAGAAGTAGCGATGTCATTTCAACATTACATAGCTATAAAATTGTCGAAAAAAGGGCAAGAAGAAGATTATACATTGGATGTGTTATAAGACAAATTACTTGAAAATGCACATAAATTATGTTACTATGTTGTATTTTCACTGGGAAGTAGAGATATGAATTAAAAAAATGGACTGTTGATTGTACGTGAATTGGAGTCAGAAAAAAATAAAAATAAAACATGATATAGTAGTAGCTTGTTACTATTGCTTTCAAATATAAAACCTAATATATAATTCTGGTAATTATCCATGTTTTACAGGTGTGTAACCTTTTTATAACAATAATAATCTTTTGTGTGCCATCATGTCAACTAGAGCAATTTGTCCGTCTTCGTCTGTGTTCTGACGCTGCAGTAGTAAAAATACATCCTGCGGCAGCAATCAGTCCTTCTTCCCCTTTCACCACTGTGTCTTATCCTCGGCCACAATCAAGGTCCTTAACTTCCTCAGATTTTTCGTTCATCTGAGTACACCTTGTCCTACTTCTTTGAGGTCCACTCACCGACACACATAATGGGTTTGCATACCTTCTGTTGCAGAACATGAAGATGGACGGAGACGATGTAACCGACAGTGGTTTTGATGCATCAGAACAAGATGAAGACAAGGAATCGGCAGCAAAGAGCTAGGGTTAGCATTTGCCGAGTAAGCCAAACAGTTTGATAGACTTGTGAACCAACGTGTTATGGGCAGAGACGACTTAGGCAGGTGAAGGCCAGCCATTGTCTACAGCCAGCTCAAGTGTACTTTACATATGACCGTCACCTGGCTGTTTGCACCAGGTGGCAGAACCTAACATTCGCAGTATTGCAGGCAATATATTTATTGCACCAGTCACCTACTTGTGTGGACGATTGCGCAGTATGGTCAAGCCGCTTGATTATACGCATCACAATAATTCTGTCTGCTGCTATCACTTTCTTGTGCTCTTTATCTATCTATCTGCCTGTCTGTTTGTTTATGAAATAACTGTGTCTCTCTGTGTCCATCCTTGCTCTCTCTCGGTGGCTTGATTCTGTACATTACAATTCTCTGCCTGTTGCTGTCAGTTGCTGGGATGAAATATTTTGTGTTATTTATATGTTGACTGATGCTCTTTGGTCCAACTCATCCAGCACTTGCACCATGTGTTGCACAGAACTATTTGAGGGTAAGTTCGTAAAGAGATAGTGCAGTTAATATCTGAAGGCTGTTCATTAAGGTTGCCTTGTCTCTACTCGTTTTATTGCAAGTTATGTTGTATTCTTTAGCCAAAAGCATTAATGCATACCTCGCAGATATGGTATTTAGGTGTGTGTGCGCGTTGTGTGGTTTGTACATGGGAATTTAACATATCACGTTTTTGACACTAGACATTATCATGTTGGTCTGTTCTTGTAAGGTACTGATGAAGTATTAGCTGTCGTATTCACTGAGTAAGTGCACTAGCAAGTGGTTATGATATGGTGCTTAGGTAGAAATAACTTGTAGTTTTATTTGACCTTGTTCAGCCAGTCATTCTGTTGTACAGACACATCACTCAGGACCTACATATACAGTCATTTCAGCAATTTGTGGATGTCATTCCAAGATGGTGGCAATTTTGTAGTGTGTACGTGAATAGACTTGGCTTGATGCCATGTTATTAATCTGTGATATCAGTTATCGATCTGATGTGCGTTTCTCAGCTCGGCAGTGACTACAAGTGTGCAAGAGTAGGATTTTGTGCGATAAGTGTTGTTTGATGTAAGATAAATTTTATCATAAAAAGGCATCAAAAGAAATAAATTTTTGCAAACCAAGTTTAGCAACATTGCACATATTTGTTGCATGTTATGGAAGGTATATGTATAGTAAGACGTCTCATGCAACATATGTAGAGGACACTAATGTGGCTGCAGATTGTTGAGAATTTTCACTGGGGCAGTCCGCCTGGTCACCAGTAGATGTTGTTATTGACATCTCATGAGTGCATGTGGTATTTATTGAATAAATGAAATACTGTGTACAGAGATATTTTGACTGTTATGGACTCCATTTTGTGTACAAGTTACCGTGTAGCACCAGCAGTCAATCAGTGTTATTATCAAGCTTCTAGCGAAACGTGTTTGCGTCATTCAATATTCGATAATCTATGTATTTCACTAAAACAACTTTTCTAAAAAATTTATTCGTTTGCACAATTCAGTGAAATAACTGTTAGTGATTAAGAATATCGATCCCTTGCAAAATGCCTTCAGTCTCATATGTTTGTGAAAACATCCAATTTCTATCTACTAAGACTATTATATAAACTTATAAAGTACGTTTGATTTGGCTCTGACCAGTATATTATAGTGGTCTGTGTAGTTTTCCATTACGTAATAGAATTTGCCGTTTTCACAAAAATCTGAAGAAACATTTGCACAAGGGATCAATATTTGAAACAGTTATTTCACCGATACAAATTGTTAGAAAAGTTGTTAATAAGTGAAGTACTTATGATTATCGAGCGCCGAAAACATGTTTCGTTGAACGAGGCAGCGAAAAGCCTCACTGTATGGTAATATGCAACTATGCAATGCATTAAATGTATAAAGATCACGGGGCCGTTCGATTACCTTTCTTTACATTGTTATAGTGATTATTACGAATAGTTGTTTAAATTTTTTTCCCATAAAGTGAAACATGACGTATTTATATTGTGCCAATGTAACAGTGCTGCCACCTGGCAACCAATATAGTATTAGATATACAAACATTTGTCTTGAAAACCTTTAAGCACCATTTGTCTTTGAAAGTTTGTGAGAAATGTATACTCCCGGTGACCGATACATGATCTTATATCTAACTAGTTATGTATCTAACGTGAGATCCAGTGACCCCGGTAACTTTATACAAAACTCGCCAAGGCTAATCCATTATAATCTTGTCTAGATTGGCCAATCTGGTAATGGAATAAATTACCTACCGATTGTGTAAATACATTTAAAAATAAAACTGACAGATATCATGGTTGGGCGGACTACACTCACTGATGACCCGATAAGCCATGAGCAAGGTGAACAATGCTTTGGATGACAATTTAGTTGTGATGGAGGGAGACGGGGAGATACAAAAATAGTCATGACAGACAATAAGTGACGTGTTTATTGTGAAATCATTTATGAGGATATTAGTAACAAATCCACAGCACAGTATACAGGAACGAGTTATTAGGTAAGAATGGAAAACATGATGTGGCTACATACTCAAAATGTATATTTACACGCCACCTAGTTCAAAATATACACTACTGCAGTAATTTACAATATGCACCTTTATTAAAATATATTTATTCTGCACGTTAACCTCTAGTAGTACTGGCTATACCAACATGTTTAATCTAACTGCACACAGTGGCTAGATAACTACAGTGGGCAGTATATGGGTTAATGACGGTGATAGCTGTGGTAATCTCGATCTTTATTATACTGAAATAGTTCACCACAAAACTAATCACTCCTGTCAAGAATTGTGTGATTTATAGTGCAAAGTGCATAGCTTCTGAAACGGACTGCATACACATTAAATGCCCAGCACAATGTCACTCGTGAAGCATTGTCGTTGACGCTCCACTGGAAGTGCCCATAAGACTATATACACACCACACTTCCTGTGTAGACTGGATGCAGGTATTAACTGGATGCACAAGGATTAAACACGCAGTTCTATAGAGAACCAGCATGATCCTCATTTCTTAGATACACGTGTGCACTTCACAGGTGACTGTGTGTCCAACATATTAACAATATGTAACATGTTGATATCAATTCATTATTTGCGTAAAGTTCACATGTCATTATGTAGGCGCCCAGTAACCGCTATATACGAACCCGTCATGTTAGTATGAATTGAAATAGCAAACATTAGACAAATGTTATTCGACTACGACCAACTAGAGAGTAGCTCTATTGATCGCCTGCTCAAGTCTCGTCTGTTCAATTGTCTGAGCAACACCAAGCGAAATCAGCCGTGCACGACTGATGTGCACCAGATGCTGACCGTTCACTTGGTCACGCATGAATGCCTGTTTGTGTTCGCTCATGTGCAAACTGTCCAACCAATCACAGACGTCTGTGACAGTCCAGCTCACTAGCGGTTTGTCACGAAATGACTTCATGTCAACGGAGTGCGGTGACGCAGCCGACGCCTTGAGTACATTGCGTAGTGATGTCACGGCGGGTGCAGATGACAGAGCGCTCTCTCCGAAATCAGCCGGAGGAGGAAGGAAGTCTGCTTGCAGGTCGTCAACAGACGCAGACGGACTGTCGCCAAATCCCGGTGGCGGCGGCGGTGGCAGAGCCAATAGTTCCGACTCAACTTCCACAATGGCGGGTGGCGCCACAGCTGGTCTAAAATGCGAGAAGTCATGGGTTTCGTGGTCAGTCGAGGAGATAGTTGACAAAGTGGACAACGATGACACTGTGCTCACGGAATCCTCAGGGATCATTCTAGCACTGGTGTGTGCCGCACTGCTTGGCTCGCTGTCAAAACTCAACGGCGGTGGGATAAAGTCAACGTCCACCATCGGTGAAATGTCAACCACCTGCGGTACACACTGCTGCTCGTGCATCATCACCAACGTTGAGACGCTACTGACGCGAGCGTCGTCGCCCGCCACTTCTCGAGGCGCCCCACCATGAAGACGTGATAGTTTCTCCCTGATAGCATTCTCGTGCACTGGACTCGGGTTGACGAGCCAGCCCACAGTGCCACTGTCACCGTTGGGCCACACTCGACCCGACTCGTGGCTGGCTGGACCAGTAACGGTACCATTGTGTGACATACCCATGGCGTGACGTCCAGCCACCAGCGGTGGGGGAGCATCACACTCTCGCATGCCTGAGGTGTCAGTTCTCGTCTGGCGGCCCGCTTCAGTTTGATGATTCGGTGACGTGTAGATGAGGCGACTGCCATGGATGGGCTGCTGTGAACCTGCAGAGTTCATGCCAGTGACAGTGTGGCCGTTCGAGCCACTGTTCGCGTTCCTTTCGTCATTTGAGTTGTTGTTCCGCTCCGGTGATTTATTGTTGCCCTGCTGGATCCGCTGCGCTTTCTGAGCGATCACGTGAGCCAGTCCACCAAGGCTGGGTGGAGGCTCCTGCATACTCCTCATGGTTGGCTTGAAGTGTTTCGATGGTGGCGTCGGTGCTGGCTTTCTTGCCTTCACACGCTCATCATCTTCCTCCTTATCCTTGGCCTCTTCCCCGTCAGTAGAGCGACTGGGTGAAGAAGTCGGGGTGCCGTTCGCCCCAGCCGTCTTCCGTTGCAACCACTCCTGTCGTCTCTTCTCTGCCATCGCCTTGAAGTTATCATCACTTGCGCTGTCGGCCGGGCTGTCATTGACCTGACCAATCGGCTGCTGTTGTTTCTGCTGAAGTCTTGACATGGTCCCTTCACTTTCGGTTTTATTCACCGCATCTTCCGACAGCAGTGGCGCCATTTTGCCAGGCGAGTCTGGAGTGCTCAACTGCCTCTTTGTCTGGTCGCTCTTATACATGGTGGTCTGCAGTTTCTTCGACCGGTGGATGCGGCTCTCAATGCTCTCTGCCAGGCCCTCCATGTCCGAGTTATCGACAATGTTGCGTCGCTTAGCAACGGCTGCAAGCAGAGCAGCACGTGATTGGTTCTCGGGTGTCTCCCGGACAACCTCCTTCGGAACCTGTTTCAGCTGAGGCGGCCTGCTTATAGTGTTGTTACTCATGGCAATGTCACCGGACGGTACGGGTGGTGGCGGCGGCGGCGCAGGCATTTGAGATTGTGGTGGTGGCGGTGGTGGTGGTGTTGGTATTGTGGACGACTTCGGTGATGCTTGTGATGATGGCGGTGTTGGTATTCGTTGAGGTGGAACATGTGACCTTGGTGGTGTGGGTGGTGCGTGTGATGGAGGTGGTGGTGGTGCATGCGACTGTGTTGCATGTGACTGTGGCGGTGGTGGTGGTGCGTGTGATGGTGGCGGCGGTGCCTGCCTTAACTTTGCCGCATTCTGCTGCGCCTGCTTGTTTCGAGAATCTGCAGCCAGCTTGATTGCTGCAGCAATGTCAGTACGTAATCCACCAGCAGGTGGCACAGTAGTAGCAGCTGTGCGAGAAACTGTTGATGCATGACTTTCTCTGAGACTGTTTATCGTCTCGCCCTGTGACTTCACCACTCTGCCCCGTCCATCGTCCCTGCTGTCAAAGTCCGACCGCGACTCCTTCAGGATGCCGGGTTTTTTCACTTGACCCACCTGTCCAGCAGGCGGAGAATCTGTGCGACCGTATTCTTGATCACATCCACCAGGTCTACCACTGGCCACCCGTGGAGCGGCCGCTACTGTAGTCGGTGCTGGCGGTGGCTCGACTGGCTCTTTGCTCAGGTGCGCATTCGTTCCTGGTCGGAAGCTCGACTCGTACAGACTGATTCTGTCTTCGTCTATAGGTGGCGCCACTGGAGCCGGCCCCTGGTGCGTGCTGGTGTGTGATACATTCGAGTAGATGTGTGGTCTGTTCGTGTTGATCTCCACCAGTTCACTAGTTGTCCTGTTTGGCGGCTGCGGGGCGCGATGGGACGGTGGGGGTGGTATCACCGTGTTCATGTCTCTGTTGTCGCCCTTGTTCCTGATCTGCACATGCAGGTTGCCGCTTTGATATGTTGGCTGGTCCACAGCGTGTCTCATGGGTGGTGTTCTGAATGGCTGTGCATAGATACGTTCACCGCCATAAGCCGTGTTTGCGTTCGTTGCTCGGTCACTACTCGTACTGACGTTATCACCCTCATCACTAATCTTGACAGTAGTCACGTGAGTGTGACCACCGCCCACCAACAGATTGGGTGTGCTGATAGCACGTTCCATGTTGTCGCTTCTCCCGCTCGATTGCGCGTTCATGTACTGCATATGCACCGGCGCGTCCACATGGTTGATGTCCACTGACTGAGAGAAGATCTCGTCAAGGGGTACGCTCGTCATGCGCTTATTATGCCGAGACCGGATCGACGCCGTCTTGTTGTTTGGGTCGACGCCGCGGGCAACAGCGGCGGCATTCATCCGGTGTATGTCTACTGAGTTGGTTGTGTTGACGACTGGCGGAGCTGTAAACAAACACCACGGTTGCAGTTGATCACTTGAATGTCACATTCTCCCCCACATGCTATTCTATTGGCATATCATTTTGTTGACACCTAGTTAACATTTTAGTGGCACTCCCAAAGTCATGTTAATTCTCTGCGCGGCCGATCAATTTTCTAAGGCTGTATTTGGGTCCATACATTGATAACCTGATTCCCTTGCTTTCGTTATCACTATTGAAAATAACAAAATAACAGGAACATCAACTACGCTTTCAAGTTATTCAATGCCAGTTTGTTACTGCATGTAATACACCATTCATACTGTATTATTTTCCCATCTCACATAAATGTCTCTCCACGTGATGTTACTATCTCTCACTCCCTCCAAACATCTCACATAACTGTCTCCCCACACGATGTTACTGTCTCTCACTCCCTCCAAACATCTCACATAAATGTCTCTCCACGTGATGTTACTGTCTCTCACTCCCTCCAAACATCTCACATAAATGTCTCCCCACGTGATGTTACTGTCTCTCACTCCCTCCAAACATCTCACATAAATGTCTCCCCACATGATGTTACTGTCTCTCACTCCCTCCAAACATCTCACATAAATGTCTCCCCACATGATGTTACTATCTCTCACTCCCTCCAAACATCTCACATAAATGTCTCCCCACATGATGTTACTGTCTCTCACTCCCTCCAAACATCTCACATAAATGTCTCCCCACATGATGTTACTATCTCTCACTCCCTCCAAACATCTCACATAAATGTCTCCCCACATGATGTTACTGTCTCTCACTCCCTCCAAACATCTCACATAAATGTCTCCCCACATGATGTTACTGTCTCTCACTCCCTCCAAACATCTCACATAAATGTCTCTCCACGTGATGTTACTGTCTCTCACTCCCTCCAAACATCTCACATAAATGTCTCCCCACGTGATGTTACTGTCTCTCACTCCCTCCAAACATCTCACATAAATGTCTCCCCACATGATGTTACTGTCTCTCACTCCCTCCAAACATCTCACATAAATGTCTCCCCACATGATGTTACTATCTCTCACTCCCTCCAAACATCTCACATAAATGTCTCCCCACATGATGTTACTGTCTCTCACTCCCTCCAAACATCTCACATAAATGTCTCCCCACATGATGTTACTATCTCTCACTCCCTCCAAACATCTCACATAAATGTCTCCCCACATGATGTTACTGTCTCTCACTCCCTCCAAACATCTCACATAAATGTCTCCCCACATGATGTTACTGTCTCTCACTCCCTCCAAACATCTCACATAAATGTCTCCCCACATGATGTTACTATCTCTCACTCCCTCCAAACATCTCACATAAATGTCTCCCCACATGATGTTACTATCTCTCACTCCCTCCAAACATCTCACATAAATGTCTCCCCACATGATGTTACTATCTCTCACTCCCTCCAAACATCTCACATAAATGTCTCCCCACATGATGTTACTGTCTCTCACTCCCTCCAAACATCTCACATAAATGTCTCCCCACATGATGTTACTGTCTCTCACTCCCTCCAAACATCTCACATAAATGTCTCTCCACATGATGTTACTGTCTCTCACTCCCTCCAAACATCTCACATAAATGTCTCCCCACGTGATGTTACTGTCTCTCACTCCCTCCAAACATCTCACATAAATGTCTCCCCACGTGATGTTACTGTCTCTCACTCCCTCCAAACATCTCACATAAATGTCTCCCCACGTGATGTAACTGTCTCTCACTCCCTCCAAACATCTCACATAAATGTCTCCCCACATGATGTTACTGTCTTTCACTCCCTCCAAACATCTCACATAAATGTCTCCCCACATGATGTTACTGTCTCTCACTCCCTCCAAACATCTCACATAAATGTCTCCCCACATGATGTTACTGTCTCTCACTCCCTCCAAACATCTCACATAAATGTCTCCCCACATGATGTTACTGTCTCTCACTCCCTCCAAACATCTCACATAAATGTCTCCCCACATGATGTTACTGTCTCTCACTCCCTCCAAACATCTCACATAAATGTCTCTCCACGTGATGTTACTGTCTCTCACTCCCTCCAAACATCTCACATAAATGTCTCCCCACGTGATGTTACTGTCTCTCACTCCCTCCAAACATCTCACATAAATGTCTCTCCACGTGATGTTACTGTCTCTCACTCCCTCCAAACATCTCACATAAATGTCTCCCCACACGATGTTACTGTCTCTCACTCCCTCCAAACATCTCACATAAATGTCTCCCCACGTGATGTTACTGTCTCTCACTCCCTCCAAACATCTCACATAAATGTCTCCCCACATGATGTTACTGTCTCTCACTCCCTCCAAACATCTCACATAAATGTCTCTCCACGTGATGTTACTGTCTCTCACTCCCTCCAAACATCTCACATAAATGTCTCCCCACATGATGTTACTGTCTCTCACTCCCTCCAAACATCTCACATAAATGTCTCCCCACGTGATGTTACTGTCTCTCACTCCCTCCAAACATCTCACATAAATGTCTCCCCACGTGATGTTACTGTCTCTCACTCCCTCCAAACATCTCACATAAATGTCTCCCCACGTGATGTTACTATCTCTCACTCCCTCCAAACATCACCATTCCACATGACTGTTGTTGTTAGGTTACCTCGGCTCATGACGGGCAATGTGCGGGTGCCGTCCATGTGTGCGTCATAGTTGCCGTGACTGTGGGATCTGGCAGTCACGACCGTCATGACGAGCTTGTCCCCAGAGGTCTTGATCAGTTGCACTGTGCGTTCGTGCGTGGCACTGATCACGTTCTCTCCGTTGATCTACAAAAATACAGTATACTTTTTCTGCCACACAAAAATTACCATGTCCTCTCTTTATAAAATGCCTAGATCTGCATGTCAATAGAAAGGTGTCCTCTCATATTTATCAAAATTACCATGTCCTCTCTTTATAAAATGCCTAGATCTGCATGTCAACAGAAAGGTGTCCTCTCATATTTATCTTTACAAAACAACAACAAAATGAATGATTTCACGATCTACGAAACAATGAATGGATCATGCCACTGGTAGCGCTACCTAGATGATAATTATGTTACTACTTCTTTTCTTTTCTAACACAAATGATAGCGCCACCTATATGATACGATAGTACTACTTTTCTTCACTTTATTTAGCACAAATAGTAGCTGACATTGTTTAGACTGGATTGTCTTTCAAACTCCCCTTAGAATAGATCAGCCAAATATGCACTGTGGGAATAACTGCCATTTAGGCTATTGTGGGTAATATGTGCCAATTCCCAAGAAACAAATAACCTATCAATTCCTAAAATTACCACCAACACTACTTCTTTAAATATTTCCTTATTTCTGGGCGAATACTTACACAGAACATTGTTCAAAACTGATTGCATACTTGCAACATTTGTCTATGAATAACATTCACTTCATTTACGTTGCTATAAGCTTAGCTTTAGTTTCTGTTTTTCTAAGATAAATTAACTGAAACAAGAAGGTGTGCGATAGATACCTCAAGGATGAAATCTGCAGGCCGCAGTCCCGCCCTGTCTGCCACACTGCCATTATCCACTCTGTCTAGGTACTGCAGGGCGGGCAGCTCTGGGGTGGGGGTAAACTTCAACACTGACTGACTGTCATTGTTCTGGGCTGAAAATGAAAGTCATCAGTACATATATACTGCATCAGTTAACTCAGGTGTACAAACTAAAACCTAGCAAAAAAATTATTTGACTGCAGCATAGCTCAGTTACTTAAGGGAACAAGGTCTGATTGCTTTTTTCATAAAATCATGTTACATAGTATAAACTATATCCATTCTGACATCTTGGGCGCTCCAATGTGTTTTAATGAACCACAGTTTTGTTTACACAATTTGACCATTATCTGATTAATTTGAATATTTTTGTTAGAATGTCATTTTACAACGTAATTACACAGTAATTTCCCAGGTGTTGATGATGCGCCATCATGTGCTCCCATGAAAGCCTGACTGTGACAAACTTAGTCCACAGGTATTGGAAATTGTTGACAGTTTGGCATGCTTATTCTCCATTATATCACGAATGTGCAGGGACATAAGTGAATTCTATTTTCTACGAGGCAATACAGATTACTGACACATATATCGTATTATATATGCTTCATTATGCTTACATTTTGCACCTCGCAGAACAAAACCATATCCGTTCCTGGTGCGCTGTAATACGATTGTCCTTGGGATGCCATCTCTGCAAAGATACAAACAATCATGCAGTTTCTACACTGTGTATCAATCAACAAATGCTGTCACTTTTAGTGTTGGCATACTTAAAATACAGTGTGGCTAATTTGCCTAAAGCTCACACACAAACTATTATGGATCATGTTTTGAGTATTTGTACCAAGTCTGAACATAGTTAAGGGGTCTCGACTGTTAACTCATCTACAGTAACAGGTGAGTGAGTTGTCACCCAGCTAATATATTTGTTATACATTTATTGGAACATTGAGTTTATTAGTGAACAGCATCAATTTGTAAACCCTGTATTCAAACATGATAAAACAATAAGAAAACCAGCACATGTTTAAATATTGATCAATTGACATAGAAGTGGGGGGGTTCATTCCACAAATAATCATATGCTTATACAACAACCACTCCAACTGTCATGAACACATGCACGCACGCCACCACACACGCACAGAATACAAACAACTACACACATATACGCCAAACTTTCTGGAAGCACAAAACACTACGTTAGTAGTAACTTTACTGTGGCTTACCAGTGTTTTTAAGGTTTTTCATATGAAATCTCGCCTTGCCCATATGAGGTTTATAATGTAATATCAACTGACTAAGAAAGTGGAGCATTTTGCCTGTGTGTAAAGTTGTTGCTGTAACTAGGCGCCTAATAAAAATGATATTAGTTTTAAGGTAAACTAAAACAAAACAAAAACAGGGGTTTTGCTTGTATAGCATACCACATTGAACCTGACACACTCTGGTAAACCAGACATGATTGGAGCTTACAGGGTTAAAGAGAGGGTTCACTGCATAGATGGCCACAATGAAAGGAAGGGCGCTGACTAGATACAGTTCAAGTCAGTCAAACCAACAATGAAACTGTCACAACCAAATGGAAACTTGTCTGCCTTTTCAGCTTTCCACAGCCACAGTGAACTCCAGAGTAACCTCAGCACAGATGTCTAGAACTTGGTGATCATCAGACCCTTCGACCGCTATTATATCTACAGTGTAGATAACCCGGAGATAACCATGTTGCAAGGTACACCATTTCCTGTAATGACAGGCGGGTCACAGCAGTACAGTGGAGGAGTATGTCAATGAACAGGTCGATCTGGGATCTAATATGCCTTTGAACAAAATTACCTTGGATCAATGGCACATTACATAGGCTCCAGTTGGACGTAATCAAGCCAGGAAGGGACGTGTGGTAAAGAAACATGTATATGGTAAAGAAAACATGGCTATGTAACTCAAGTCATCCGTGTCACATAAGAACACATTCTTTCAGGCCTCTTGGTTCAGTCAGGTGTAACCTTAATGGTTCATTTGAAACTTCATACCACAGAATTCAGGATATGTAACATTCCGTAACTGAATAGGTGTTCCAAATGCTCCAGATGCCATTGAATAGGTTATAACTTGCAGTGATGTGCATGCATGTGTGTGGGCTCTTGAGACACACACTCACCAATAATCTCATCTAACATGTTAATTCCCAGTTGCAGCCCTCAGGGCATGGCTTATTCAACTTTTTGTAGACTGATTCAACAAACCATGTGAACAAGATGTTTATGAAAGATGAAACCAGTTCTTCCTTGCAATTAAGTTGTGGCTCCCGTGAAAGAAATTGTCCCTACATCATGTTTCCTTGTTTCCCCCTCCCAACCTATATGCTGCCCACTAGTATATCAAAAACCTGTTACTCATTACATAATGACTATTCATACTGAATCTATTGTAAAACTAATCACTGCATCAGTGTAAAACATGCAACGTTAGCGTGTCAGTATATGAGCAGCGATCAGCATGACACTTTTTCTTCTTCTTTTTTTGATGTCTTTCATCTGTACTACAGCGTGATTGCATTACACTGGCTCAGTAGCTGAATGGTTTTATATTTTCTTCGTGACCAGGAGTCCTCCGTCTGAACCACAGGATGGCAGCCAACCGAACCATTCCATAGAAATGGGTTACAACTCCTCTAGCGCCAGGCATTATGGGTAGAGGGAATAGTTGAAAATATGTCTTCCGGATGAGACACTAACAGCCGTGTTTATGTCAGGGGAAGTAATGATCCCACACGGGGGTAAATCTGTAAACTGTAAGTAATCCACCCAACTGGTGGTCCATACCAGTAAACCCACTAAAATAAAATGTAAAAACACTCCTGCGTTAACCTTGAAAATGTTTGGAATGCCTCTCATAAGATATACACAACACCAGTGGTTTCAGACCAATAAATGTCCGACCTGTCAGAGGGAGACAATTTACTCCCACAACGATGAACCATAGCCACACAAGCTACTTATTGTTTTATAGCTACACCTGTTCTCATACCATGTCACACTGACGACAAACTCTCGTATTTCATCATCTACAACCAGATGGTTTCATTTAAAAAACACATGGCGCGTGAAGGGTTAACACGTCCGTGGCGATAAAACTGTCACCTGAATGTGCATGTCTTACAGCGCACACAAAGACCAGCCCATGTCAGTGAATGTGACAGCGTGGAGCGAGATGACAGCCATTCAATCTCGGTGCACAATGCCCCTGTATGCACAGTGTTTTTGCACACTATCTGAGCAACATAAATGCTACTCTTTCCTGTTGGTTTTGTCAGTTGAGTTTCTATTCATTCCCCTATCTAATCTTATTTCTCGATCGCATATAGTCGCCCCTACAACCCCCTATTACCCTACACAACAATGTATCTTGAGAACCTAATGAAGAGCCTACAACTACTGATACTGAATTGGAAAGAAGTTCCATCCGAATAAAATAAAAAGTCATACATCCTATACGGGGCATTCCATCTCAGATCAATCAATTCATGTTGACTCATACTTAATTAATCCACATGTCAATATAACTACACATATCAAACTTAACCATTTCAAATGTGGCAGATCCTGTTGTTTTTGCAAATTTTCAGAAATCATGAAGATTTCTTGTTCTGCTTAAAATACAAATAACTCAAAAAATATTTGTGCTAGAGCTGATATTTGGCATGCTTATTCTCCATTATATGAAGATAATAACAGACATAATATATGAAGATAATAACAGACATAATATAGTTCCACATCTGTATATTAGTTCTCCCACACACTGAAGTTGTGTGTTTTTATGTGCAAAATTGAGCCAACAAGTGATTTTTAGACCCATATTTCAACAATAAACTATGTTAGAACACAAATGCGATGCCTTATGTGCCACCAGGCACGAACAGGACTAAGTAAGTAAGTAAGTAAGAACACAAATGAATCTTATTTGGATCAATAGCACACATAATATATATCTAGGTAAATGAGAAGTTTGAAGTTTCTATCTAGTTGATCTCCAAAGTTGGTACATAATGAAAAGTGGCCTATATTTAGCAGTCAAAAATGCTATGTGGCCATGGAGCTAAAAACCCAATTTATTTTTTATATAAAAGGTAAGTACAATGCCTGTGTAATACACCATATTTGGATTCCCTATTCAAATGGCTTCATGTTGAAAAAATATTTCAAATAGAAGTATTTTGTGTTTTTGTCTGATCAATAAATTACAACACAATGTCAAATCCTATAGCTGATTTTTATGTAAATATCTGTCAAATGCAAAAAAAAAAACGTTCTGAATACATAGTTCTAAATTATATGTGCCTGGGTCATTCCATGTGAAATCAATCAACTCTCAAAACATTGATGTCTCAGAATTTACTTAAATGCTAACCAATGACAAAGTGGCTATACTTGAGCACTTGAGCAAAAGAACTACCGGGTAAGCATTTACATGCAAATTGTCTCTGTAACGCCCTAGTATAATGTGAACAAGGGGTAAGCCCCCAAAATCGTATCCATTATTATTTTTTTACATGTTTTCATGTGCCTGAAACTTGAGAAGTTTTGAAAAATATGAATGCAACAAAATGTTCTTATTTTGGTTGTTTTGAGACAGAATGCCCCATATAATTATAATAGCCAATTATTTCATACCACGGTTTATACTACTTGTTCTGTTTTCCTTTTTCTCCGTTACAAATCTGGATCATCAATCACTGACAACAAGAAGACAATGTTCTAACAAACCACAGCAAACTGACTACATTTAAAACAAAATTGTACAATTTCTAACATTGTGTCCAACAACTAAAACAAGTTATTTAAAAAAAAAAATAAACATTTTGTAAATACACAAATCCCCAAGAAACCCTGTCAGTTTTGGCAATTATTTTTCCATTATGTTTTGTAACATGTTCAAGGTGCAATTGAATCTAGATGGCATTAAACATGGTCCTGGTGGCATGGTATCGAACATGGTCCTGGTGCCATGGCACCGAACATGGTCCTGATGGTATGGAGCAGAACATGGTCCTGGTGGCATCAAACAGTACATGGTCCTGGTGGCATGGAATGGAACATGGTCCTAGTGGCATTAAACAGGACATGGTCCATGTGGTATGAAACAGAACATGGTCCAGGTGGTATGAAACAGAACATGGTCCAGGTGGTATGAAACAGAACATGGTCCAGGTGGTATGAAACAGAACATGGTCCAGGTGGTATGAAACAGAACATGGTCCAGGTGGTATGAAACAGAACATGGTCCAGGTGGTATGAAACAGAACATGGTCCAGGTGGTATGAAACAGAACATGGTCCAGGTGGTATGAAACAGAACATGGTCCAGGTGGTATGAAACAGAACATGGTCCAGGTGGTATGAACAGAACATGGTCCAGGGACTGCAGTCACCATGATGGGATGCACTACTGAGCTGACATGAAATGTGGTACGTCACAGTTGACATGACATGGGGCTGAGCCCACACACTGTGCACTCACTGACGCGTGACAGGCAGCACAATGTCTACTATACGAGGTTCAACTGCTTGCCTTGGCAAATGTGAATTTATACAGCACATTAATCTTGAAGCTCAAAGGAAAGGTACTTACTTCAACACCAGCCTACTTATCTGGCCTACAGACCATGACGATGACGGAGAAACAACAAGAGAACGTTTGCAAGAACAACTGTGGGAGCGAGATGGGAGGACTGGAGAACAAGAGCGGGGTATAGTAGGAATGGAAAAGGGCAGTGACATGGGAACACTAACAGAAGGAGAAGCAAAACAAAAATCGAAGACCAGTGTCAGTGCAGGCCTCACCTCGGACTTCAGGGATAACAACATTTACTTTCACTCCTGGCCAGATATGTAGCAGTGCTGAACACTGGCTGAGAACCTGACAGTGCAACAATAAATGAGAGCTCCCCTAACAGAATGTAACAGCTGTAACCTGTGTGTGGCTGTCTGCCCATGCATGTTTTCTCGAGCAGAAAAACACATTTCAATTGCTCAATTAACCAATAGTCAGTGACCGTGCCAGAATTCAAGGATGCAGCAACTTAGAAAGGCTCAACTTCCAAGTAAGCATTAGCAGGTAATATGGGTACGGTACGCACAATGACTTCTATTCTTGGCTACAGTTACTGTATAGCAGTCACAGCAGGCACTGATTATCCACATGGGGGGCTGTTAGAACATGCTCAACACAACTGATCTACCATGTACAACAAATAGCAGAAAACATAACTACCATTTGTAAATTCTTGAAACGTATTCAAGGGGCTGATGTTTCTCCTTAAAAATCCCTCGCGTGCGGACATTCCTGGAAGACTGACTGGAAGACCAAGTCAGAGATTAGTATAGGTAGTGTATCATACCTGGTTAATTCGGCAGTCGTAGAAGTTGTTGACCAATCAACACCATTGTTATAGACTGTAACCGTTGCCGTGGCCATGCCTTGAGCACTTCCATCACAAACATCTACAGAGCGCGTTCCCGTGTCCTCAACGCTGTCCCCCTTGTCATGTGCGCTGTAAGGGGGCACAGCCACACGGATTACTTCCCCCACATACACAGTATCGTCTGGATGCCTCTCAGGGGCAGCCATCGGATCCTCCATCTTCCGCGCCCCCACAGTAACCCTGGCAACACTGCCAGCATCCTCGGTACGTTGTTTGCTTTGTTGGAAGAAGTTTCTAGGTAGTGTGTCGTACGTGAAGTAATCCCGACGGTTGTGCTCCGCAGCAGAGGTCACTGACCTGGCAACGATGGCGTGGGCCATAACCGGGGGGCTCCGTGGGGGCTGACGATGGGAGAGGGTAGATACGGAAGAGGGAGCGCGGGATACTCCCCTCATAGAGGCTGCGCGGGACACTTCCCCAGCAGTGTGGGGCCTGTATACAGTGCGCACCTCCATATCGTTGTTACTCACCGCCGCCACAACAGAGGGGGCAGCACTGGTGCTACCGGACCGCATGACTCCAGCCCCTCTCCCCCGGTCCATCCATGCCGCAGGCACAGGGGGCTTGGGCGCAACCCTTTTGGTTGCCTTGATGGTCCAGTTTCCGTCGTCTGATTCGAGACCCTTTATCTGTGTCGGGGTAGGGTGGTTGCCGGGGACAATCACTGGGACCACACGGGGTGGGGCGGCAGCCACCTGTACTGCCTGTACCGGCACCAGGTGGAGTCCCTGTCTGTCCACATACTGCACATACTGCTGCGGCTGTCGGACCACCATTGCCGTGGCAACGTGCCGTGGATGACCAGTCCGGCGCATACTTATTGTCTCAATGCTCTGAGGAACATGTTGTTTCGACCTGCGTGGCGCCGACACAGAGTAGTAGGACGTCGCGTCAGAACCCTGCCTGTGTCGTCTGTCCGCCATTGGGAGTTACACTGACTACAGCCAGCACACCACTGCCAGTCCAGTCATGCCTTGTCACGCTTCACTTGCTCCCAGCATTCCACCCATTGTCACAGCCACATTCTGGCTGCCTGAGTCAGCCAACCATGACATGCCCCATTTAGACTGGGAATGCTGTTGACTTTGTATGCACAAATGATTGGTAACTGAGCCTGAATAGCCAGGCCTGAACTAGTTGCCAGTACAGAACACAAAAGACTTGCCCTCTGCCAGACTTGAGTGCACAGCCTCCACTCCAGTCCACTACTACTGCACTGAGGTAGACTGTCCACAACTGTGATGATGCTGTCAAACCAGCTGTGACATTATAGTTGACAATACAGCAGCATTGACATGGTTACTACCTACTAACGGGAGCATGTGTATCTATCATGCTATCCATCAGGTCGCCACACTGACAACATACACCGTGTAGCAAACGCACCAGCCACAATCAATATGGGCCAGATGCACCATGAACCACGCCCACTGCAACTTGGCTCTCGTCTTCCCACTACAAACTTTCACTAAATCGCCTCGTGTAGTAAAAACCAAGTGAACCTCTGTCATGCATCTGTTGAAGTTCGCTGTGTCTAAATATCACTTATGATGCTTCCATAGAGCTGGTTACAGTTGCGAGTCAGTCATGCATGCAACCTGCTCAACCAGGCGTGCCGAATGATAGTCTGCCTACTTTGACCAATCAATAAACTGCATGCATACTCGGGAGGCAGCCCTCGCATAATAATTAATATGCCTCCATGGTCAATCAATTGTTTTGCTGCAAGTCGTGCAGAACGGTCATAACTGGCGAGGTTGTTTCAATAAACGAAGCAGTCAAGCAACATTATGCAGCATCACCTCGTTAAAACAACCGTGGTTCTAATACCAAATTGTATGCAATGAGATCGTTACTACAATGATGGTAACCATGGCAGCAATAATGCATGCAAATCCGTCTGAAAATTAGCAGTAATGGTGCATGTCATCTTTTATGAAACAATGCTGTTGTTCTCAATTTATGAACTATTGCAACTGACCCTTTATGAAGCGTTGTAATTGATTTTTTGAAGCCCCATAATTGTTATTGATTTTTTGGAAGTGCTGTAATAAATTTTTTATCGCAATTGTTATTGAACCCCACTCGTTTCTTCGTACCAAAATCTATAAAACAAACTGCATCAAAAACAACAAACGTAATTGATCCGCGACGCACAAATTTATGCATATGGCCTGACACTAAGACTCGGACAGCATTTATTAAATAAACATTATTTATTAGACACAAATTGACGATCAGTATCGATGCCAGAACCTCACCCTGGACTTCAGGGATAAAGAGGAGAGCAACAAAATTAGATATTCATGAAGAAATATTGGTAAAATCTGACTTGTCAAAAAACTAATGTCTAATCCCTTCAGTTAAGACATGCACAATTTAAATTCATGTTAGCATACTCATTTCCAGATGCCAGTGTTCTACTACTGAAAGTAAGCAATGTTTTACAAAAAACCAAGATTTTTTAACTGCAGATATCTCTATGGATGTCAGAGTTTAACACACAACTAGTTAACTTTGTACCTTCTATTAAATCTATTTGTCTACCTAAAGAAATAAATCATTATTAATATTGTGCCAAAATAAAAACCAATAAACTAATATGTACATGTGTCTCAAGATAAACTAAACGGCTCTTGTAACATATTTTAGCTACATAAATTTGTCTCCCTATGAAGAAGGGTGGCTCTCATGCTAGTGACTTTATATATCTTATTGGGAGTTTCTTGGACCGTACCAGGTATTTTGTAAATTATTTTAATGTTCAAACCAGGTCAAAATAACCTGAGTCTGAAGATGCAGAGGTTAGCCACAACAAAGATGTAAGGATATCACAGATGTCTTCGGGAGAGCAATGGTAGAACAGCTGGAGACAGATATTGCTTTTGCAAAACAAATTGGACAGCAACATCCTGAACAGGATATTCCAGTTGCAAAAGAAGTCCACGTATGAACACTTAATGGACAGCACTCTAGTATCCGCCTGGTGTCATTTGATCAGGGACTTGCTCATTTGACAGACCTATGCCATGTGCTCTCTACACATGAAGGCATTCCGGACAGTAATTAGTGCTCATTATGTGCCTGGAACTGTCAACACTAAAACAACTGATGATAGCATAACCGGAAGGAAGAGTTAAAGTATTTATAGCTTTCTAACTAGAACACTAAAACAACTGAAGAGATGATAATGTAACAGGAAGGACGAGTTAAACTATTTATAGCTCTCCAACTCTTCCTACTAAAGGTGCCAACTTGTAGGAATTCTTTACCCAGTCACAACCCATGAGGACCATTGTATGCTATCAGGACCACCATATACTATCTATACTGCACACGAGGGAGACCATCACATACATTCAACTGTACAACTCAGGAGGAAATTTATACACCATTTACTACACAATTCAGGACCATCACCCTACACAGTCAAACATACATCTCAGAAGTATCATAGTACACAACCAAATACACTTTGTGTACAAATCATGAACTGTCAGATCGTCTAACTGGGTACCTGGCATTTCGAGTGGCTAAAACTAATATTTGACTCTTGTACAGAAACACATGTAAACAGTGCTGCCATCTGCTGGAGCTGATATAAACAAATCAGCATTTCACAAAAGTGTGTTCTGAAAGTGTTGACCCATCTGAAATGCAAACACACAAGCATGCATGCACACAGACACATGCATGCACACACAACCATAAGTACACATACCATGGTACACACCTATTCATAAAGTGTGACACCAAAAGCACATTTACTCAGACAATGACTACTGCCTCTCCACTTACCCCTCTCCCGCAATTTCTGGCTTCCCAGTCCCAGGACTGCCATCGTGGAGACTGCTGGTGCCACCTGTACAAGAAAGAGGGCATCAGAGTGATTCATCAGCCAATACAGACGAACCAAAGATCTATACAATTATGAAGTATTAATTAAATTTTCCCATTAAACATCATGACGATCATCATTTCAAAAGGAATTCAGAAGAAAGTATTCACTGCAATATATACCATTTCAAAATTGCTCTAATTTCAAATCCAACAACATAACATGACATTATTTATTACCACATACCCTGGCTACTTTTGAGATGGCTAATTGCATTTGAGTATGGTTGGGGCGTAACCAGGCACTGACTAGTAGATATATAACCCCTCACTGCCACTGTGCAACAAACTGATACACAGTCGGACGGTACCTAACACAGCAGTGCTAGACAAGAGGGTTGAGACAGCCTACCTTGGTTGTGTACGGGTACTTGGTGGATGTGTTGGGGTGGAATCCTGATGTCTGCCTCTCTCCCCCGTCCATGGCCCTGCTCCGACACATTCAGTACTGCAACACACCAAACCAACACATCAGCACATGCGACCAAATACGATCTCTCAAAATCATGCGTGTCCACGTATGACAGCATCAAACAGACCCGCTTACTGACTAACGTGCAGCCAAGGCATGCCACCTCACACCTGTAATCTCACAACGCTGCTTGATGTGACACTCCCTAAACAGCTGATCCCAGCTAAACTGGGAGTTTACAGATAGGGATCACCTGCTCTGTAGGTTCACGACATTTACCCCTTGTGTATGATCTTTTACGTCCCCTGGCATAGACACCAGGTAGAAGGGACCACTAGCTTTTAGTGTCTCTTCCAAAAGACAGGTAAAGTGGGGCAAACGAAATTGCCCAAGTTTTGACATGGCAGCAGATGGACTTGAACCTTGGTGGCTGTAGAATGCTGCAAATTCTCGATAAGTCAATGGTTTCCTTGTCCGTTTGCCATCTGGGTTTTTAAGGTTTGGATGGCTATCTTATTAAAAACATCCAAGCAATATTTT
This sequence comes from Lamellibrachia columna, assembly GCA_963662155.1. Classification (NCBI taxonomy): domain Eukaryota; kingdom Metazoa; phylum Annelida; class Polychaeta; order Sabellida; family Siboglinidae; genus Lamellibrachia; species Lamellibrachia columna. The sequence goes on from OY759270.1 coordinate 29,535,842, forward strand.
ATTCCAACGGCACAGGCTAATTCTGAGTGCAAACGATATACAAATTACGTTTAAATGTTTGTCCATTCATAAGCCTAACATTATTTCTATATATCACATTAGGACTGGACCAACACATTCATATTGGCAACATTTAATGTCAGTCTTCTTCAGTCTTCTTCAATAAGTGAAATGTCGTTCATTCTATGTGCTCACAACCGTGTACACATTCACCAGGTGGGAGGACCACTTAGTACAGCAGCCCTTGTGTGCTGCTTTCATTCGTGACATATCAATGGATACTAACTTAAAATGTAGATATCCCAACTAGTTATGGTGATTCCACCACTGACGGACCAGCTCCAAGCCATTGTTGAACATGTACAGTCATGGTATGGTAATACAGAATGTTACTGACAGTAAGTATACAATGGACACATGTTCATCTTGGCTTTCAGTGCTTGTTCATTTCCTTCACACCAAAGCCATGTCAGAGAGAAGATCATAGTGCAATATCAACATCTAAGCCAGTCACCTTTATTCAGTCAGAGTTTTGCCTCACTCATTCTGGCTGTTAACCTCTGATATCATATATGTGCATGAATGTGTGTGTGTGTGTGTGTGTGTGTGTGTGTGTGTGTGTGGGTGGGTGTGTGTGTGTGTGTGTGTGTGTGTGTGTGTGTGTGTGTGTGTGTGTGTGTGTGTGTGTGTGTGTGTGTGTGTGTGTATGGTGTATATATATATATATATATATATATATATATATGTGAGCGTGTGTGCATGAGATTTGCGTGTATGGTGTGTATATGTTAGTATATATATATATATATATATATATATATATATACACACTAACATATACACACCATACACGCAAATCTCATGCACACACGCACACATCACACACATACGCATATATATATCTATGCATGGGTGCATAAGTGTGATATGCGTGTGTGCATGTATGCGTGCATGCATGAACGCATGCATGCATATTTGAGAGACAGGGTAAATGTGTACACATGAGTGCATGTATGTAGGAATGTTGCAGAGTGGTTTGTGGATAAGTCCCAGTTAGTGAAGCCACCTACTACAGCACCGACCGGGAAGTTGACATAAGATGTATTCAACAACATAAACATACCACTTGCAAGCTCTTCACAGACACTACCCTCTCTGAGGCATGTTGGGGCATGTTGAGGCATGTTGGGGCATGTTGAGGCATGTTGAGGCATGTTTGGGTCATGCTGGGGCATGTTGAGGCATGTTGGGGCAGGTTGAGGCATGTTGGGGCATGTTGAGGCATGTTTGGGTCATGCTGGGGCATGTTGAGGCATGTTGGGGCAGGTTGAGGCATGTTGGGGCATGTTGGGGCATGTTGGGGCAGGTTGGGGCAGGTTGGGGCAGGTTGAGGCATGTTGGGGCATGTTGAGGCATGTTGAGGCATGTTGGGGCAACTATGAAAAGTTGGATAACAAAAAAATCAACTTACAAAAATCATGCCAAGCATTGGAGTATTTAAAGATGGAATGTGCACAACCGTTGTGCTTTTGAGTCTGTGAAGATTTGCAAGTGACCCACAGGATTAGGTATGTGTTAAGATCTTACATATCTACCACTGATTGTACACATATAAAGAGCTCATAATTATGTTAGATTAAATAAACTATTAATTAACAGTCAAACTAACTTGTTCCCAAACACCTTAGAAAGCAATTTCCTTGCCCTGTGCTAACACTACACATATACTGATGTTTATCTTGTATAATTAGTTTTTGTAATTGTGTACAAAATGATAGCACTGCAGACATGCATTTCCTACAAATGTGACAGTGTTTCTCTCTATGGTATATTTTAGATTGCAAAAATATGATCACAAACTAACCAAAGACAAGATAAGATATTTTACCTATACTCTTTGGTACAAAAAGTTATGCAATGACCGAGTATGAATGTAAAATAAATTTACTCATATAAAAATGTGCACAATTTTGAAGAGTTTCTGATAAGTACAGTAATTGCTCATAATGAGTTAATTTCAAATGTAAGTTTTTTTGTGTAAATGGTTAATTCCATGCAGTTTATAATCAGTATGTGTGTTTGATGCTAGAACAGGGCCGACCACCACACGTAACGTGTTGAAACCACTTACAATTTTCTGCAGACCACGCACCTGGGAGGGAAACGAATAGTTGTGAAAGGCACATAGACAAGAATACATGCAGTACATGCAAGGACACACTGTGTATAGACAAGAATACATTCAGTACATGCTGGGATGAACTCTGTATAGCCAAGAATACACTCAGTAATCAGATTCAGTATAGACATGAACACATCCCAATAGGTAGGGACAGTTCACAACATTTCAGCTGACAAATCATATTTACCAGTACAACACATGTAAAACTGCATATGAGATTTTCATAAAAATGGCATACTTAGGTATGTAAAACTTAGGTATGTAAAACTTAGGTATGTAATACTTAGGTATGTAAAACTGACACAGATGGAAATTCTTTGTTCTTATGAAAACATTGATGCTGATCATTGAGTAACTGAAATATGGTGTTCTGCACAATATTATCACATGACCCTCTGACAACCCATGAACTGTTCTGGCTGGTCTAAGGTACATCCGTCATTTCTAAAGATTAATACTAGTGACAATCATCGTAACAACCATTCCAGTAGGCATTGTTAGCACCTGCATTAAATTATTAGCAGCCACACTGAATAACACATGCAGCATATGAAGCACTTGGCGAGTGATGAGTTAATTGTGAGCTCCTAACACGAAGGTGGTTTGAGTTTATTAACATTAAGTTAAAAACAAGGTCTTATAGTTAAAAACATCTGGCTTGAGAAATGCCTTATCACCATGATAATACAAATGTTATTTGTGGGATTATTTGAACTAAGTGCATTTAGCATGAAGCATCACATTTATTAATTACTTGACAACCTAAAACAAGTGATGATTTCCTTTGTAACTTCCACTGGAATCCCTGAAGAAACAGCCTCTCCATCCACCTTAAAACCGTATATGTTATTTACCATCACCATGGTTCTTCAGCACATTGTTTGATTCACCTGTCATGTGACTGTTGTCATGTGACAGATTCTGTGACACCCATTCTCCCGATAGCCTCTCACTTAGTGCTGCTACCATTAAATAAAACATAATCCAAGCGAGGCTACCTTGCCAAAATGCAATTACAGTAAATGTGTATATGTTCGGTCACTAACTTGACAAGCAATAACTTATTCTAGTGACCCATCCTTAACTTCACCCTGTATTGGCCCCTACTTGTAGTTGGATGAATAAAAGTTATACGTCTACTGTGTATCCATATTTCTTTGCAAACCTTTCGTAATATTTTAACAAAGGCGTAACCTCATGTTGCTGTGCAAGCATAAAATGTCAAACTGTAAGTACTGCAATATGAGATATTAGAAGCGGACAGCTAAGGTGCGATTACATGGCAAGTGACACATTATTCATACATCGGTCAACTGACAGTGCACAGTTAATTGGATTAGTTAGGTTAGAGACAAAGATATTGTGGCGGAGACTTACGGCGAAAAGGAGGAGTAGAATCAGACATGTAATAGCCTACAACATGATGCAACTGATGTAAACAGGCAGGTTGATTTACAAAACTACTTAATAAATGTATGTCTATAGAATAAATAGGAGGGAGAGAGAGAGAACCAAGAAATTCCCCCCCCACACACACACGCATGCTGGTGCACACACACATACACACACACACACACACACACTCACGTATACATATAGTCAACAGATTGGGGAAATTTCTTTGTGGATAACAGATAACACATTTAGCAGATAATCGCTTCAACCAGACATGGGAAGACAGAATAGATTGGAAGAATGCATTTTAAAACAAAATCTCTTCAAAACTTCGTTCTCCAAGGATCATACTACTATGAGACCTGCCATATTGTATGGACTTTCTGTGTATAATACGGTATACAGCCATACCGTTTTAAATACAGATTTGCTCCAAATGGAAAAATCTTGATAAAATACATACTTTCTTGTATTCATCACACAGGCATAAAATTGAATGATGAACTTACAGTGGTCAAAGAGCAAGTATGCTATATTTCTCCTAAAATACTTTTGATGTTCGCAGATTTCCGACAAAACCTGTAGCTATATTTTATAGATGGCGACATTCAACCATTTCTGGTTAAACCTGGTGGATGTTTCCTTGATGTAGGTATATTTCATAGCCTGGTATATGGCGACAATGGATCGGAATAAGTACGATATAGACCAGTTAACAAATGAAAAATGTATAGATTTGTACGACTTTATACCAAAATAACGTGGCAGGTGTGTAATATAGAGCGGTCAAGTGAAACTTACCGGAGCAAGATCCAGCTCCACTTGAAATACTCATAGAGCGAGGCGAGTCGGAGTCATATTGACCCAGCGATTCGGACTCAAATAGATTCCCATTGGACGAGTACTGTGCCAGACAGAGGTTCGACACCGCAGGACTCGGGGACTTGCTGCCGTAGAATAGAAGGTTCAGACTCTGGTTGCTACGGCAACGCAGCATGTTCCCCGTGATGCAGGATGGATGACGACGCTTCTCGTTGTACGTTGGCATCTCTTGGAAGGGAACTGTTTGAGGGAAAGAGAAAGCAATGCAACTTAGTCAACTTGCAAAAAGTGCTTTATTATTGAATGAGCATGGTTTTCAAACTTAAAACGAACTTTGCTTGCTAAAGTAAAAAATAGGCAGCCACTACTTTCTCGTACTCCTTCGAAAAGAAAAAAAATTAAAACAATGTTCCAATTAACGGGGAGGTTCACACATTTTACAGGGGGTCTACATATTTTATCATGCCAAAATTACAGGGAGACACAAATATTTTATGAAGCCTGTTGGGTCCACTCACCGACGTCTTCTTGTCGGAAAGTCCTGATGATATGTGCAAGTTCTATGTTGCCTGAAATGATGGCGGAATCGAAAGCATCCTTGTGCGCGTAGTTAAGGACAGTTCTGTCTGCTCCTCGGAACAGCAGCACCCGTACGCACGACTCCTGTCAACACACAGAACACCGGTCAACACTCGGCTGTCTGCAGCATACTGCTCTATTAAAGGTACATTGTCTGATTTGTTATCATAAAATGATGTTATATAGTATTTACTACATCCATTCTAACATCTTCACTGCCCAAATGTGATTTAATTAACTAAATTTTTTTAAATGTAACATGACGGTTATCTGTTTATCAACCTTGCAGTTCAGCACATTCGAAAACAGATGTCAACAACTTCCAATATGGCTTACATGGTTTATCAGGGACATTGGATCACGTGATGAGCATATCTTTAACACCAGTCAAATTACGTTCCATTCATAAGTAATGTAAACATGATATTTGCCTTGAAACATTCAAATTAAACAGATTAAACAGTCAAGTTATATTTTTAATGTGGTTCATTAAAAATATTACAATAGATATAGCTTATGTAACATGATTTTACAATAAAAACAATCAGACTTTGTAGCTTTGATGTGACCAGCCGTGCATCAGTTAGCAAAATACACAACTACCTCAACAAATGAAATATTAACCACATTAGCTCTGTCGCAAAGAATGAAATGGAAACATACGGTGATAGTGAGATTCCACTGTACCTGATTATTGAGAGCAGCTACATGTAGCGGGTGATGAGATGACATACCTGATTACTGAGAGCAGCTACATGTAGCGGGGTGATGAGATGACATACCTGATTACTGAGAGCAGCTAGATGTAGCGGGTGATGAGATGACATACCTGATTACTGAGAGCAGCTACTTGTAGCAGGGTGATGAGATGACATACCTGATTACTGAGAGCAGCTAGATGTAGTGGGGTGATGAGATGACATACCTGATTACTGAGAGCAGCTAGATGTAGCAGGGTGATGAGATGACATACCTGATTACTGAGAGCAGCTACTTGTAACAGGGTGATGAGATGACATACCTGATTACTGAGAGCAGCTACTTGTAGCAGGGTGATGAGATGACATACCTGATTACTGAGAGCAGCTACTTGTAGCAGGGTGATGAGATGACATACCTGATTACTGAGAGCAGCTACTTGTAGCAGGGTGATGAGATGACATACCTGATTACTGAGAGCAGCTACTTGTAGCAGGGTGATGAGATGACATACCTGATTACTGAGAGCAGCTACTTGTAGCAGGGTGATGAGATGACATACCTGATTACTGAGAGCAGCTACTTGTAGCAGGGTGATGAGATGACATACCTGATTACTGAGAGCAGCTACTTGTAGCAGGGTGATGAGATGACATACCTGATTACTGAGAGCAGCTACTTGTAGCAGGGTGATGAGATGACATACCTGATTACTGAGAGCAGCTAGATGTAGCAGGGTGATGAGATGACATACCTGATTACTGAGAGCAGCTAGATGTAGTGGGGTGATGAGATGACATACCTGATTACTGAGAGCAGCTAGATGTAGCGGGTGATGAGATGACATACCTGATTATTGAGAGAAGCTACATGTAGCAGGGTGATGAGATGACATACCTGATTACTGAGAGCAGCTAGATGTAGCAGGGTGATGAGATGACATACCTGATTACTGAGAGCAGCTACTTGTAGCAGGGTGATGAGATGACATACCTGATTACTGAGAGCAGCTACTTGTAGCAGGGTGATGAGATGACATACCTGATTACTGAGAGCAGCTACTTGTAGCAGGGTGATGAGATGACATACCTGATTACTGAGAGCAGCTACTTGTAGCAGGGTGATGAGATGACATACCTGATTACTGAGAGCAGCTAGATGTAGCAGGGTGATGAGATGACATACCTGATTACTGAGAGCAGCTACTTGTAGCAGGGTGATGAGATGACATACCTGATTACTGAGAGCAGCTAGATGTAGTGGGGTGATGAGATGACATACCTGATTACTGAGAGCAGCTAGATGTAGCGGGTGATGAGATGACATACCTGATTATTGAGAGCAGCTACATGTAGCAGGGTGATGAGATGACATACATGATTACTGAGAGCAGCTACTTGTAGCAGGGTGATGAGATGACATACCTGATTACTGAGAGCAGCTAGATGTAGTGGGGTGATGAGATGACATACCTGATTACTGAGAGCAGCTACTTGTAGCAGGGTGATGAGATGACATACCTGATTACTGAGAGCAGCTAGATGTAGCGGGGTGATGAGATGACATACCTGATTATTGAGAGCAGCTACATGTAGCAGGGTGATGAGATGACATACCTGATTACTGAGAGCAACTAGATGTAGCGGGTGATGAGATGACATACCTGATTATTGAGAGCAGCTACATGTAGCAGGGTGATGAGATGACATACCTGATTACTGAGAGCAGCTAGATGTAGCGGGGTGATGAGATGACATACCTGATTATTGAGAGCAGCTACTTGTAGCAGGGTGATGAGATGACATACCTGATTATTAAGAGCAGCTACATGTAGCAGGGTGATGAGATGACATACCTGATTACTGAGAGCAACTAGATGTAGCGGGGTGATGAGATGACATACCTGATTATTGAGAGCAGCTACATGTAGCGGGGTGTTTCCACTTGAGTTCTGTACATTCATGTCTGCGCCGTAGAAAAGTAGATGTTCAAGGTTCTGGACGCATGAAGATTTACACGCCTGCAACAACAATGAGAAACTGTCATGTTAAAAAGTGTCATTCATTGTTATATTAATAATTTATGAAAATACATTCATCCCCTCTGAAGGTGCATACGATGAACAATCTACTTATCTCATCTAAATACAAGCTTGACATATAGTTATGGTTGGGATAACAATGAGCCCAAATGTCTAGATGGATTGTTGTGCCGTCTAGCAGTCAATAATAACACCAGTGTATGCATGTATCGCCACCTGGTGAATGTCACAGCATCAGGTAATAAACTTCAAACACAGTGCAACATTGTTTCCGCTTGCAGTGCATGGCGACAGTGGCAAACTTACTAAACAAGAGAGCATTATTTTAGGTGTCCTACTGAACATGGCGACAGTGGCAAACTTACAAAACAAGAGAGCATTATTTTAGGTGTCCTACTGAACATGCAGTTTAAAGGAAAGCTGTTGTAGGTAACAGCACAACTACAGAATCATTATTTTGTATTTTAACTAAATTTGTCATTTGTAACAATGGTATGATCTGAAGACTACCCAGTCATTAGTGTCAGGTGAATAATGATCATTTAACTACAGTAAAGTCATGCCCTTAATGTGCCCATTTGTACTGAATCCTATTACGTTTATCTGACATCTACATGGGCATGTCCACACCATAATGAAGTGTGTTAATGCGCAGTCAGGTTAAGTGCCACACCAGTGGACACAGTGAATCACATCCACCATGTGTCTTGTTATAGTACCCAGTCATACATTTTATGACCCAAAAACATCTAAATTACAAGCTTCAGCATGCATAAGGCCAAAGCACTTTTGTCACTGATGATTTCATTATCATGTATATATACACCCCACACGCACGCACACGCGCGCGCGCACACACACACACACACTAATTGAATGCTCACTGTTTAATTTTCAGTTATGCTTTTACTGTAAAACTCACACAATTTTTGATGGTAACACAAAAATATTTGCAAATAAAATTTACATCTGCACAGACAAGTTTGAGGTGTTTTTCTTTTCCATGCAAACCCACCTACATCAGCACAATGATGAATGTCATTCGGTGATAACAGCTCTAGGATAATGCTAAAGGTACACCGTCTAATAAGAAAATTGTGTAACGCCCAATTTAAAAGTCATGTCACACCCAAATGTGTTTTAATGAACCAGTTTTTACATTAATAATTCGACCATTATCTGTTTATGAGAATCAACCTTTTAATTCAGTACATTTGCAAACAGCTGGTGACAATACATTATACTATATAGCATCCTTTAACATTTAAACATGTCTATTTATAGTACACATAAATACAGCCTATCGGATTCCGATGTAATCTCATAAATAAATGAATGGGTCATACAAGAATGGGTTATAAATAACATCAACTCCCTAACTGATCTCAGCATAGTTTTCTGTGTTAACCTGGTCTGTAGTACTTTCTTGTGTTTGTAGCACTTGTGTCTGTAGTATTTTCAGTTTGTTCGCCTCTGCACAGTTTCCTTCTTTGGATGATAATTGTATTAATTATTAGTCTAAAGGTTTTTTTGACATAGCTCTCAATAAACTGTGGATATCTCATTGGATATTTCAACCGAATATCTCAGTCTTCATCAGTGGACTACATTGCTATAGATGAGCCAATGAAGCCCAAGATTCGGTCGAAATATCCAAAGAGAGTACCAGTTTTAACAAGTCAAACAAAAACCAGAATGTCAGTCCGTTAAGGGATAGTTTCAAAGTATTCTGATTTGACTGAACACAAATGTATCCAACCTGGTGAACTTCTGACCAGCTGTGGTCATCCGCAGTACCAATGACCGCGTGATCATACAGGAGCATTTCCACACACTTTGGGTCCGCATCATTCGACACGGAGTAATAGAGCGGTGTCAAGCCATGACCGTCCTTGTAGTTCGGTGATGCGCCAAGCTCCAGCAGGATCTACGTAAATCAAGGAAATCAATTTACTTTTTTTAATGCAATGTACTATCATACAAACAACTGTTTTTTAAATATCCTTTTTGATTAAGCCCCGTGGCATACAGTTCTTATGTAATGCTCATACTGTCATACAAGACACATCTAAACACTATACTTCATCCGTTCATATAGACACCAACTCAACTACCTTTTCCTTGGGAAGCATTAAGCCACAGTGCAAGTATTGCATAACAGCTGTTCATGCACATAATTCCACCAGTATCCACCGTCACGTACACATTTATAAGGCTATGTGAACTGGGGCAACGTGGAGTGACTGAAATTGGATGGAAAGATTTTTGACACCCCAGGCATCTTGACTGAGTATCTGACATTCTAGCCATTGTGTTACTTTATCCAATATTAGCACGCAGCTCGGTGCAGCTCAGTGAAGCTCAGTGGAGCTCAGTAGTACAATCTCAGGTATGGGTCAACATTTTCAAAACATACATCCATTGGTTTTCATAAAAGAAAATAAATTTGTCTCATCCATCCTTAATGGGGATCAAGTTATATATTATTACCCTCGCTATATTAATGCTCCGGGGGGAAATAGAAATGTTAACGAGATGCCCATACCTTGAGGGCGTCACAGTTTCCGCGTACAGCTGCCCGGTGCATCCCTGTCATGCCACTGCGATTGCGAAAGTCCAAGTGTGCGCCACCACCGACTAGTGTTATGATGACGTTACGACACTTGGTGATAGTTGTCGCCAGTGTCAACGGTATCTCTGTAATGTTTATTAACATTGATCAAAACTGCAATTCAATCAGTTTTACTTACTTAAAGCTACCTCCTCAACTAGATTTTTCACTTGAATCGTGTCTAAAATCTAACCTATCTAGCAATGACTTCACCATGCTAATGCATTTGTTTGGACAAATGTGTTATTTAGTTTGGATGAAATCATCGGAAAAATTATTAAATTAATTTTGGTCCGACCAAACATAAAAAATGAGGAAGTGGCTATGTGTGGCTAATACATGTATATAATATAACAATTTATATTTTTTACATGTGACTCATATTTGGGCAGTCGCGATGATAGAATAGAAAGTTTATACTGTATAACATGATTTTATGATAAAAGCAATCAGACTATGTATCTTTAAAGGGTAAGATATCACCATGGACACATTGAACTCACCCCCAGTTTCGTGATCTTGGAAGTTCGGGTCAAGTCCCTTCTTCAACATCTTCGTCATTTTCTCCATGTCCCCTTTCCGCACAAACTCCATGAACTGTTTCAGGTTGGCCTGGGAGCAGGGACAAGACTTGTCATGATATACATTGGTTGATTATTATTATTTGTTGACAGTTTTATTAGTTCAAATGTGGAAGAAACAAGGCATCCATAATTTGAAATGTATTAAAAAATTTAAAAAATTAAGTGCACTGAATGTCCAAAGTTATGAGCACAAATTTCAAAATATAAAGATCCAAGTAAGTGAAATCCCGGAATTTCAAGAACTTTCGTATAATCGCACTGATAAAACGAGAATTTGGCACACGTACAGGTGGTCCAACAGCCAGCTCGAACCACTTCAACCAGAAACATGTTTAAAGAGGGCCTGACAATTACGTATTGAACTTCACTAAATAATAAATGTGAACCAAATTGGACTTTCCACAACACAACCAAGCAAAATTAATGGCCTGCACATATTAAGCCGCGTTAACCAATCTCTGCATTGATTAACACTTATTTGAAACCTTAATTAGAATGTTTGCCTGCTCAAGCGAGTCACAGGATGAGTCACAAAGGATGTGACCCGAGAGGAGGGGTCAAGGTCACAAGGTTACTCATAAACACTGCCAGTAAATGCAGCAATGGTTTATCACCACGCACAGCATGCAATATTTACATAGTGGAACTGCTGATGTAGGCCAGAGCTCCATTTCAAATTTGTTGGCATGTAGCAAGGAATTATATCTAGTAACACAAACAGTAATGGGATACTCTGGTGTGTCCAACTTGGTAAATACAGAAAAGGCTGAGGTTTCATGGACCAACTGTTAACTCCCCAGCACATACAGCCAGTTGAAGAGTAAGGAGATATGTAGAAGAGAAAGGAGATACGTAAGGGTCGATGGATGTGTCCACTTTGGGATGGACCCCCTTGTGGCGCACTCCCTTGTGACACACCCCCTTGTGGTTCACCCCCTTGTGGCACACCCCTTTGTGGTTCAACCCCTTGAGGCACACCCATTTGCGACATACCTTACAGTTGAGCTGCTTCAGTTTGCGTGGGTTCACCTGCATCAACTTGTACACCCGCCGCTTGTACTTAAACTGCAACAACCAAGCAATGGTTGTACTTCAACTGCAACAACTATTCTTAAACTGTAATTGCACAAAAACTGGAACAATCATGCAACAGTTATACTTAAACTGTAATTGTACTTTAACTGCAACAACCAAGCAATGGTTGTACTTAAACTCCAACAACTAGACTTAAACTGCAAGTGTTTAACAATCAAGCAATGGTTTTCTAATTATAACTGAATTGTTAGATGTCTACTTCCTATCTCATTTTGTCACTTTGTCACAACGTAATCCACACAGAAGATTAAATTTACAATTCCCAGGATTTAGTAATATGGAAGACTCAGAATCATTTTCAGTGGCTTCCTAAGTTCCTATCTGGCTAAACCTGTGCCCTCTTTTCCCCTTTCAATTACCAACAGTGAATTTGAAGCTCAAAGTTTGCATTTACATTCATTTCTCCTCAAAATTCAACACATGTTTACAATAAACTTCATCAGTGCATATTTATCTCATTACTTGTACCAGACACCATTTTTGTCACAGTTTAAATTCATATTTATATTTGGTAACATTATTTTATGAATGTCATTACTCCATATATAACATACTTTATTTTGAACTTTGTTTCCAATGCCTTAAAACTTTGCATTGACAAAGGCAATGCATGTAAACTATCGGCAGGCAGCTGATGGTATAATATAGGTTTGGTGCCAATGCCACACTTTGAGTTTGAATTGTGCAGCGGCATGAACAGTCATATACTTTTGTTCGGGGCAAGTTTTAAACCACCATCCGTGCTTTACTAGAAGATATTGTCATTGTATGTATTATACACTTAGTGTAGTAGTACTTTAGTTTGGGAGATTGCATTTTATGTATGGTTACATATAATATGTTATGGTTAATTATGTGACATGTGGTTACATAATAATAAAATGCACGTCAATCTTTATGTTCACCAACTACCTTGAGTTACTTTGTTTTACTAAGGTACTGTCCTAAATATGTAGGCAGATTATGTGCTGGAAGCAGCCATCTTAAATAATGTAATTTGCACCTGTTTTCCACTTTAACCAGCATGATAAATTTAGCAATTTTACCATGACAATGCTATGGAGTCATCATACTAAACTGCATAACTTAAAAGTGCATCATCAATTTGATTATTTTGCTCATCTTATTTCAAACTCATTTTGCAAAAACTCAAACCTACCTAGTACCTAATTATTTAATTCTGCATGCAGAATTTATTGAAGTGAAAATGTTGAAAACTCAAAAATTTCGCAGTTATGATAAAATTTCACAACTTTGTCATGTGATCCGCGAGAGGATGGAAGTCACGGCCATGATCAGCCTTGACCCCGTAAAGTGTTTACTGTTTTGGCTATCCACTATTTTAAACCTTACCAGATATAATAACTAAAGTCAATTCTTTTGATGATTTAAAAAAAATATGCACTTTTTAATTAACCCAACTGCGAATATTACTTAAACTATTCACGCATTACATATTAGGATATCAACGAACTGGATTCATGATAGGCTAAATCGGTTGAGGATGGAGTTTTAACTTAACATATTACATTGTGAATGTGCACCTAGTACTTATAGTAATGAGCAAGATTACAACTTTCATTACGTCCGAGACCTGAGCTCACCTGAGCTCGCACCTGTCACCTGTTTTAAATAATCGTTAATGGTAATATTAATGCCATTCGTTGCTATTCAGACAGCCAGATTAGCGAGACTAAATGCTAAAACAATGCTTTAATCAATACTATACTGTTTCACTCACGTGGCATTTATTTGTCTAACACCTAACATGTTGGCATTCAGTACAAATTCTGTTAATGCAAGGCAATAATTCAGATAATCTGCGACATGGGGCATGCATATACCATACAGACGAGTACAAACGTGCAAACTTTGTCGCCTGAAAACGTTTATATTTCACCCAGTTTATCACTGATTTTTCCAGGAAAAACATCTACCTGAAGAATGCACGACAACGATTCCATGTAACATCATAATATACACACATTACATACATACGTGTAATGGATGGATTGTCAAGAAACGTATGATTTGATAAGTTTTTGGGTTGCCAATATTGCAAAGTTATACTTAAAAATGCTGGCCAATACTTTCCATAAATGTGAACATTAAATTATTAACACTGTCCCTCTTTCATTAGACAGATGGATGGGAACAAACCTCAAGGTAGCCGATAGGCCCGGGAAGAGGATAGTCCTTGAGCATTCTCTCCTCATCCAAGAACTTGCCTGCCTTGCCATTGGCAGGTGGGCTGTACAAGCCATAGTTGAGACCATCCTTCAGATCCTGTCACAAACACACAGAAGTTGACAGTCACAAACGTTTGACTTTTTTAATGACTATTTATTTAATTTTTTATTTAATTAATTATTTATTTAATTATTAATTACTTTTTAGTAACTTTCTAATAACTTTTAATAATTACTTTTTAAGTACTCATTTAATGACATGGACATTTTATTATTTATTCTTTTATTAACATATTTAACTTTTACAATTTATTCATTATGTGATTCACCTCGGACTGGTACAAGCGAAACATGTACCTCACGTCTGTAACACGAACATACTCTTAATAGTAATAACAATAAAGATAAGTAACAAAATAAATCTGGTAGTGTTGTATAAAAAAGATGTTTTACTCCACATGAATACAGTGGTGACATCTAATGTGTCGTACCTTGCCGAGTGTAACAAGGACTTGTTGCTTGGCTGTCCACACGGAGTCATCGGGGCTGAACTGGAGACATCGCTGTAACAAAAAGTAATAAATACTATCCTGCCTGCATAAATAATCTGTATGCATGCGTGCATGCGTGTGTGTGCATGCATGCACGTGTGTGTGCAAGCAGGGGCAAGCGGGCAGTGTGGGTATTTGCACGCATTTGGGTGTGGTGTGTGCACATGCGTGTTTGTGTGTGTGCGTTGTGTGTGCGTTTGTGCCTGTGGGGGTGAATGCTTAAATGCGTTTAAATCATGTAGTGTACCCTACATTCTTCCCAGCAAGTAAACAACCACGGTTGACCATAAGTGCCCACCAGTTTTGAAGTACTGACACACTTATGTAATGGCAGTGTTCAGGTTGACTACCAGCACCATCATCACTTGAAGGTAGCAGCCCTGGGAGTAGCTGCTAACTGACCATCATCCCATTAACTCATGGCATGATGCCATCACCTATACATCATGATGCACCAGGAGTATAATGCCATCTATACCAACAGGCAACAGAAATATCTCTCTCTAAAGCATAGTTAACACTATGACAACATTAAGCCTGAAGTCATCTAAAGGAGACAATTTAAATTGGGCTTGTTTTCTGTAACTTGTAAGCAACAACAACATGCTCTGCCTGGCTAGCTGCCTTTCATGCAGACTGTGCCTAGCCCTGATTGCCTTGCCTCAGGGTATAATTAGAGTGCAGGAATCTGTCCACATCTGCATACATTTAGTGCACCCAGCCAGAGGTACAGTTAGCTGCCTTTGGGAAGAGGGTGCCCAGGGGAAGAAACAGATAAGGACAATACAACATAATGCACCTGGAATGGGCAAGTAGGCCATTAGCTCTATCAGCACAGATACCTGTGGCAGTGCTTCACAACATGCACACAAAGAAACATGGCCAGTTATCACAGGCAATCTTAGATTGGACACTGCTGGCCCTAGCAACTGACCGTTCATAACAATAAAAAAATGTGTTTTGACTTGTATATTTTATCTTCGCTATATAACTGTGTATGTAAGAGTGGATGTGATTGATGGCCCATTGAAAATCACGTGATAAACGTGACATGGTCACCATCGTGAAATAAAGCTTTTACTACTACAACTACTACTACTACAATAGTCATTTAGTCGCATCTCTGACTCACTGTATATGTATGCCAGTAGCACAAGTGGTAACTGATCCTCTGGGTTCCCTGGGAGTAGCATAGCATAGGTCTTGCATAGCAAAAAATAATTTTACATGATTACAAAATAACTTCATAATTAAAATTTTTTATAATATAATTTATATACACACACGTACATACATATGCCCTATGTACACACACATAAGTGTGTGACTGCTAGCAGCGTGAATATGTTTAAAAACAAGGTTGACACATGTCGCAGGATGGCGGATTACACATAGATTAAAAATGTTGGACTCTCGATAAGCCAATGGCTTCCTTGTCGACGTGCCATCTGGGTGTTTGTCTTGGATAGCAATCTTGTTAATATAATACAAATCATACATACTGTATTCTACCTGTTAAGTGTACATGCCCTAATTTACGCACACCCATTTTTTTATCAGCAGAATCCATATTTATTGTCATTTGACTAGTGTGGAACAACTGAAGTGTCGCCATCTGGTATTAAACTGTTGGCACCACTTTTCAGTTGTTCTACACTAGTCACCAAATGACACCACTAGTGTAAACAGTTACCTTATTGTTTAGAGAAACAAATTTTGGTGTAGGCTTTAAGAACAGATTCCCTGACATTTTTTATGGCCCACCTTTTTTCCTTAATAGACTAAAGATGGTATGTCATATACATGTTGTGTATGATTATTTTTATTGCTACACATTATCATAGATATAGCCACTTTGACCATAGGTGTTTGTTGACCATTGGAGGATGCAGACAAACACTAGGACCTGGACATTTTGAGAAGATAACACAATGCCTTATCTATGACACCTGACTTAAACTGCAATCACACTGTTTATGAGTTTGTTATGTGATCAAGGTAACAGGTTAACAAGACTATCCATCATTTATCAGAGCACTCACAACAAACACTGTAAAATTCCTGTTTGTGTGTGCGTGCGTGCATGCGTGCGTAAGTGCGTGTGCACGTGCGCCTGGATGCAATGCATAATTTATGATACTTAAAAAACATTTCAATAAAAATGCAGATATTAGCATTTTAGATGATCAATCGAACCTCATGTTATTTTCACTGCACACAGTACCACATATTGGGCTGTCTAAAACTACTTTCCTCCATCAGTCTGCAGAGACATGGCTACCAGCACCTTGGTCATGAACATGTGTGGGAAGGAAAGCTGTTATCAGATGGCACACTTACAGATTAGATATCAGTAGAGTCTGTGTACAAAAGAGAGGTATGGCAACTCTGAATATTAAGAGATTATCCCTGGTGCTTTGTTTAATTTGGGCTACCCAACAGGGTGTCCAGATCAGGCCAGGGTGACAGTAACATGACAGGGTGTCCATTTCAGGCCAGGGTGTCCTATAAGGACAGGGTGTTAGTGTCAGACCCAGAGTCCATATCAGGTGAGAATGTCTATACCAGACTGGGGTATCCATTTCACCCCTGGGTATTTCTGTCAAGGGTGTGGCAATCACCCTGTTCACATCAGCCCAAAGAGATATGCTGATAACTGCCCTCTGAAGGTAGTGTTCAGTAAGCTCGAAGTCTGTACCTGTCATCTCAGATGACCACCAGCAAGGTGGGTCCACACCCAGAGGACAGCCTCTAATCTGCATGTCCTGCTGGCTTGTACACAACCCCAGACAGCTTCCTGACTGACCACACACCACAACAACTGGACAAGAAACGTCAAAAGCTAAATCTTAGTTGAGAAACTTGTGTGTGCAACAAAGAGTTGTCGTCGCTCTCCTCTTTATCCCTGAAGTCCAGGATGAGGCTGGCACTGATACTGGTCCTTGATTGCTTGTTTTCCTTCTTCCGCCACTGATCCCGTTTCACTGCCGTCTCCACTCCCCATCCCTTGCTCTCGTTCTCCACTCTCCTCCCAATCCCGCCAAAATCTCTCTTCACGCAGTCCTCCCATCTCAGTCTCGGTCTTCCTCTTCTCCTTCTACCCTCCACTCCGAGCACAAAGTGTATGAGATGTATATTCATGGAAATGTACAATTTGTGTCAATGCGGGGTAGATCAGTTTGTACAAATTTCTGGCCAGGTGTACATCCATTTATATAAATATCTGTATAACACCATTACAGACAAGCCAAATTTGTATGCATATGAACAACATGTCATATACAGTTTGGTTGGACCTCAGAAAATAATATTTTTATATGTTAACAACACATCTAGATCTATAAAAGGTTTCATCAGACAATGCAGCACTGTTCAGGGCAACCAACAATGATGCATAACTTGATAACCTGTGGCTAAGTATGATCTACAGCCACCTGGGAATTGGCCAATATTTTACAGGGACACTAATGTAAAGCAAACAATATCTGTACATCAGATATGGATGTCGAGAGAGACTGCAAACATGGGCAACATTCCGGCCGTATCGATTTGTTGCATTAACAGTGAGTCATGGCACAGAGGAGAGAAAACTGATATTGCATGTAATGTTGCTTCACAAGCGGAAACTTTCATATATGACGCATTTTATAAGTGGTTCATTCCGCAGCATTGCCATTGCTTCCATGTTACTATTGTGTCCATGTTACTATTGTGTCCATGTTACTATTGTGTCTATGCTAGTATTTTGTCCATGTTACTATTGTGTCTATGCTAGTATTTTGTCCATGTTACTATTGTGTCCATGTTACTAAGTGTGTCCACAATACTATTGTGTCCATGTTAGTATATTGTCCATGTTACTATTGTTTCTATTTTACTATTGTGTCCATGTTAGTGTTGTGTCCACATTACTATTACATTTGCGTCACTTCTGTGGCTGTGTCATAAATATATTGAAGTCACTATCACATCCATGTCAACATAATGTCCATTCTATTACTGCACTGATGCCACTATCATGCCTATGTCATTATCACGTCCGTGTCACTATCACGCCCATGTCTCTATTGTGCCCGTGTCACTACGGTGCCCATGTTAGTGTCACTAATGTGTCCATGTCACAATAGCAGCCATGTCACTATCAAGTCCATGTTGTGTCTACATCACTATCGTGTCTATGTGATGCATCCTTGTGAAAAATAGCATGCAACCAGCCAATGTAACACACTAGTTATTTTGTCCACCTATCAGTGTGACATTGACCAATGACTGCCTGTCTGTTGCCTGATAACATTAAGCTGGAGCCATAGGTTCACAGAGTCCCCAGTGTTCACTGTTATTCAAGCTGTCATGTTAATAATAAATAATGCACCAATAAGTCATACATTCATTTACACTGTGCCACATATCCAGGCGAGCGCTTGCGTAGGCGCATACAATAAGCCATCAGTTTGTAATACTTGAAGTGTAGGACACAAATAAAATGAGCTGATCAGATTTAAGATCTTGTTCAGGTGATTAAAGACAACACTTCAACAATTGAAGACATTTTTCTATGACAAATTCAATGCAAAACAGCAAAAAAAAATAAAAAAACGTTAGTAGACTTGTACCATTCCACATTAGTTTCAGCATAGGGCCTAATTTGGTGAAATCAAATTGAAGGCCTTTTAAATACAGTTCTTTCCCATTTTAGAAAGCTTAAAAAGCAAGATTCTACTGAAGCTGGTCTTTTAGTATTTACCAGGATATGTGTAGCATCTAATGCTAGCTGTACATTGCTAAACTGTTGTTGCAAGTCGTGTTTATTCGACGTAGTCATGTTTATTTGACTTATAACGGATCAGTTTGCAATTTTACGCTGGCGAACAACTCAAAGAAAACTTGAGTCGCCGGCGCAACAGTTGTTGAATCGATTCCATAATTGAATTGTCATAACAAAAGTTTAGCGATGTATGCCTAGCATTAAGCCCTGCATGCACCCTGATAAATACTGAGTCTTATTTTAGTTGAAGTGAAAAGTGGGTATACAATTTGTTATTACACAGTTCTAAGAACATCTTAATATTTAATGTTGACTGATGGAGTAAGCAGTGCTTTCAGATTGATCTGGTGTCAACTGAATTGGGAAAGTGGTACAACTGATTTGCAGATTAACTTCCTATTAATTGTGCTGTGTTTGTACAACTGTACAATACTGAATGATGTGCATTCAACCATGATGATGTGATGTATAATTCTGCTTCCACCATTCATGTCAAATCTGAGCAATATGTACAAATACTGAATGATGTGCATTCAACCATGATGATGTGATGTGTCATTCTGCTTCCACCATTCATGTCAAATCTGAGCAACATGTACAAATACTGAATGATGTGCATTCAACCATGATGATGTGATGTGTCATTCTGCTTCCACCATTCATGTCAAATCTGAGCAACATGTACAAATACTGAATGATGTGCATTCAACCATGATGATGTGATGTATAATTCTGCTTCCACCATTCATGTCAAATCTGAGCAACATGTACAAATACTGAATGATGTGCATTCAACCATGATGATGTGATGTGTCATTCTGCTTCCACCATTCATGTCAAATCTGAGCAACATGTACAAATACTGAATGATGTGCATTCAACCATGATGATGTGATGTGTCATTCTACTTCAACCATTCATGTCAAATCTGAGCAACATGTACAGCCAATGAGTGTTTCCAAGAAGATGAGGGTAAATAAATAAATAGAAAATGTTGTTTTACTGACAGTGAGAAAGTTTTGTTACAATTGATAAATATGTAATTTTGCACAAAGTGCCTCCCTTTAATATTTAAGCTCAATAACTATACTAATTCTCTTGTAGTGAATCCAGAAGCTAGTCGTCTGCTAGTATTATAATCATACTTTCATTTCTGATAAAAGTTATAAAGACAGTTATCATTACATATGTGATTCATTTCCCTTTATATCTATGTGATCTTCTATTTTCCCAGATCCCATACATTTTAAACGAGTTGGTAAGTTGAACCCCTTTTTTCTCAATTGAACAACTGGGATTAGATTAGTACTGAGTACATTATGCTCACACGGCACAGAGCTAATGTAGAAGTCTACTCAGCATCACTCCCTCACAGACAGCTACAACAATAGTAGGATTTGGTGGCTCAGCAGTTAGAGTGCCAGACTGCCAATCCATCCATTTTGAAACCTGGTCATTTTGTTCATCCCATATTACACTTTCAAGACACTAAACGCCGTATGTTAATGTGTAACCTGTCATGGACTCACAGAGTGGTGGTCTCTATCTCTAACACACCAATGTGTAACCTGTCATGGACTCACAGAGTGGTAGTCTATCTCTAACACACCTATGTGTAACCTGTCATGGACTCACAGAGTGGTGGTCTATATCTCTAACACACCAACGTGTAACCTGTCACAGACTCACAGAGTGGTGGTCTATATCTCTAACACACCAACGTGTAACCTGTCACAGACTCACAGAGTGGTGGTCTATATCTCTAACACACCAACGTGTAACCTGTCACAGACTCACAGAGTGGTGGTCTATATCTCTAACACACCGATGTGGTGAATGCACCCAGCTGAACAATACTCATATCACATAATAATTGACAAGAACAACCTACCGTCAACTTTGTCTCCGGCATGCCAATTTTTATGTAGATGGCATTGTCTCCGGAGTCTGCCGCCGATGACTCAATGCCCGAGTCGTCCTCGTGCTCACGGTAACTTGTTGTGTCCATCATGAGTGACCACAACCTTGACCCTAGATGATGACCTCTGAAAATAAGATAACCATCACAGTTAAAAGATGCCAAATTAACAGCTCAGGAAAAATTTCAGGAAACAGGAACAGTATATTTGTCCAAATGACAACAAGATTATTAATGGAGAAATCTTGATTATACAAATATTAAAAAATGTAAAACAAAAACAATCGGTAAATAAACTGCAAATAATACATCGAACAGTATAAAATAAAAAATCAATGTTCAATGTAACTATCGGACAGGAAAGTCTTATTAAGACCGAAAAAGGTCACTATATTATTGTAGGAGCCACAGTTCCAAAGTACATTAAAAAGAACGACTTTTGAAAGCAAGATGTCCATTACATTATCATTATGCTAGGTTATGTTCTGAATTATCAGATACATTTATCACACTCTCATGTGAGGTAACTTTAAAATAATCCGCCCTCATGTGAATCACCCTGACAGTGTCACAAGAGGCATAACATAAATTGGACAGTTGATGACCACCACTACTAACAGCCACATGCTGGCCAGTGATGTGGGTAGGTGCAATGATAAAACTCAACCTCAATGCATGTCTGCAAAACCCCGACGCCAATCAACAACTAATATCCTACAACTGAGACACAGCAACTCTAAGAAAAAATACGAGGGGGGCTCCAGGTGTATGTGTCAACGCGGTTGACATTCTCGCAACCGAGAGGTGGGCGGTGGCCGATAGTTAAGACATTCCTGTTCAGGTGACCTCTGATTATGTCAGGTGTTGCCCTAGGACTTCCACATACAAAGGTGGAGTGATGCCAGACAGGAAGGGATATACATCCCGGGCAGGAGTCGGTTGAATATAGACTACAGGCTTGCTGGCTTGGTTAACAATATGACGACAGCTCCAGGGTGAAGTCTGGTAACACAAGCGAGGCAGTGATATGGAGATACACCTGAGTAACTGTAGCATGATACATTACCGAAACAATGACCAACTTGTAAATGGTACACAAGATACACCAACACCAGGATACACACTGCGGGAAAAAATTCAAGAAGTGTAAGCATCTTCAGAATCAATAAAACGCCTTCGTTCTCGATTGTCAGTTCCACGGTTTCTAGATAACAAAGAGCCTACAACCCAGAATACGTGACGCATCCCACTGTGTACAGTGACAACGTTAAAGAGGTGTTTGAGATGTGCCCACAAGGCATTGTTAAAACTGATGCCTCAAAACCATGACTCACTACTTTAGAAATGTTCTACACTGAAGAAAAAGCATGCCAACATACAGGCAATGGACATAATTCTGTACTTTTTAATGCCAGGCATGTAGGCATATTTATACTCAAACAGAAAAAAAAATTCAATACTAAATATTTCAAGCAATCATAGAAAAAGGCATACAAACTATGAGCATTGAGACGTTCATTAGTTCATTAAAAAGTATGAAAACAGCCATTACTAACCACGGCAAATATTATATCATTACATGAGCACTGCACAAGTACTGTCAAGTATTAACTTTATAAAATATTACACAGAGCATTACCACTGAACATCTCAGGGACAACCTAGGAGAGGCCACATGTCATGCAGATTTGGGAAAATACAGTTAAAAAATCTCACAACTGAAACTTTTGTTGACAGTCCAGTCCAGTTAACTATTCTTACAGTACACTGTCTCATTGACTTCAGCACCAGGAATTGCATGGCACACCCGACTGGGAAACAGCCCCAACCACCACCCTGCCATTGGGAACAAGAACCCCAGAAGTCACAAGGTCAACCTGCCTCTCCCAGAAGTTGATTTCACCATCCCAGTTAGCAGTTACATGAGCCACATTCAAACAACGTCGGTGGGCGGCAGGTGTGCACAAAAACAACAGCTACAGTATTTCCACCAGCCGACTGAACAGAGCCCACAGATTCCGGAGTCTTGTACAAAAAGTGTTCACCAATACACTTTGGTCTGTACTGTGCACGGGGTGAGACAACTTGATCTGACCTGTCCAAGGGAGTGTTAGACTGCTTGGTTTCTATCAGTCTCCCTCCATGGTCTGGTAGGTGATGTCTAGTAACAGAGTCTGGAAGATGGAGCCAATAAACAGAGACAGCCAACAAACATCTGGGAGTTGATGCCAATTATCCATTAGGACAACTCTATTAGTGTTAATGGCAACCAGCTTTAAAGGCTGTTATGGACCATTGCTATATGTGAACATTACATTTACAAGACAATAAAACCAACTGCAAATTTAAACAGATGTGCTAAAGTAATATATATATTTATTGATCCATGGAAACATTAGAACCTGTGGCATATAACAGACGTATACACCAAAATATACAGAGTGCACAGCACACAGAGGTACCCACAGATACAGCACATACACAGAAGTACCCACAGATGTACCCACCTCAATGAAACACTCCAAGATGTGAACATTTTGTTACCGAAACTACAGCACACAGTAGATAGAGACGGTCAGGATGTGGCCAACTTCAGCACCATTACGTTAGGGGGACACACCAGCAGATGTAGACAGTCAACCAGCCAACACATGCACCTCCCAGTCTATATTTACAGTCATGATCCAACTTGCCAACTGGTCCCAACCCTATGCATCCACAGCATCTATTTCAGGTGAAGTAACAATCCCCAGCTGTTTCACACCAACAGTGGCCCCCATTTATGGCATTCAGTGCTGCCCTCTACCAAAATATCAGTACGCAGTTTTACGCATAATGGCGCTGACTTATGCTTCACCTATGTTTTATGCCACTGGAATTTCTGTTTCTGACCTACGTTTTATGCCACTGTAATTCCACATAAGCTTTTAAAACATTTTATCTGGACAATGTCTTTGATTAAGCGATAGCGATGCCCAAGACACTTTAACTGGAATGTTTTAGTTAAATTATTGATAATATGTATTTTACCCATATCTTTCCTAACTCGATAAGCTACACATTTTTACTGAACTTATTTGAGTCCATTGTATCTTTACTGCACTTTACAATATACTCCCTTACATAATTACTTAATTATTTTAAGCGGTACTATATTTATCTGTATATGTTTTAAACTCAAGACCCTGGTTTATCATGGATAATTTTTAATCATTAAGTTTATTATTATTATTAAGCAAATAAGTGGAATCACCAATGACTGGACAAACTCAAAGCATCAAAACTACCATTTAATCTACCACATGTTCGACTTTTCCAAAATTCAAATATGGCCTTTTTCACTAGAGAAAATTTATCACAAACGTGACTATGTTCAATTACCACCCACACTATTCTGAATTCTCCGAACAATAACTACAGTTAACCAAACAATTCTAATTACAGTCATTCTACAGCACAGATGACAGGGTACAAGAAAACAATACCTCGGTTTCAGAGTCATTGTTCACAAAATACCAGAGTTATTCCGTGCATGACCCATAATTGTACAAGTCGTACATTTGACTGTAATGGTACACTTACGAAACACTCCAGTCTGCACTGGAACATCAGATAACGTGATGACACTGTCCACAATCACTGTTCGTCCCAGGCTATGTTCTTTCATTCCAGATAATACTGAAATAAATTCCTCAAGAATTACATCCCCTATTCATTACGTAACTAAAATAATTCCTCCCATCAAGCACACCCACGTGTTTCTGATGTCAGTGAGGCTTAATCTAAAAACAGAACCAGGACTTTCACCTGACAGCACGAAGGCCTCGTAGACAACAGGTAAACGTCATGCCATAAAACATGTTCCGTTTATTCCAAGCCGCACAAAGGGCAATCACGCAAGCCTTTGTGGCCAATTTACATAACAATTGTGTCTTCTCCGGAATGATTTACATCCGATTCTCTAAGCGGACATGCCCGCCCCAACAGTTACACCTCTGTCTGTTACCCCGTGTCAGCGGCACGCATAGAGATCACCTCCGCTCTGTTCTTGCCCAATCAGGCCATTATCTCATACTGGTCTTCTTTAGCACTGTGCAGCGCCAGGATATGACTATTTGGCGGAACCCCACCCCCACGCCTAACGACCACGCTTGTATTAATATCACCTTAGAAATGCGACTACTTTTACACCTCCATCCATAAAGTATTTACATTAATGTCTTGCCTTTAGACAGACATTCGGACTTGGACAGATTCAGAATTAGGACCACCTCCAACTTAAGACCACACTTACAATTCCCATGATTGGTATTAAGCAACTTAAGAAATGTAACCACTTTTCCCACTCTCCAAAATATTGATAGTTAATAAAGAACACCTAGACTGACCATTCAGAAATAAGACCATGTTAAACTAGACCCACAGTTGGTCCGTCTTCAGGTTCTACCAAGTGTTTCTTTCCACAAGTTTATTGTCACATGATGATCCTTTTAATGGTTTTTAGTGGTTGAAAAAAACATAGGCATGGTGCTCAAATGCCAAGTGCAGTTTAAACATAACAAATAAATCATCTACATTAATCATAATCAAATCTACCTACAACTGCAAGAATGCAGACAAGTCAGACATCTTGTCTGCACCTGATTTGGTGCTATCAAAACCCACAAAACTGCCTGCAGAAATTGGCCTGAGACAACAGTCTGGGCTATTTACTTAGTGGTAGATACTAGGCATTCCTGGCAGTAATAATTTGAAATCAGATATATTTTTATGTATCCTTTGATGTTGTAATAATACAAAACACACACGTAATTAGCAATAAAGTGAATATATGTCCTACATGAATTTTACTTAAGAATTATATCTTAATTTTATTCTAGCCAACATTCCTTTTTAATTTAACTTACTGATATAACAATGAGTCATAACACAGTCTTATATGTATTTTTTTTGCATAATTTTTATTTTATAATTTCATGTATTTTATGTAAAATGCATTGGGCTTTGAAGGAAACAGCGCCAGATAAAAAAAATTATTTATTACTAAATTATTATTATTACATTGTTTAGAATCATCCATCAACAAATCAAATAATAAATAAAAAATAATAAAATTACACCTGTATCATCATATGGATGGATATTTGAGTTTGTTCACTGGTGCATGTCACTGCACGACAACTGTTACTAAATCTGTTCCTAAATCTGTTTTATTGCATGCATGAGTGCATGATCTGTCAGCTGTCAGTCTCATAATGACCACACCATAACAAAGAAGTCTTACATTATGCAGTCGCAGTTAATTAATACTTCACAAACAATAGCTATGCTAACTACCGTATTCTACCTAACAAGAGTACAATACGCTTGACAAAAAATTGGGCCATGGAAAAATGTCACGGAATCTGTTCTTATAAGCAATAGCATACACCAAAAATTTTTTCTCTAGACATTAAGGTAACTGTTTAACGCTAGTGGTGCCATTTTGGTAACTAGTGGAGAAAACTGAAAAATGGTGCCAACCGTTTAACACCAGATGGCTACACTCTTCAGTCATTCCACACTGGTCAAATTACAATTATGGATCCTGCTGATTAAAAAGGGGGTGTACGCTAATTAGGGCATATACATTTAATAGGTCGAATAGGGTATCCCTAACAGGTCGACCTAGCTATTTAGTGACAGAACACCAGCTAAGCAACACAAGGCCAGACTAAACTACAATTTCCCCGACTCTGTTTTTCCCTTAAAATTGTCCGTTTAAAGTTGGGTAAAATTAAAGTATGCATTTTAGGTATTCGTGAAATGATACAGTGTATATGTGTGGAACGTTCTAAGCCAAAACATCATAAAACTTCCTTAGGATTCTAGATGGGGTAGGGGAGTTGGTGGCTGCTGGATTCAGAATCACACATGCCCTGTATCTAATGCCAGACACATCACAGATGATCAGTCGACCAGTAAAATACATAGATCACACCAAGCGAGTTGGCAACAATTAGAAATGTTTACCAATGCCAGCGGTTTAAAACAACTGTTCAATTAAGGTTATTTCATGGAACAGTGTACAGTAGTGTCGCAGGTGAATGTTTCCTGGAGAAAGTGTAGACCAATATGAGCAGTCATAAGAACCATTAAAAATTAATTTACAAACTTCCTTCATCATGAATGGACATACAAATCTACAGCACTGACCAGAATTTTACCAGAGATTCTTCAAAGTCCCTGATTAAAGTAACATTCGAGCAGGCATCACAACGTTGCTCGTGACACAATCAGCATCACATGTTTAATGTGTACCATTTGCTACATTTAATTTATAAGGTGACAAAATGATATTGCTGCAAGCACTGGTAATGTTTATCACCACCTGTAACATGTTGACAACCCAGGCTCAGCTACTGATGATGAAGCTGATGATGATGACAATGATGAATGTGTTGTCACCTTGCTGCACTAAGTCCTGCAGGTGTTGTCACAATCATCACACACCTTTATCCCTCATCTCCACTGGGGGCTCTCTCAAAATCAACTCTTATCTAAAACTATTAAAGGACAATGTCAAGCACAAGACACTATCTCCCTCTTGGACAACAGTCACCTGACAATCCCACAAAGAGAATAGTGAGGGGTATGGGAGGGGGTCCAAATGGGAACACCCAAATGTTGTCACAGTTACAAAATAAATCAATGACATTTTCTGCTCATTTTCTACATCTGGAGAAGATATTATTGCTGGAGCTTGTAAAAATGGGCTAATTTGCCAGGGCTTGTAAGATTGGGCTAGATTGCCATGGCTGGTAAAATTGATCTAGATTGCCAGGGCTAGTAATATGGGTCTAAATTGCTAGGTATAGTAAGATTGGGCTAAATTACCAGGGATGGTAAAACTGGGATAACTTGCCAGGGATGGTAAGATTGGGCTAAATTACCAAGGATGATAAGACTGGGATAACTTGCTAGGGATGGTAAGATTAGAATAAATTGCCAGGGATGGTAAGATTGGGCTAAATTATCAGGGATGGTAAGACTGGGATAAATTGTCAGGGATGGTAAGATTTGGATAAATTGCCAGGGATGGAATGACTGGGCTAAATTGCCAGGGATGGTAATATTGGGCTAAATTACCAGGGATGGTAAGACTGGGATAAATTGTCAGGGATGGTAAGATTGGGCTAAATTGCTAGGAATGGTACGACTGGGCTAAATTGCCTGGGCTTGTGGAAGTTGCTGATATACAATTAGACCCTGGATGCTCATTAGCCACTTAAGTTGTCTCCTGTGAAGTGTACCTGGCTTCCTTATGGGGCTTCCCACGTTGCTCCAGTTAGCTGTGCTGGGGGTACACTGTTGTTGTAGACCTCTTGGTTGGCTGGTCAACTTGATTTGCTTTCAATAGACAGCTCCATCCCGACCTCCCACCTTCGCAGCACTAGCTTGCTCTCAGACACTCAGGAGTACTGAACAGTATCATCATCATCACCCATTAGTCGGCCAGGGCCAGAGCATGGACGAACCATTTCCATAAAGGTCGACTGTTCATTAGCGATGGAAGGTCAGCCACTCATAAAGGTTATTACAGCTCAGTTTGTTGCATGTTTTTCTTTTTTTCCCTCTTTTTTAATGCCATGAGGTGTCCACTGCCCTGAGCGGGTGTCCACTGCTGTGAGTGGGTGTCCACTGCCGTTAGTGGGTGTCCACTGCCATGAGTGGGTAACCACTGCCGTGAGTGGGTGTCCACTGCCATAAGCGGGTGTCCACTGCCATGAGTGGGTGTCCACTGCCCTGAGCGGGTGTCCACTGCCATGAACGGGTGTCCACTGCCATAAGTGGGTGTCCACTGCCATGAGTGGGTATCCACTGCCATGAGTGGGTGTCCACTGCCATGAGTGGGTGTCCACTGCCATGAGCGGGTGTCCACTGCCATGAGTGGGTGTCCACTGCCATGAGTGGGTATCCACTGCCATGAGTGGGTATCCACTGCCATGAGTGGGTGCCCACTGCTATGAGTGGGTGGGTATCCACTGCCATGAGCGGGTGTCCACTGCCATGAGCGGGTGTCCACTGCCATGAGTGGGTATCCACTGCCATGAGTGGGTGTCCACTGCCATGAGCGGGTGTCTACTGCCATGAGCGGGTGTCCACAAGATATTGACACAGGTTCTTCTTTGTCGCAATAGCAGTGACCAGTTAGTCGGAGACGTGTCATTTGAATCTTGTCTCAGAGCTTGACTACCCCTCATAAAGTTTATTGTTTGTTAGCCTATTGGTCAGTGTACAACTGGTCAATGACTCCATCCACCACTGGTGGTCAGTTAGCTGATACCCAGTGTCATAGGGTAGAAACTGGCTTGGTGCTCACCTCATGACCCCTAAACATTGGGTCAAACCCCAGTTTGGCATCCACTTAGTCACTTCATAAAAATCGGTTACAACCTGTCTACTAGCACCAGGCATATGGGTATAGGAAGTTGGAAATATATATATATATCTTTTGGAAGAGACACTACCCCTTCTACCCAGGGTAGATCTCACAGGGAATCATCTCTCACATGGAGGGAGCAAATGTATAACCTGTCACGGACACAGAGAGCCATAAAACTGCTCCCACTCCCACCATAACTCCGAATATAAGTAACCACATAAGAAATACAAACGAAACCACAGAGCAATGTTGCCAAGAAATGACTCTTTGTGCACAGCAGCACAGCAGTGATCACAGGCATGTGGTTAAGGGTGGGCGGTTACCCCTGCAGGTAACAAATGGCAAACCATATCCCTGTTTAAACCTCCCTTTGTTGTGCAGTGTTACCCTTCAGCTGTTCCCAACTTGAGTTGACCAGATGGTGTCCAGTTGAGCCCCCAAGCAGCCAGCTAATGGTCACTTGACTGGAGGGTTAAGTAGTGGAATGTACAGCCTTCATTCCGAGTCACCATACATCAACATTAAAATCAAATGAAGCAATATGAATGCGAGTCAGTAGGAGAGCACAAACTATGTTGGCCATGCATCTTGAGACAGCTGTCACAGAACACACATGCGCACACACGCACGCATACATATGCACGAGCACACACGCGTGCGCATACACTCACTCGTACACGCACACACATGATACACACTGTTTCACAGCTTTACAACTAATTACTGAAGCGTGCATACTAAGGAGAACCAGGTGGCATAAACTACGTCTTACCAACACCTGACTACAACAACCAGGCAAGTACACAGTGGGACTTGATAAGGTTTACCACTGATTTAATCCCACAAGGATTTCACAGAGTAAAATATATATGGGCATGCGTCTATATGAATACAACAATCAGTTACAATACTAACAAGTTATGACAACATCTTCAAGTATGTAAACCACCTGACCTCTTTACCTGGCCATCTGACCCCATTTCTTGTCTATCCACTTTCTATAATCACCCATACTTTCATTCTGTACAATGAAATCGCTGACCACTTCCCCTCTCCCCACCTATAATCATGTGCAGCTCCTTTCTGTTCGTCTGTCCCACCCTAACGTCACTCACCTGTGTTAACGACGCTACACCGACATAACAGATTTGACACTAATATTCCATATGCGCAGTTGACAACGTTGATCAGCTGTTGACAGCCACAGTATGTGTGACAGTGCGGATGCCGTGTACGTGAAATACAGCCACGGTATGACTGGTCACTGCGGTCAGTGTGTCGCCGGAACCAGTGGGCACCCGATGACACAGCACCCATGTGACATAGCTCGAGTGTACTCAACTGTGCCCCCCGTCACTGTGGGTGTGACACAGCCGACATACTCCAGCGACCACGGCTGACATTCATAAAACTGGATCGACTGGCAATATCGTCACTGGCTTCTGCTCGGTGAAGCGCGAACACCTAAGAAAGCTGACACAGCGGATGTATTTACGGGTTGTAATTAGTGAAGGATGCTCAGCATGCCTCCCCACTAACTCACTGCACCTGAATTATGTCTCAGTGCACTTCATTTTAAATCAAAGGGTGGCTCTTGTGTCAGCTACCAAATTCTAGTCTCAGTGACTGTTTCCTGGGCCGATATACATATTTATATACTCAAAGGTACAAGGTCTAATCATTTTTATCGCAAAATGATGTTATATTTATTCAGTTTTAGGACAAATATCAAGTCTACATTGCAAATTAAACATATACTGGTCAAATAAAAAAACTGGGGGTTCAGTAAAATCCACTTGGGCAATTGAAATGTTAGAATATATATAGTTTATACTATATAACATGAATTATGGTAAAAACTATCAGACTGTACCTTTAATCTTTAATAATTTTACATTCTCTATTTATTTGTAGTGCATTGTATTTCATATATTTTACTTGTCTTGTTTTGTATATATACAATTCCCGAGTTTATCAACAGTTGGCTGGCCATACATTCGATCTTCACCAATCATCAATGCTCGACTTTGTGCCGCTAAATTATTGTCAAGCATTATATCTCAGCCAAGTACAACTATGTGCCAATGTAAATGCCTTATCTACCAGCTGGTCAATTGCTTGGCTATCTGCTAATCTAACCTGACGCTGTAGCAAAATATACCATCATTATTATTAACATTGATTTTATTTATCATGTATAAGGTATTGGACTGTGGGTCGTGTGGCAGACATTTAATCAAAAAGGTCTAAGTTGAAAGGGTAGGTGCTTGAACCCTCTTGTACCATTCAAAGCAGTGCAAAGTTATTTACCCCACATTACCCCATTTCACTCAGCTGCATAAATGTGTAGACAGTGGTGGAATTATGTCAACGAATAACAATTTCATGCAATAATTGCAGCATGACTGAATGCTTCCCAGAAAAGTTGAGTTGATGTTGGAATTAACAGGTCTGCTGGATGTGAAGTGCAACACAAGACAAACGCTTGAGGGAACCATAGATACATTTCAGTCTTGAGTGTTAGTTAAGCTCCGTTGAACTAACCCTCAAAGCTGATTGTACACTTCCTTTAATATGAATCTAACATGGCCTGATACCAAATTACATGCTGATAAGATGAACGCTATATATTAGTAAAGGTACTCGTAGTAAAAAACACACATTTACCATGAAATCTACGTCAATGTATGTTGATAAAGTAAGTGATTATTCCAATTCAGGTTGTCACAGACCACAGTACATTTCCCTCTGAGCCCATGTTAAATTTATGTGTGATTATAGACAAACTAACCCATAAAAAATCATGCATCATCAGTTTCACTACCTTACCAACTTGCCAAACAGGTTTGATCAAAATCACATACCTCTAATTTTTTTCATCATGATTTTGTCACAAACGTGCTTACCATAAAAACTGGCAGCTTTTGGATGTTATCACCAAACTACCTATGCTCTTCCTATCTGCATCATAATACACCACCACACTGACATAGGTACGGTATTTCAAACGTACCAACCTTCCTGGATAAACTGAGTTACTTCCTTACAAAATCCCTCAAATCAGCTAATTTGTGAATTTTTGGGTAAGTGCTACATTTGTGTGGGTTACAGTTGGAATAAAGTGTGGCCTGACCCCTCTGCTGAATATGGGAGATTGCCACAATTTGCAGAGATGCAAAAAGACGACTTAAAGAATCTTAAAAATTGTCATCGTAGCATAGCTGACATCTCATTCATATGCGTGCGTGTTTGCATGCATGCGTGAGTGCGTATGATGATGAAAACAAACATTGGAGGTTTTTATTTTACCTGTTTGGTGGCGTTACCATTTGATTTTGTCAAGATACTAGTAGTGTAGTGGTCACACCAAATGCATATGATTGTACTGTGGCATCCCATTGTTTCAGTCATGAACCTGATATCACTGCTTACTGTCTATATTACAAGTTTGACCAATGTATGCTGTTGCCCTTAATATTGCTACCATCCATGATATAACTAACCAATCAATAAAAAAAAACTTCTAGGCACCAACACTAATTTACAGGACATGTTGTGACTGTTTTTCTAACAAATGGTTGTATATTTAACCCCCAGAACGAGCCCTTCGGAAGCTAGTGATTCTAGCAATTAGAGGAATTGATAAATCTCTCCCTTGATGATTGATTAACTGAGCATTAGGGAGCAAGAACTACAGCTTGCCTAAATTATTATGTACTGTGCATATAAATAAATAAACAGCCACCACCTTCCCAGATGAATACTGATCTGTATGCTGTCTACTGTCTGGGTAAGTGTGCATCATGATTTTTTATTGCAATCATCAGTGCTACCTGGTTGGTCCAAAATCACAGCACAGTAGCGCCCTCTAGTGAGAAATTGTTTCTTCCAAATACTCCACAAATCTTCTTCTTCAGTAGTATTGTGCAGAACCCAATTCCCGAGTAATATTCCACAGATTGGATGTGCCCGTGACGCGAGCATTTAGTCGCATGCGAATATTAAGTACTCTGTAAAATTATATTTTAATCAATATTTTCTTTTAACCACAATTCAAGTTTACTTAGTCAACATCTCCGCAACCTTTGAAGAAGAATAACTCGTCATCCAGAATTCAGTTCCTGAATGAGGCTACCAAAGGTGGCCAAAACATTGAGTGCGTAAACATGAATGGTTGTGGTATAAAGAAAATCTTAATTAATTTATTCTTAAATTTTTTTTTTACATTTTTACGAATGTATAATTATACTTTAGTTGACCAACCAGCCATAGACTATGTTGTGTATGTAGCCATACACCTATGTGTAGTCTACCAAGCACTTTCTCTATTCGTCTGTGTCCTGGCTACAATGTTCACATCTTCATTCTTACAGACATTATTAAATTTGATTGTCTTATGGGCATTGGAGACATTCCGTCTGTTTTGTGCATTTTGAACAAGGCTTTCTTGTACAGGATACGCCCGACATTTGTCAAATAGCATGCGAATATTCTGTCAAACAAGTCTCGCAAGATCTCTTTACACTTCACCCCCTGGCAGACCTGTTCATTCCAAGGCCATCTCAACTTCTAGTGGGTGTGCCTCACCCAGGGTTGGCATGGATGTATCTCTTGCTGGCAATGTCTTCAACTTGAAGAGATTTCTGTATCTAGTGGGTGTGCCCCACCCAGGGTTGGCATGGATGTATCTCTTGCTGGCAATGTCTTCAACTTGAAGAGATTTCTGTATCTAGTGGATGTGCCCCACCCAAGGTTGGCATGGATGTATCTCTTGCTGGCAATGTCTTCAACTTGAAGAGATTTCTGTATCTAGTGGGTGTGCCCCACCCAGGGTTGGCATGGATGTATCTCTTGCTGGCAATGTCTTCAACTTGAAGAGATTTCTGTATCAAGTCTTATGGGTTTGCCTCACCCAGGGTTGGCATGGATGTATCTCTTGCTGGCAATGTCTTCAACTTGAAGAGATTTCTGTATCAAGTCTTATGGGTGTGCCTCACCCAGGGTTGGCATGGATGTATCTCTTGCTGGCAATGTCTTCAACTTGAAGAGATTTCTGTATCAAGTCTTATGGGTGTGTCCCACCCAGGGTTGGCATGGATGTATCTCTTGCTGGCAATGTCTTCAACTTGAAGAGATTTCTGTATCAAGTCTTATGGGTGTGCCTCACCCAAGGTTGGCATGGATGTATCTCTTGCTGGCAATGTCTTCAACTTGAAGAGATTTCTGTATCAAGTCTTATGGGTGTGCCTCACCCAGGGTTGGCATGGATGTATCTCTTGCTGGCAATGTCTTCACCTTGAAGAGATTTCTGTATCGAGTCTTATGGGTGTGTCCCACCCAGGGTTGGCATGGATGTATCTCTTGCTGGCAATGTCTTCAACTTGAAGAGATTTCTGTATCAAGTCTTATGGGTTTGCCTCACCCAGGGTTGGCATGGATGTATCTCTTGCTGGCAATGTCTTCAACTTGAAGAGATTTCTGTATCAAGTCTTATGGGTGTGCCTCACCCAGGGTTGGCATGGATGTATCTCTTGCTGGCAATGTCTTCAACTTGAAGAGATTTCTGTATCAAGTCTTATGGGTGAGCCCCACCCAGGGTTGGCATGGATGTATATCTTGCTGTCTTCAACTTGAAGAACATGCAACTATCTGACCAAAATATGACCATCCTACATAAATGACATCACCTCATTAAAATGACAACTGACTGCCTGACTATCATACATATTCTAACCAATACAGACCTGAACTTGTGCTACACCATCCACCGCCACCAGTACCCCACCCTCGACAATACTCTACTGGTAGTCACGTTTTATATGTAGCTAATTAAAAGACAAGTTCTTATATAGCGCTGTGTCGGGTCTACTCAAAGCACTTTACACTTCACCCCTGGCAGACCTGTTGATTTGAACACAAATTCTCTGGAAATCATTCAGCCACGCCACACCTACTGCTTGAAGACTACTCATTCATATACATTCACCACTGTCTACAGCCTCATTCATACAGCTGAGTGAACTGAATGCTGAGTGTCCTCTCGAACAAGAGTCTGACCACTACGCCACCACACCCCACACAAGACATCATGAGCTGTAATGAAAGAAGAAAACCTCACAAAGCTTACCTGTAACAACTACATCATTCTGTACGCAGCCATAACACACTGTCATCTAGACACACGCCTCAGTACACATAATCTTTGTCCAACAGACCTGGTGTTCAAGAGGTCTCATTGACCATCAGTCCATGAAGGTACACCAGCAACAGTAACGACCTGGCTAGTTGGGGAGTGGCTGGTATCTGAAGTGCCACGACAGCCATCAGCTGTAGCAATCAACTCTGGTGAAAGTTCTGTGTACAAAGTGGGAGGCCTTCGCAAACACACGCAGTGCGCAAACATGAAATTCTTTGCATGTTATTATTAATCAGAGATAAAAACTCGGCTCAGTCTACTTTACTGATTTCTCTGCAGAACTGCTGCACACCGTTCTAATAATACAAGCATCATTCGGCTGCCAAACAATAAAGCTGACAAATTTATCCAGGGAAACCTCATAGTCCCGTACTTTTTCAAAAAGTTCACTCAGCATTATAAATTATTAAAAAGCTATCAACAATGACAGAAATGTGTGAATGAATATAACCGGATAGCTTTAAATATATTACAATTCCAGTGTGACTGAATACTTTACAGAGAAACTGAGATTGCATTTGAACATGTTAGTCTAGAAGGGGCAAAGCCAACTTACCTTTGACGAAGGTAAGTTGGAAAATTGTTTTAGCATTATTAATACTAGCAAAAATGCCCATTCCCAGAACGGGATAATTTGGCAGTTCATACGTGGCAGTCATGATAGCAATGTTTACCAAATGCCTCAGGCTAATATGTCATCAATATGCTCGAGACTGTTTAAGGGAACGTCAAACATATTACCAGAAACAACCGCGTCACGCACGTGATGCAATACTCATTGCATGTTTGAAATGTTGAAGGTTACATGAATTTAGACCCATGGATATTTGTGTTGGTTTCAGAATAGTAGAATATCTTTTTATTTTGTATTGGTCTGCGACCTCGGGCCAATACGTCGGTGCATGGCTGTCTACTATAATTAATATAAATCGCCCAGATGGCACTACATACTCTCAAACAGTTTACGTACTGAAGTATTCGCCGTGCGTGCACGTGGTTTCTGCGACTGTTGAAAGTTAACAATCTATGTAGTGAACATTTGATTTACCATAAAAACCACTAAGAACCCTTGATATACACATTATTTAGAAAAAATAAAGGCGTTACGTTTCATTCGTGGGGTCGTAGATTAATCCCTGAAAGTTTGGCGCCCGAGGTGCAAGCCGTCTAGGAGGAAAACGGAACATAACCACATACAAACATATATATAAACAAACATATGCTAGCTCGATTATAGCTAGATTGTATAGTGTACTTAATTAATTATCTTCCAGTTATTAATTAATTATATTGCATACTATCAATATATTCACACTGTTAATTTGCAAAGCAATACTAGAGGCATAATTGCTTCCTCAGCAAAATAAAATCTATTCCCTTTATTTACAAATAAAAAACACAATTTACAGTAATTATATTTATTCCATATAAACACTCACCTATTTCCATAAAATGACAACAATCATTTGTTTCCTTCAATGTTATATAACCAAAGACTCAAAATGGTATCCTTAGTGAGGTCAGGCAACAGACCAAAGGTGAACACCTTGAGTAAAGAAGACAAGTGTGGGCAGTAAACTAAGTATATGAGTGGGAAGCTTCTGAACACATAACCAGATCAGCATGATCAGTCAGCAGTAAGCCATAATTAAACAAGCTGAATCCAATAAGTCTCATACAAAACAGGCTCAATAACAATCTAGGTACCCACTGTCACCTTAAAACCTCCTGAAACTTTAGCTACCTTCTGCAAAAACCTCAAGATGAATTTTTTTTAAACTGTATTTCCGTATTAAATCCTCAGCAGTCCCACCCTCTGAGGATGCCTTTTGTATGTCAAGAGGATTCAAACCTGGCTCTATTGAGAGTCCAACTACTAAGCCCCCACAACAGTGGAAGCGATTCATGCCACTTGGCCATAGCAGCAACATAGATGTTCTACCTAACTTACTAACCAACTCACTCTCCCGATACAACTTAGGAAATCATAACTGTCGTTCAGTAACACATGCCGTGGGGTGTATTTACTGTCATCCTAACTGCCATCAAGTATTCATATGTTGTCATTAAGTATTTATGACAGTCACAAAGTGCACCAACTGTCAGCCTCAGGTGAATATATCCAGGCAGGCACGTGTGATACAAGGTATCACCTGACTTGACTATCAAGTAACAGTGAGAAACCAATACAAATGACAATCACAGGTCTGATAACACTGGCATTTATGGCCCTCATTCATGTACTAACAACAATCATTCGCCCAGGTTTCCTCAGTCATTTCTCAACCACAAAACCTGATGTTCCTTTTGAATCACTGTTTTGAACCCAAACCCAAACAAAAGGATGACGCAAAAAGGTATTTCTCCTTAAAGGAACAAATGTCTCAGATACACCCTTGCAATTACATAGCAAGAAAAAATCACAAACAGAAAACTCACGAGGAGGGCAGTATAGTTTGCAATAGTTTGGAATCACCTGGAAAGAGATAAAAAAATGTCCTCCCAATGATACAGGAGAGAGAGAAGTCATGGATCTGAATGAATACTGTCGCACTGGAGTAGAATCAAGGCACGCAGGGATGCTGGAGATACTGAGGCAGACATTGTCTTTCTCGTTACAGAATAACAAATTTGGAATTCTGCTGGAGTGATAGCACAGTAGCAAATCACACATACAACTTGCAGCTGCACCAGCACACCCATATAACAGGCACGTGTGTGTGTGTGTGTGCGCACGCCATGCGTGCATGTGTGCGTGCATGTGACCCCATGTGTGTGTTTGGATGCATCTATGGATAGAGGAACACAATGCATTGAAGGAGGCATGGAGGCTGCTGGTGGGTGGAAGACACAGCAGGGGACGACAAAGGTTAAGAATGAGACGTAGTGAGGAGAGACAGAGGTTGTGGAGGAGAATGTAGTGAGGAGAGACACAGAGGTGGCAGAGGTTGTGGAAGAGAATGTAGTGAGGAGAGACACAGAGGTGGCAGAGGTTGTGGAGGAGAATGTAGTGAGGAGAGACACAGTGAGGAGAGACACAGAGGTGGCAGAGGTTGTGGAGGAGGACGTAGTGAGGAGAGACACAGAGGTGGCAGAGATTGTGGAAGAGAATGTAGTGAGGAGAGACAGAGGTGGCAGAGGTTGTGGAGGAGAACGTAGTGAGGAGAGACACAGTGAGGAGAGACACAGAGGTGGCAGAGGTTGTGGAAGAAAATGTAGTGAGGAGAGACACAGAGGTGGCAGAGGTTGTGGAGGAGAATGTAGTGAGGAGAGACACAGAGGTGGCAGAGGTTGTGGAGGAGAACGTAGTGAGGAGAGACACAGTGAGGAGAGACACAGAGGTGGCAGAGGTTGTGGAGGAGGACGTAGTGAGGAGAGATGCAGAGGTGGCAGAGGTTGTGGAGGACGCGGTGGACAGGACATCGTGGCGGATGAGCCAAGCGACCACTCACAGTAGGGAAAAAATGGTTGAAAGAAGAAGATGATGATGATGATGTATACCACATTTCGCTGTAAACTAAAAACCCACCTGTTTAAACTTGCTTATCCTCCATAGCTCCCCAGCGTACTAATCCAACTGTCTACAACTGGAACTACTTATCGATTAGGAATGGCTTAACCCCTTTTGTTTTGGTGTGCGCTGCCGAGCTTGGGTCTCCCGAGGATTTGAGCACAACAGAAGTATATATACAATATTTTATATTGTATTGTATTGTATTATCAGTATACTACAAATTAGTGTGCAATTATTTTCATATTATACACACATATTATACAAAAAACAGAACAACAAAGAACAACATGAAACATACACACCTACAGCATACACACCTACAGCATACACACCTACAGCATACACACGTGCCTGCCTGCAGATAATTTTTTGTAATCATTCATAATTCTTCATGTACATCATACACGTATCCCGATTTTGTAATTTTGTACTCTGTCTACGCTTATCTATTATTCATCACCACTAAACCATACAGCATAAACAAAAACAATGAAGCTAATCAAATGACCTAACTAATTCCACATGATACGGATAGTCAGAGGTTTATTTATTGCTGAATGTGGCAATTATCCAGGTCACATAGAGAGACTGTTCCCATTGTGGAAATGTACATATCACTCAGCACAGGTACAATGGACAAGTACCTACACGTGTAGCCAACTCGACCAACTCTCATTAGCTCTCAACTTATTTACATACTTTACTCAACAACTACGCAGTAGTTTGAGCCATTTGACACGTCAGACAGTCTAATTTAAACAACACTCTCAAACTGTGGCGTAATATGAATTACCACGGTGGGACAACATTGAGCGTAAATACTGGCACTTGATTCTGTATGTCCTGGCATGCTGGTCCAGGACTTGTTCAATATAAACCAAGGACTTATTCAATATAAACCAGCACTTCAGGGAACAAAAAAATCATTGTATTGCGATTATATAATCTATATGTATGTTTGTGTAATAAACAGACTACAGCCAGAAGATGTTATGAGAAATAAGTACAACAATTTGCTGATTTAATCAACTTCCTGTTAATTATACTGTATTAGTAGTTGCAATGCCTGGATGTGGCATCGGCCATAAGATATGTGCACATCTAAATGTAAATAATTTTATCTACTTTAACTACACAGACAATTCTGGCGACAAAATTTTAAATGACCAGAACTACTTCGATACAGGCTGCATAAAATAGTGCATGTGCTTGCATGTGTGCGTGCATGCATGCGCGTGTGTGTAAAGTATGAAATAATCAGATAACTTAACGTGGATGGCACTGGGCTGAGGTGTTAATCAAATATTAAGAGCAATATTATATAATTAAAACTTTTAAAAGATGCTACACAATCTATATGCAGGTGTCTTGGTTTACACGTGAGGTAACCAACCCTCTTGCTGAAATGGATAGGCTTAGCTCTAGTCATGAAATGAAAGCCAGACTTGTAACACCTAATAGTATGATTGATTAAATCATGATTAATTTAGATGAAAGGATATGGCGCACAGCGGATTAATTTTGCAAGTAATTAGTTATGGCCAAAGGAATGTTTTTTTAAAATGACTGGTATACTATGTCACAGAGTATCAACTAGTGCCCAGACATTCTGGTTACAAATTAATCATACCGTACTATGAATAACATCTTTGTGTTAAATCTATCAAATCTACATAAGGCCAAGCAAAATATATTTGTCTCCGTGTTCCAATAATTTGCTGGTAAAATGAGTGTGTGTATTGCATACAAT
The DNA here is from genome assembly GCA_963662155.1 of Lamellibrachia columna. Classification (NCBI taxonomy): domain Eukaryota; kingdom Metazoa; phylum Annelida; class Polychaeta; order Sabellida; family Siboglinidae; genus Lamellibrachia; species Lamellibrachia columna. The sequence continues at coordinate 29,577,158 of OY759270.1, forward strand.
ATTTTTAATGTAATTTATGTTACATACAAACCAGTACTTTTACATTTTGCTTTCACAACACTGCTTACCAATTGGAGATAATTTCTTGACATTGTGCTCAACTTCTATTGTTTAAATTTGCACATTTCTCTTCACTGCGCCCTGCCAAATATTCACAGCAACACAAGTTATAACTGTTCTCATTTCTGGCAGAGCAAACAATGCCTCCTGTGAGGTCAGTAGTTTTATGTAGCGTATTCAGGTTAGAAGAACCACATAAATTTATTGGCTTGGCAAATGCAAATATCGATTGCCAACAGACAAGACAAGAGCCATATACCAAATGACTTGAAAGTATAGCACTATCAAAGTCACTGCTTGTATCTGTCAATGACCTGCACAGCAGTGCACAACTATTATGATGCAAAATGCATGACAAACCAAGTCACAAATAAAATGAATAAGTGAATAAATAAATAAAATTCCCAATGTATGGAAGATAAAGTGTTCACAACTCAAGTAGTGCTCATGTTGAATAAGCCAGCGTTAACTGGAAGGTCAGAGTTTATTGGAAAGAATCGGATGTGTCTGAAATATTGCTATTTCCATCATCATCAGGGCTTAGGGCGATGTCTTATAAACACCTGCAAATGGCTGTATGAAGAGTTGGCTGGTTCCAGTCCAGTGTGGCACCACTGTAGTGACGATGACACCTACTGGGATTGTGAGTCTTGTGACGATGACACCCAATAGGGTTGTGACGATGACACCCACTGGGGTTGTGACGATGACACCCACTGGGGTTGTGACGATGACACCCACTGGGGTTGTGACGATGACACCCACTAGGGTTGTGGCGATGACACCCACTGGGGTTGTGAGTCTTGTGATGATGACACCCACTAGGGTTGTGATGATGACACCTACTAGGATTGTGAGTCTTGTGATGATGACACCCACTAGGGTTGTGACGATGACACCCACTGGGGTTGTGATGATGACACCTACTGGGATTGCGAGTCTTGTGACGATGACACCCAATGGGGTTGTGAGTCTTGTGATGATGACACCCACTAGGGTTGTGATGATGACACCTACTAGGATTGTGAGTCTTGTGACGATGACACCCACTAGGGTTGTGATGATGACACCCACTGGGGTTGTGATGATGACACCTACTGGGATTGCGAGTCTTGTGACGATGACACCCACTAGGGTTGTGACGATGACACCCACTGGGGTTGAGTCTTGTGACAATGACACCCACTAGGGTTGTGAGTGTTGTGACAATGACACCCACTGGGGTTGTGACGATGACACCCACTGGGGTTGTGAGTCTTGTGACAATGACACCCACTAGGGTTATGATGATGACACCCACTAGGGTTGTGACGATGACACCCACTAGGGTTGTGACGATGACACCCACTGGGGTAGTGACAATGACACCCACTAGGGTTGTGACGATGACACCTACTGGGGTTATGATGATGACACCCACTGGGGTTGTGAGTCTTGTGACCATGACACCCACTAGGGTTGTGATGATGACACCCATTAGGGTTGTGATGGTGACACCCACTAGGGTTGTGACGATGACACCCACTGGGGTTGTGACAATGACACCCACTAGGATTGTGACGATGACACCTACTGGGGTTATGATGATGACACCCACTGGGGTTGTGAGTCTTGTGACAATGACACCCACTAGGGTTGTGATGATGACACCCACTAGGGTTGTGACGATGACACCCACTAGGGTTGTGGCGATGACACCCATTGGGGTTGTGACAATGACACCCACTAGGGTTGTGACGATGGCACCCACTAGAGTTGTGATGATGACACCTACTGGGGTTATGATGATGACACCCACTGGGGTTGTGAGTCTTGTGACGATGACACCCACTAGGGTTGCGATGATGACACCCACTGGGGTTGTGACAATGACACCCACTAGGGTTGTGACAATGACACCCACTAGGGTTGTGACAATGACACCTCTTATCATATAGGCTACATTTGACAGCAGGGAAGTACCCCTTCCCATTTGGTTAGAACTAAGTGTAAGGGAACTCCATGTGGCATGTCATTAACCTCGAATAACTTTGAATACATAAACACGTTTTATCTTCATCCACGTTGAAGCCATATTAATTATCGGCTTGAGACAAGCTGATGCAGCAAGCCAATGATCCCCAAGTTTACAACAGGAGCAGTCTGCACCAATAGTGGGGCTTAGAACATGTGAAGAAGAAGAATATGAGGACAGGTGTTATCTTATATTATCTTATGCAAGACAAAAAAGAACAATTGAGTCCAGGGGGTGGAGGTATTGGAATTATGCCAATCAGGTTGCCAATGACACAGTAACATGGAGAGGGCTGTAAGCCGGAATCAGTGAATAGGTTAGGTGAGGATGTCTGATGCAAAGAAATCTGTAAGAATCTACATTTGATTATGTACTACTGTGATTACAGCAGTGGTTCGTCTGTACCATCAGTGGCAAGGGCTTTCAGTATGTTCAGTCAGCTGTGTAGATGGGTATCTGACCCTTGTTTCTGGAGGGCAACGTGACATACACTTCATATCCTGGGGGTATACATTCATACCCTGGGGGTATACATTTTATCCACGATTGTGAGGGAAATCGTTGTTAATCCCCAACCTTAATGAACAAACAAGGTGCCAAATCTCGATTTTCCTAATGGTATTGGGAACACTGGTGGTTCTTTTTGACGTGCCCTACCACCAAGCATAAAAAACAAAATGATATGCGATAACAATAAAAAAAATATGCGAAACAGCATCAGCACTGAAAGCTTGGCTTGACTTGAAAGAAACTCTGTAGGCTGAAGGTGAGAAAGCCATGGTGGTACCGGAGCATGCAAGACTGAAGCATGAATGCACAGCCAGCCAGACTAGCTGTCTGCATCTGTGCTACCATCAGCAAGGTCTGACCTGAAGTCTGATCAGGAGATCTTACAGACGTCTGTTTTGCAATTCCTCAATTACATGACAGAGTCAGGCCATTAGGAGAAGCTCTCACCTTGGTCACAGCTGTCTACAGTATGGCACCCAGATGTTACACAAACAGCACATCAGATGGCAATAGTAGGCTCAGATATTTGCATGACTTGTCTGACACCAGATGCCACCATAAAGTATTAGATGGTCTGCTACAGTGATAGCACACCTACAACATGAGTGCTTTATGGTCATATTATCAGCAACCTGTTTTATCATTTGCTCACCTCATCCTAGAATAGCTTCAGGAAAAATCAAACCTATCTAGTATCCACTATGACACACTAGCTCTAGTATCCACTATGACACGCTAGCTCTAGTATCCACTATGACATGTTAGCTCTAGTATCCACTATGACACGCTAGCTCTAGTATCCACTATGACACGCTAGCTCTAGTATCCACTATGACACGCTAGCTCTAGTATCCACTATGACATGCTAGCTCTAGTATCCACTATGACATGCTAGCTCTAGTATCCACTATGACATGCTAGCTCTAGTATCCACTATAACATGCTAACTCTAGTATCCACTATGACATGCTAGCTCTAGTATCCACTATGACACGCTAACTCTAGTATCCACTATGACACACTAGCTCTAGTATCCACAATGGCATGCTAGCTCTAGTATCCACTATGACATGCTAGCTCTAGTATCCACTATGACATGCTAGCTCTAGTATCTACTATAACATGCTAACTCTAGTATCCACTATGACATGCTAGCTCTAGTATCCACTATGACATGCTAGCTCTAGTATCCACTATGACATGTTAGCTCTAGTATCCACTATGACATGCTAGCTCTAGTATCCACTATGACATGCTAGCTCTAGTATCCACAATGACATGCTAGCGCTAGTATCCACTTTGACATGCTAGCTCTAGTATCCACAATGACATGCTAGCTCTAGTATCCACTATGACATGCTAGCTCTAGTATCCACTATGACATGCTAGCTGATTTGTGCAAATTTTATATTTAGTTTTGGTGTAAACATCGGATAAACTAACAAATTATTTTTGACCAATTCTGTTCTAAATTTGGCGGGAGAAAAAGGCAAAAGTGCAATGATATAAGGTTATTCACATTTCCGCAAGTTAATCAATCTTATATATTGTGTTATTCAAGTTATCTGATACACTGGATCATTCAAGTTATTTGATAAACTGGGTTATTCAAGTTATCTGATACACTGGATCATTCAAGTTATCTGATGTACCTGATTGCCCAAATGAAGTCATAGGCACCAAGCCCAGTTATTCAAGTTATATACCAGATTATTCAAATCATCTGATACACATGGACAATGATGGTTATTCAAATTATTTTAAATTCTGATATTAGAATAGTAGCATGACTCTTCTGAAATTCTGCCATATTGTGTAGAATCTGGTAAGGATCAAAACAGTGGATCCAAAATGGTAAACACTGTGTGGGTCAATGCAGATCATGGGCTGATCCTCTTGCCGATCAAAACATTTCACTAGGGAATAAAATCATGATTTTTCAGCATTTTGATTTTCACTTCAGTTAATGTTTGAACAAGCATTAACTATTTCAATAGTTTGTCTAACGATTTCACAAAAACTACATATAAAAGTTGCACAAACAAGCTAGCATGTTGCAGTGGATACTAGGTAGGTTTGGTTTAAATTAATTTGAAATGAGACTAGCAAAAAAATCGAATTGATTAAGCACCTTTAATATTCTGGCCTGGTGTCAGCTGTTTATGATACTCTACACTGTTTCTTATCACCTCTACACAATAGACACTTCGTTCAGCTATTTATGTCTCCGCCTGCATAATTTAACACATTGTTTTAGTACCAAGAAGCATGTAGTGGTTAAGAATACTGCAATAAAGTTACCGTAAAGCTGACAATGCACTGCAAAACAACACACATCATTAACGTGATGGAAGCTTTCATCTTATCTTAATGTGCAAACATGAGGCTCACACAAGTATATATCAACAAAAAGGTATTATTAATTGAAAAAAAATTCCTGCTCCTGTATCATTTACTAATTGCACTAATTAGATTGCAATTGTCACGAATTATCACACAAATTTTATCATTTGCAAGATGATCCCCAACAATGGCAGGCTAATTAAGTGTGACAATTTGTGTCAGCAAATGTTTGTTAAAATACTTTACCCAGATTGCAATTTCATGGTTTTGTGGAAGTTTGTTGCAGCTTCAGATGCTTTAAAGTGGCAGAGAGTTCATTCCAGATTTTGGGCACAGCTACAGTGAAAGCTGCAGAGAAAACGGCCGAAACAGTATCTCCCTGTAACTGAGTTATCAATAGGCACTTTAAAAAGCACCGTTTACAAGCAACTACTGTGGACGTAAACCAACATGACCCTGTTCTTGTTGACTAACACTTGACTCCTGAACCTGAATGCCCAGCCCACCCTTCAATCATAGCTGTTTCACCTTCCTATCACGTCTCAGGCTGTCGGCCATTTCCTAATCATACATCATCTTAAAAAATCACGCTTCACTGAACACATACCTTGTAGGGACTTGACAATGTTACTGAGGTATTTTTATTACATTGCAAAGTAGGCATTCTTGACGTGGAAACATTTTGAAATTTTTTTTCACATATGTATGGAACTTACATATCTCTTTTAACTTGGTGATAAGATTTATCTCTTACCTTGTAGCCATCCAAAGAGAAAAAAAATTTATTGTCATGTTTACTATTAACATGTCGATTATGAAACATACCAACATCAAAATAGCATTTAAATAGTAATTTACCTACAGAATATGTAGACTCAATTAAACTTTAAGGTTAGAACTTAGAAGGACGATGTGCAAAGTGTAGTGTTGGGGTATAATTATATCTTTGGATACCCACTAGTTATTAAAAAATAACGGGATAAGATTGCCTGGTTTTGCAATGGAGATAACTATCTGCTACATTTCTCTCTATCTTACAATGGAAGCTGGACATGTCCGTGCTAGTTATTACTAATTAGTAGCAAAATGCTATATAAAATACCCTGTTGAATGAAACAATATTCTTTTCATTATACATCCAAATTAAATACGCAGTAACCTTTTTCTGCAACAAAATGTATTTATTTCATGGCCTATCATACTAGATTATAGCTCATGCATGCATGTGTGCATGGTGTGTGTGTATAATAGCTCATGCATGCATGTGTGCATGGTGTGTGTGTATATGTGTGTATAACTTGGACCACCACCTATATTCAGATGATGCACAGATTTACCTTTCCTTGGCTACTCCGGATATAAATTGTTCCTTAAACCAACTCAGGGATTGTCTCCAGAATGTATTCCACTGGTTGACTAACAACAAATTAAAGTTAAATGCAAATAAAACAGAGTTTTTTATTATTGGTACACAAAAGCAGCGTGGTAAACTTAGAATGGAATCTGTAGTTACCCATCAAGCACTTTCATCCAAGCAACCAGCATATTTACATTCTGCTCACTCCTGCAAGACAGCTTCGATTATCTAATTCTAATCTACTTTTTGTTCCCAGTGTTAAGACAAATGTTGGTACTAGAGCTTTTTCAGTTGTTGCACCGACTCTGTGGAACTCACTCCATGTTAAGTCTATAGGAAATATAGCAACATTTCGCCGTAAACTAAAAAGCCACCTGCTCCCCAGCGTACCAATACAACTGTTTAAAAATGGAACTGATTATCGATTATGAACTGCCTAATTCCTTTTGTTTTGGTGCTTGCTGTGCTGAGCTTGGTCTCCCGAGGATTTTAGCACAGTAGATTTTATATGTTATTATATGTATACATAGTCCAAAGCGCTTTAGACAGTCATGCAGACTTGATACAGTGCTATATAAAAACACACCTTTCTTACTTAAAATATATGAAAACATAAATAGCATATACAATACAATACATATATGGTGCCCATTGCACAATAAGTTCCCACAAGTAACCAGTGCCAAGTTTCTGATTGATGATAAGGCCACAACTCTGACACATGGGTCACTGACCCGTAATCATGACCCAACCCCACCAGTGACCCAACACACTATACATAACGTGCCCCACCTCTGACCCAGAATACACAACATAACACTGAATAGAATAAATAAACTCCCTATTTGAACAAGCCTTGGTCATGTGCACAATTCCGAAACATGGCAGTTATTAACTGACTACACTTCACAAAACAATTTCTCCACGTAGTGGAAAGGAATCTCTTCCCAGCATGTTACAACGGGCAAAAAACCCACATCGGAACATATTCGAGCTACCTCGTGAAGTAATCCAATTTCAGGGTGACATATTGACATATTGAGTGCTGTCTCAGTTTCTTTTTAATTACAATTTCTTTGTCTACTGTCGAGCTGAATAAATCTGCCACGTGCATGACGCAAGCGTGCTAACACTACACAGGTGCCCAGATGGTGCTCTCTCCTCTAGCGTGTTGCGTGAGTTCTCTGTAGTTCACGCTCTAACTGATGCACTATGTAGGACAGATAATCTATTACAATCAAAACATCAATAAGATATCACTATATCATTCTCAGTAACAGCAGGTGGGTAGCTTCAATGCTCAGATATTATCACTTTATTTAATGTACCAATGTAAGTGTTGTTAGCATTGTATGTCCACATTACCAACTGTATAATCCAAAAAACTTATCAGAGAGTACGAACTATTGCATTTGACCCAACTGAAGCGGCATAGTTTGATGATTTTTTTAATGCACGGCCACAGGAAGATGAAGCAACTGCAAAACCCGACGACAACCACATGGCAGTTGTTTCCTATCCTTTCATTGTTTAAACCTGCATTCAAAACTGCTTGTTCATGCCATGGCTACAATTGCAAACATCCTTGATATAACTTAGCTGGTATCTTAAAGGTGAAGTGGTGAAGTATATTCAACAAATAAACCACTGAAGTAAACCCTGTGTGAATAGTGCTAGGTATGTTAGCTAAGATAAATTTGAAGATCACCAAATCAGCTGAGATTCGAAGAAGCACAATCAATACACCCACGGGCTATAATTATTTCGAACATACCACGGTTGTGAGTCCGCCCAGAGGTCATTGCAATAACTGTACACAAATGTGTTTGTGATTCCATTGTAACTTACTACTTTCACTGCTTTCTGTAATTACCAAAATCCTACAATTTTAGAGGCAAAAGTGCTCACACGTTGTACTTAAATGCAAACTGCAACATTGTTAAATTATGAAAATAACCAGATACACCAAAGAATTAACTCTGATGAGTGTGGGAACCATGGCTTTAAACAACTCTACATACCAGGGAAAGTTCTCTACGCTAAACAATCAAATGAACAGTTTTGACCAACATTAAATTATACACCTACATGAGAAATGATTTCTTAAATTACCCAAGCACATAAACTACCACAAAACTCTCAAGAATGCACAGTTTGGAGCATAACAACTTGAGACATGAGTGTTAGTTTAACTGGACAGTTCTATGGAAACTATGACAATTTACAGCTGCTAACTTCCGACTGTTACTGGGTGCAGCAGGAGTAGCTTCTAAACACAAGCTGTAAATCTGTTTTATCAACGTATCATTGATGTGTGCTCTCTTTCATTCTTACACATGGTGCACATTCGCACGTAATTTCCATAAAATCTCCATGACATTCCTTAGTGCAAGACTAGATATGGAAAGGAAAGAGCCCGACAAATTCCCAGTACATCAGAAGCTTTGAAAGATACCTTGTTAAATTATGTGTACCTCGGATATGAGCGACCACCATAAAATTAACCCTTTCGGACTCAAATTTCCATATTAAAAATTTGCTCCAGGTAACTCCCTTTTTCATTTGCATTCAATATTCAGTTACCATGCACAGACGATTGCCTAATAACAGTGTAAGAGGAAAAGGGAGGCCGCTAAAAGCGTACATTTCGTTGTCAAAGATCATCATTATTCTCGAAGTCAGGCTGTGTCTCGGGCAGGAAGCCGTAAGTGCCTAATTCATCCTATTTCCTTGGATCAAATTAGCTCTCGGTTCTAGTCACAGTCATCTATGATCACTAGTGTAAAATCCATCAAATTTATAGTAATTGTTGATGATGCAGTAAAACATGTTTCAAGATTAGTGCTTGCACTAGCCATGGTTGCTGCTCAGAAACCATGACAACTACTCAATTTTGAGTAAAAAAAATTGAATTTTTTGTTGGCATTTATCCCACCAATGCCACCAGTAGTTTTATGCACATGGCTGCCTATCTTTGGTATTACTGTAACATCACAGACACAGGTAAAAGTGCTGTTTTACAATGGGAATTCGGTACACATAAATAGACGACTGAAAGTCGCAATGGTTTGCTATTTGAAATTTTTAATTGTTGATACACGTGTGTTATTATGTAGGAAAGTCTGGAAGGTTAATTAGAAAAGTACACTAACGATGGCTGGATAAAACTGGGTGTGTGGGTGACTTACTTGTGAGTAGATGACACATTGTTATGGGGCTGCCCAGCCACAGAATGGATGAGGTCATAGGCACGCTACTAATCCTTCCGTGTCACAGCAGACTCACCCTTGCTACCACAACCTGCAAGACATCAATCAATCAATAATATAATCTTACAGTGAATACCAGACCTCTCAAGTCAGAATCAACAATCACCAGGTAAGTTGAGGTAAGGGACAATCTCAAAGCATTGCAGTACGAAACAGATGTCATTTAACCAGAGACCCCCCACTCCACATAAAACTTTGAATTACATTAACTGTACATGTGCAACTTTGTATTCACCAGGTAGCACGTCAACCATAAAAATGCCTGCATGCACTTGAAGTTGGCACCATTATGCTGGGCACGCACCTACCAACTAACACTGACTCAATTCTACTAGGCTTTTTCTCTGCCTATGTAAATTAACTTACAAGTTACACGTTTTATTTCAGTGGTAATACAAAGACTGCTATGACAGATGAAATAACGGTAAACCCCAGTCGAATAGCCATAAACTGTGTCGACTATACAGGACAACGTGAGTGCCACATTAATTCAGAATCACATATGGCTCTGGAGGCACAGTGGAAGCCATATTATCACCAATCATAAACTTTCTTATTTGTAATAAGCACAAACTGACTCCAGTGCAACGACACATCAAAGCAGCTATTTTTACCTGTTACTACTGTTAGTGCAGTAACAGGCCCCTCGTCCCCTTGCACCCTCGTCCCCTTGCACCCTCGTCCCCTTGCACCCTCCTCCCCTTGCACCCTCCTCCCCTTGCACCCCTCCTCCCCTTGCACCCCCCTCCCCTTGCACCATCCTCCTCTTGCACCATCCTCCTCTTGCACCATCCTCCCCTTGCACCATCCTCCCCTTGCACCATCCTCCCCTTGCACACCTCCTCCCCTTGCACCCCTCCTCCCCTTGCCCCCTCCTCCCCTTGCACCCCTCCTCCCCTTGCACCATCCTCCCCTTGCACCCCTCCTCCCCTTGCACCCCTCCTCCCCTCCTATATGAAAATTTCAATTTCATTGACCTGTGCAACTTTGTGTGCCCCATTCACCTGCGTGGACTCAAAAGTCTCCATCCTAGGGAACTATAGTTGGAAAATAAACAATGCTTTGGGGGAAAAACATCGAAACAGCTGCGAACCCCTCAAGAAACCAACTTCACATCAATGTTTCAAGATAATCCATAAACAGGTTATTACAGTTCAACTCTGATTAAATTGATAAGAAACTGCAAAGCCATTTGTTATATGCCCCACCAAGAAAGATATATTCAAGCTGATTGGCTGTGACTGATGGGTCAATAGCAAAGCACATCCGAGATAATCGTACAATCTGATACAACATCCACCTCTCTTATATGGGAAAACTCAATCCTATACTCACCTACCACTGCTAGGAACTTGAGAAATTTCCTTATTCCTCATTAGCGTGGTATATTCATATTACGAATATTACAAGTGAACAGCATTCACGCTTTAGCTACAGCATACATTGCCACAGAATTTGAGTAGGTGTCGAAATGAACTTGTCTACTCAGGAGGCAAAACATGAAGTGGCATTAGAAACTGGAAACTGTGCTGTTAACAGTTGAGTGTTCCACCAACTTGTCAACTCCAGTAATAGTTGATTGGCAACTTCGGATCAAATTCCTAATCGTCACAATCAGAGGCACTAGTGCTACTGTAACCCTTTAACTGTGGACAGTACTTTACTAAATAAAATCAGTATAAAGAGACTGCATATACGTGCCATAATAAAAAATCTTCTTTTTGACACCGTATGCACTTTTAAACAAATTGAACAACACATTTGGTAAGGTGATAAACAATATGGTTCACCCTAGGCTAGCACTACCGGTGGCCATTTGAGCCATAGGCCACATGGCTTCGGATTTGGGTAATCAAAATTACCCATATGAGCTAATTTGGCCACCAGCATTTTCGTTGAAAAGCATGCTGAATACATCACCTACATTTTCACATGTCAAATTCACATGAGCAACTCTACCACTGTACCAGATTTTACCTTTTTCCAAGAGACATTCTGTTGGACTTCGTGCTAAAGCCTGGCAGACATTAATTCGGTTGGAGTGTATGTGATTCTGAACTGAGCAGTTACAGTGGGGGGGGGGTGAAAGCACCAGATGGCAGCACCACATGGCAATGACAGCCTGGAGCCTGTCACCAGGTTGTCCTGTCAGTGACACCACCTGTCCACAGGTCGCCAGGTGACAATAGGACAACCAGGTGACACAACGGTACCCAGATGACGACCTTCACCTGTTGTGCACATTCTTTGCCAACCTTTACCAGGTTGCACAAACTGACTCCACAGATGATGACATTTTAATTTAATTTAATACATTTAAATATAACTACTAACATAGAAAATCAGATACATTTAAATGACAGAACAGCAGCTAATTGAAAGAAACCGCATGTTTTGCTACTTACTAATTAAATGGGAACCTGATTTTAAATTTTATTCAAACTGCATAAAACAGATATTTTAATGGCATAAACAACATCTAAAATTAAACAGTTGTTATAAATAATCACTTTTATAACTATACCTCTGACAAGCAATTTTGCGACTCATTATAAATGTTGCTATTTCTCGCCTCCAGTCTGATATAAGGGGAAACTGAAGTTGGACCAACGCCCCTTGAAGCTGATGCGGCCAACTCATACTTCATTATACATGACTGCGGCCCACCCCGAACAATGCACATTCAGTCCCTTCCACTCTACACATCTCAATGAGATTCATTAAATCTCATTACTGTCACACACAAAGTGAAACTAACCATTGTTACCATTCGTATGTCACAGCATGGTGTCCAGGATTCAGTGAGCATGCCACATTTCACTCCCTAACAGGTTCCTCATAAGGAAATGTTAAAGCATGGATTAATTTTTATACATATCTATTACGTTGAAAGGTACACAATTTGATTAGATTTATTAAAAATCATGTAAATATATTTATAAACTATATCTAGATCGTAACATCCTTAACTCAATGGGCTTTAATGAAAAACAACAATGAAATATATTTGACTGTTAAATCTGTTGGGATCTGATTATCAACTTTGATGTTTAGTACATTCACATACACCTGTTGACAATTTCCATTACCTGTGGACAAAGGTTATATACAAAGGAATAACTTAATTGCTCAAGTCTATATACAACGAACAAAAGGGATAACATTTCCCACCAGTTGAGTACATTGCCCAAAGCCATAATTCAGCAAAGGTCCAGAATTCCAGATATATTCTAAGAAATAAATCACTGCCACTGGGGTTTAATGGTTAGTTAACAGAATGGTTGTGTGTGTTGAAAAACAAACAACTCTGCTAAACCAGTTCTTTGGTGTTTATTGATACTGAGCTTGCTGAGGATTGACCACAGTCTTACACAAATAGTATATTGGGGTGCGCGTTAGACTCTCAGTCGCCAGGACCCGAGGATCAAATCCACTTGCCAAACACAGCAATGTCTTGGATAAACAGTGTGCCCAATACCATTGCAACCAACTTCTGGCATCTTCCACAAATTGTAATTAATTGTAATTATTATGGCCATTTTATTTTCCTGTTAATGTTATGGTCATTGACTGAAACTGCTATTAGCAGTTAAATTCTTAATATGTCTATTTTATTGTCCTGTGGATTTTACAGCCACTGCCACAAGTTGTTAAATGTTAGTGTTAAAGCTATTCCTCTGTTTCCTGTTCATTTAATGGCTGCTTCCACAAATTCCTATTAACAACTATACATGTTGATTCGTCTTGATAAGTCCATGATATTGACCAAACTTCAGGCAAAAATTTTGGGTATCTTTAATTGCTTAAAGTTAAAAACATTTAAATGATATCTTATTTCCCTCACAAGAAACTTGGCTGAATTCTCCAAATATATTTTGGCCACTCCGCACAGCCTTCGTTGGGCGAATAATTTCGTTATGGGCAAATTCAACAGTTTCATGTGAGGAAAATAAGATGAAACAATCCAACAAACCAAAACATGAAGGGAACATTTAAAAGGGCGAGTACCGAGCACTCAAATCATGGACCGTGTGCAATTCACACAAATTTCCTAGATATTTTTCTATGTGGGTATAAACTATATGTGACATCATTGCCTTGTTGCTCTTTTACTATCACCCAAGACACATTGTAGTAACAGGTTTCTGATTTCCTTCCCAAATGTTAAATAAAATTATAGCCAGTTTGTAAACGTCCTCCTCAATCTTTTAGCCCACCATGATTCAGATTCATCGAGGTTAAAATTTGTAGCATATGAATAGTAAATAAGGAACATGAACAGTCGGTTTAATAAAAAAAGTGCTTACTTTTGTTGAAATTGAAATATATATATATAGCTGGTTCACATTTGTAAATTTTCACAAAATTTTAACAGGATCCTAAAAAGGGAATAAAAATGTACACAAACGAGCTAGCATGTTGTAGACGGTAGTGGATATTAGGTAGGTTTGATTTTTTGTGAAATAATCCTAAAAAGATATGTGCACAAAAAATTAATTGAAGGACTTAAAAATTTTTTAAATTTTATTTGTCACCAGCACAAATCGGAAAAGACCTGGTCACGAAGCAAACACTACTATTGAACCACAGTGTCAGATTGGCACAATTTTAGAACCCCCTCATTATTATGATGTCATCAACCTGCACAACAAAGTGACACCCTAGTCAGAGATCATTATAGCCATCCCACCCTGTTGAACAATGGAGCCTGTCTTCAAACAAGATGATGTATTCCTCAGTGAACTCTGCAAGCAGTTCATTCATGACTCACTGCTACAACTATGCTGACTTGTAAGACCTTGACAGGTTACACAGGGGCAAGACTTGTCCATGGGAACTTCAAAGCTGGACAGGTGTGATGATTGTCACACCTGAACAATGTCACAATTGCTGTGCCTTCAAATGCATTATGAGTAGATAGCATACAATTCCTTCTGCTGCCATATGGCTGGCCAAGGGAAACCTCATTCATGAAAGGCTTGTAATTAATTAAGAACATGGATATTGGCACAGTTCATATAATCAATTATATGCATTATGATTGCATGAGTCATGAGTCAGAAATAGGCATAAAAACAATGCAGCACCAGTCTTAAACAAAACAATGCCAGTTTTTTTTTAACAAGACAGCACTGGTCAGTCTTAAATAATCTGTCATAATTAACTTGTTCCCAGTGAATATTATTTCTTATTTATCCAGAAATACATTTAGCATAAAGCTAAATTGAAAATTGCTTCATTGATACAAAATTTTTAAATAATCATATATATTATTTATAAAAACGATCTGGCCTCTTGTCACCAATGACACAACAATCATTGTGCAATATCAATAGCTTTGCAAACTATGCAACCATTTTTTTTTGCATTTTACAAGAATTTGTTTTTGGTAATTTTTTAAAGGATAATGTTTTTAAGGATAATTTAATGTCAGCAACCAATCATTCAGTGTTATAATTGTAATGACCACAAAGTAGATCCAAAATAATGGACTGACTTAAGTTACAGTCACCTACCAAGTAAATGACTGACTTGAATGACTTGAGTCACAGTCAATTAGTCACTAAACTCAAATGTTATTTTTAACATCTCGATTACAACATTGGCCGCAACTTCACTTTCCTGCCTAATCATGTTCTACACAGGCAATTTCATACTTGAACTAATTCGTATCGTCATATCAAAAACTTATTAACAGTACGTAATTTGACACATCACAGTAGAATGCTCCTGCTTAGAACATATATGTCTATTTTTTTAAGCATTGTACTGTGGCGTGTCAAATTACTCACTGCTAATAAGTTTTTGATATAATGATATGCCTCTATATATAGGATTACAATGTTTCCTGTCAGAGCAGTTATGAACACATCCCCTGCTACACTGTGTTACAAGCCACAGGAAGTTGACCAAACAAAGACAAGGCCATGTCTCTGCATTCACTGCACACAGCCTCTGACCTGATGTTGTGTTACTACATCAGTACAGGTCAACAGTCATCACTGGTGATTGCAGGATTGTAACCAATCTGGAAACACTAGAAAGCTGGGGTAATTGTGATTCATATTGGCATTGGTATATGTTGCTAGTTGGGGGAGTACTTGACCACGGACCACCAGATGATAATGCCATTTGAGCCAGTACTTGACCACAGGCCACACATTACATAAAGCCAGTACGTTAGCATCCACAGGGCACATATAACAATTTGTTTGAAATTGGATTTTGGATACATCAAATCACACATTTCAGTGTTTCCCCTGGGTAAAATTATGTGTTTTGTGGTGGGGCGCCCACCAGGGGCGGACAGGGAGAGCACCCTTACTTTTTTAACACATGCTTGAAAATGGTGCATTCCGGTGCATTTTGAAGGATGTTTCAACTTTTTCTTTAAAGCTAGAAGGGGACAGAAAAAAACATGTGCAACATTGTTAGCATGCAACAATGCCAACAAACTTGGGGACAACACTGGAAATAGGGGTACTTGTGTGTGCTTTTATGTGTTGTCTTTTATATTGGGCAACTTAGGTGGTGAAAAAAACAGCAATGTGCCACAAGTGAGAAGGGCCACAGTGGCCTGCCTCGCTTGTTATATACCAGGGGAAGAACCACATTTACGTCCCAGGGAAACAGTCTAAAATATTTACAAAATATATTTACATTATATTTTATTTATGCCCTTTTATACCTGATTTATGTCAGTGGTGTAGCATGATCAGTCAGTGTGAATGATATGGACCAATCATTGGCACTGGACGCTGTCCAGTCCAGCATGGTGGTAAAAATCCAGGAACGAAAGTTTACCTAGCACTGCAGTTCTTCCAAAAGACCAGCTATAATTTAAGCTGTCACATATAAGGCCTAGTAAAAAAGAATATAGTTTCTCATCCAGACTTTTTTAAAAGGAAGAGGGAGGTCTTTATTATTTATGGATGTTTTGCTATATTAGTATTACTTTCGAAGATGGCCGCCATGTCTCAGATGCTCACTGTGATTGATTTAAAGACAAGCTGCAGTTTTACAGATGCAATATAGAATGTCCCAGTGATGCATATTACCATAAAGCCTGCCATTCCATTAGCCAATTTTGCAAATACAACACGTTTTAACGGGAATGGCAGATGAATAGAAACATTTACGTCAATGGAATATGGTACTTACGTGCTACTTCAGAAAAATTCTTAAATTGACTAGAAAAGAAGAACAACAAACACAATGTTGAATGTATTTATGAATGTTGGGTGTAGGCCTGGCCATGATTTCATTAGTTTGTATCACACGCATACAACTGAATGGCATTCATACTGATTGTGAGACGGGCATTAAGTAAATGAGTCTGCGTAAAGAGTATCTAAAACAAGGGGTCATCGTTCTTATTTTAGACTCTGTAGAATGCACATACAGCCCTACACCCTGCATTATTAGTGAACTGAATGAATCGAACAGTATTTCTGATGGCAAGTTTTGGGAAGAGGTTTCTTCACAGAACCCAAAAAAAAATTTCTAATTTTTTTCAATAGTAAATAAGAAAAAAAAGAAGGCAGCAATAAAACAGGAAGCGGACAGAGACAAGAAACTAGTTTCTTTTTTTGCTAGGCCTAACATCTGCAGGTATAGAGGTATTAAGACATCTAGAGGCAGAGCAGAATGAAACTGACAACCCACAACAGGTCCTCTGACAATTTTTTTTATAGAAATTATGACATAGTATCATGATTTAATAAACTATTTTCTATGGGCAGCATGGCCAAATAAAATGCCACCACGCAATACATGCTTCTGCAGTTTAGCAGGGGGCAGTCTTTGATAGTCATTCTGATTTTAGCCTACCAAATTCACAATAAAATGGCCCACGACCATCTAACATATTAATATATATATATATATATATATATATATATGTATGGATCGCAATAGGATTAAAAACAACAATATCTGAACAGAGTCTGATGAGAGGGCATAGCCATCATTCATTGGTCATGGATTTGTCAATATTCTGAGGATTGTGTTGTCATTGAACGGCGCACAAGCAGGACGGATTCAGCAGGACTGCCTCTATATGAGTTTGTTGCACACGCACGTTTCCTGACTTGATTCACCTGACTGACTTCCTGTCCGCTACATCGCACCTGTAAACGTGTCGAATGATGTGCATTCGACCATGGATACCCGAGAGATTTACAATTCTATTACAAGTGCTAGTGTACGCGAGGTTCGTAAACACTGTCGGTTTAAATGAGCAGCGAAATTACCAAACAATCGGCTAATCCACGACACGGGACCAACCTACACTAGTCACTACAAGTACAGCCACACATCACTACCGAGTCGTGACCAGTCCCAGGGGAATGGAACAGGATGCAGGTTGAATAGTTGACGATCCATATAATGACGCTAAGCCTAGGCCAAATCGTCAATATCGTCGGTAACCACCTTCGCTTCAAGTTGAGGGGTTTAGGCGCAAGTGACCGGCCAGCAATATCCATGTCCAACTCCAGAACTGACCATCGTCACGACGAAAACAATCAGGTGTTACTAAGCCAGTTAAACTACAAACGTCATAACACAGTAATCACTCACCAGTGGCGTATACTTCCACTCAGGTTTGCAAATTAGTAAACGCGGTAGAGTTTCATACACGCCGCTTTGTTTAAAAAGCTCTAGATTAAAACATTAGAACGCCGAAGCCAACTCATCCAAAACTCTCGCCTGATACGAGATCTTAGTAATTACTCAAGCATCCACAAGACGGCGCCTTAAGACATCAACCCAATGGCCGCCACGTGGCGCCACTGCACGGCCTCGCCTAGTATCTCAACACAGGCCTTTCACCAAAGGAAAAGCTTTTCCCATCAAAAAATGCTACTTATTTAGCCATATGCTGACCATATCTTGAATTTTTTCAAAAGTGACACCATATCTTCAATGGTAATCAGCATATCCAAGACTGCCAGGGCCCAGAGATGAGTCAGATTGTCTTTGACTTTGTGCAGACATGTGTAGGCCTGCCTAGCCCTAGGTCCTAGGCTAGGAATGTTAAAGATGGCAAGTAATTGCTGCCTGCCTGAACATTGTGGACATTGTCACAGAAGACCACGCTGAATTGGAGGGAGGAATTGTGATAATATAATGTGGACTGTGAACTTTAGTGATGATCAAGCAAATGCCTCGGAAGACACGTTGGAGAAGACAGCAATGAAAGCCATTGGTGGATGCAAATTAAGTGCACCACACCAGACAATATCGCAAAGTTGCTGACAAGGTTTACTCTGACTTTGAAGAATGGCAGGAGTTTTTTAAATTGCAGGAGTAGTTCCTGAGCTGAAACAACCAGAACACTCCGCGATCCTGCTTGATGCTGTCTGTGCTGAAACGTCACTGGTAGAATTGTCTGACAATGTACGTTCTCCAGTTGTGAGACCAGCAGAAGAAACTCCCATGTAGGCCTATTGACCGGACCGGGGCAAAGCGTTTGGTTGACTGGTGGAGACGTCCGAAGCAGAGCCAAATGATTGTACTGGATCACCTCAAATTACAAGGAGGAAGTGGAGCTGGATAGGCCAGGAACTGATCATACTCTGAGGTAGCCAAGACAACACATCACAATACAGGCATTGACATAGAACCCTTGTGGCAAAGGGGAAGGCCGAGAAACACCTGGCACAGAGAAGTAGAAGCAGAGATGACAAAAACAGGATATATATATATATATATATCCTCTAGATAGAAAGAACTGGAAACGCAACCTCAAAACCATGTGCGGTGGAATGGCGTCGTTAGTGGCCTATGCTCCGCCAGGGAGTAATAAGGCTTTAAAAGTAAAAAAAACATTGTATCTGCATGGCAGAAATTAGTGATGCTGTGTGGGATATCAGCCTAAGCACCACAAATGTAGTGGAACGTATGTGTGCATACATGCATGTTTGTTTGTCACCATACTTGATCAGCTGTTTATTTGGGTTGTAGTTTCCTTGGAAGAGTTGAATGACCAGATGTATGGCACTGACCTGCCTTGCTGAGAGATGTAGCAGAAAAACAAAACAAATGTAGGTGTTTCATTGCAACTTAGTGGACAAAACTGGTTGTAAAGTGGTTTGAAAGATGTGTTTCTAACTTTGTACACTTGGTTCACGTACAATGTAGTTGCAGTTGGCAGTAAATACATTGCTTGCTTTGTGTTTTAGGACTGATGTATGAATGAATTAATTTTTTTATTAATAAATATATGTTAAACATCCAGAAATGTGTTTATTGATATAACATATATATATATATATATATATATGTATATATATATATACATATATATTATGTGTGTGTGTGTGTGTGTGTGTGTTTGTGTGTGTGTATATATATATATATATATATATATATATATATATATATATATATATTTCAAAACATGACTGGGCTCTGACTTTATTGATAAGCCATCTAATTCCATTGAAACATGTATCAAAATGGTTATTCAAATGCCCTTACACAATGCATCTACATATTTTTTTATGATTGCATGCATGTATATACAAATGTTTGTGTGCATATTGATGGACAAGCACTTGGCTTCACAATCTGAATGAAAGATTTATGTTCACCCGAGGTCACTCAGGAGGCCATGAAAACAACAATGTAGCAAACAACATAACTGCACAAATAATGGCACAATAAATTACCATTTAATGAACTGAAGACGTATTCTGGCAAGAATACAAACATATTGGTAAACAATGTTGACATACGTTTATTTATACACAAATGTCTACTGACAAAATGCATGAAACTGTTCTGCTGCCAACATGAATCATAGCAACATGTCCAGTAACACCTCTGTATAGTGGACAGCAGTCACACTGGGAATAACATTCGTTATGGACAGGTGTTCACTGTAGACAGAGGATGTTCAAATGACTGGCTATGTTGCTTATTCCTACAAAAAATAAAGTTAAAATGCACAAAAGATATATTTGTAGATGGGTTTATCTCACAGAATGCAACTATGTAAATTCAAAGACAGTGCAAATTCTTAATCTACTGTTCATATTTGGCAGTTCTCTGCTTTGACAATTTTACAGCAGTTTACACCTGACTAAGAGCACCCTGGGTTGTGTCCGTTGTAGAAAGGTGTCCATTATGGCAAGATGTCTGCAATGCCAGATTTGACTGAACTGGACATTTCAGCGAGCAATGTCTAAATGTGTGTAGCAAAATACAACACAATACAATCAGCTAATTCATAAATACACCAATCGAACATATATTCTGCTTTAGATTGTGCATAAATTTTCTAGCCAAATAACATGTACAACATCATTATATGATATATAAAGGCTGGTCCACATGAGCGATGTGTGTCCAATTTTTTGGGCCAACATGGTGTTGCATGATTATTGTGCTGCAAGAATTGGTAGTGTGTACACCTGTGCAAGATCAGTTAGTGAGGCAAATGTTTTGAACTGTCGGGGAGAATTGGCACTGTGTACAATCTCACTAACAGTTGACCAATCAGTGACCAACAGCAGATGCATGTATCGTGCAAGTGTCACCCAAAAATCAGGACATAAATTGCTCAAATAAACCGCCCTATAGAGTTGTTAAAAAGAAGCATATATCAGCAAGAATAAAAGTGCAAGAGTCGTAACTGTAATGCCACAACAACTCGATACTATCTTCTAAACACCATTACCAGATATGTGTAACCACATGAGTATGCTATAATAAATATGTTTCTTTTATATACAGTATCAGAACACAGGATCCTGAAGATATCTTCGTATATCCATATCTGCACCTGCAGTTGGCAAGAATGGTTTATATTGCGCATTCCTTTACATGTGTAATACCATCTATCATTATGCATTACAATACGTATTACAACACTGCAATGACACGCCTATGAATAACACCTAACAACACGCAGTAAGAACACAAACGTTGTTCTGCAGCTAATGGACGGTGCACTTTGTTGTATTCTAGATATAAACAACACACCTATCATGAACAAATGTGGCAAAATCATCATTTTAAATATTCCTTCTATGCATTGCTTCACCGGCTGAACTTTCACTCTATATGTCTGCCTTACATTATGCAGCATTTCAGCAGCTTTTAACAGTAATATCTGGTACCTGATTTATTAAAGAAGTTGTAACACAGGCAGGCTTTGTTAATCGACCAATTGACCTGAACTTATTAGATTGGTTGAATATTCTTTATTACACCAGAGCATTTTCTTGATTTCCCATCAACCATATTTTCTTGGTTTCAGGCATGCAAAATTAGAACATTTTCAATGTATATAAAGATTTTGATTGGTTTTCCCCAATTATATCACCCATGTGATTTCACTCATCGAGCGGATTGGCTGGACATAGAGGGAAGTGAAGATTGTTGCACAAAAACAATTTAAAATAGCAGTTTCTTGTTTCTGCAAATTAAAACAAACAGGCTACTATTAGCACTGACTGACAACTCTTGATAGCAAACAGTTGGAAAATCTTTGCATAGTGAACTTAAACTACTACACTGTCACGCAGAGTTTTTTGGTTGCTGTAGCAATGCCTTTAACAAAAGAACATGCACACAAACATACTATTAACATTTGCATAAATCACAGAACACTGCTTAAATAATACCACAGAAATTAATACAATCTTCAATGTTGAATTGCGTATGAGTGAGTATATAATGCTACAAAGTACATGAATGTATACGTGTACATATATACAGGTGGATAATTTGGGCAAAATTGGTTAAAATAAATGTTGGTTGAAAATTTGTTTGAAAATGTTAGAAAGTTTTTTTTTGGTCATTTTTCAACCACTTTGCCCATTTGTGTCCATGTATATTAGCACACATTGCACATGCAGTGCTATATTAGCACACATTGCACATGCAGTGTCCATGTATATTAGCACACATTGCACATGCAGTGTCCATGTATATTAGCACACATTGCACATGCAGTGCTATATGTACAACAACAATAAGTATGTAGCTTGTATGTAACACATCTAGGTACATAACATATACAACTGATGACCAAACAGGGCACACACAGCAGACGTATTGTACAAAAGACATGTCTGTATAGAAAAAAGTTATATGCACAACAAATTGGTACATAACCCTTAGACAATGCAGATATCTTTACAATATGTGTACCTACACACTAAGAATCTATGTACAAGAAAAGTTCATGACCTCACAGGTCAACCAATTGTGCTACATATTCATGTACAGCCTGTAAATGAAACAAATGTCAATCTAGTTTCATCGCACCTTTGGCCAGTCTAGAATTTCATATGGTAAAGAGGCTTTGAAGAACGTTTTAGGAGTAATATTTAGGAATTTCAAACTGAACAAGTTTTGTGTTATGCAACATTTACCAAATCTCTAAAACTAACGTTTATAATGGATATTATCATGGACACATGACAAATGAGTGCGACCTCTATCAAGGACACATAACTAAGTGCGACCTCTATCAAGGACACATGACAACTGAGTGCGACCTCTATCAAAGACACATGACAACTGAGTGTGACCTTAATCAAGGACACATGACAACTGAGTGTGACCTTTGTCAAGGACACATGACATGACACAGAACTATGCTGCGATACATAGAATAGAGAGACATTCGCATTGAGCATTAATAATAAAAGTAATTTAAGCAGCAGTAACAAAGCCCCTTCACTACTCAATGAATAATCTAAACCAAGTCCTACAACAACAGTACACTCTTGACAGTGCTAACAAAATCACAGTTAAAACTCAACATAAACAAAACAATCTGATATATAAGTAGATAACACAAGTAAATGAGTAGAATGTCTTACAAAAATCAAATTGTTATCATCAACACAGCAAGAACTTAGCGCTTGGCACATAAGGGCCACGAAAATGTTGGCGAAAATAATTCTCAGAAGAGCAGGGAATTCATTTCACCAAGGGGCTAGGAATTCAGAACATTTTGACTAAAAAAGGGAAGTTCATGAAGCAAATATTCAGTCCCTACGACCGTTTAAAGTGCTTTAGACTTCCCTCTGTCAGATCTGTTCATTCCAACACCAATTTGACTTCTCTGGGAAACAAACAACCCTGCTGTAATCATTGCACACAAGCCATACATTTCCATAATTCTATATATAGCCAATGGACTGAAATGGCACAATGTGGTGTCAAGAAAATTGTCGAAGCATCAAGAGGATTCAAACCGCTGTCCCCTTAACACAGAGTCCAATGGTCTAACCTCAACACTTCAATGTCCCACTGGTGTGTCAGCTAACTGGAAGAGCAACCTTATTTTCATAGTAGCAACAAAATATCATAACTGTAAGCAAATTAGAAAAACTAGGAAACAAAACGGAATGGCTGTTATGATGTTAATAAAAATAAACCTAAATCATTGTTATATTAAACCAAATCTGGACAAGGAAAAAGTTGGTCCAGCAATAGTTAGTTTTATCTGTGTACCCTGTAACTAAACTTACTTACACACGTAACAAACACCATCGATTAGAGATAAGACGTATGGATGTTACCAGTAGTCTTTGAGGTGACTACTTTGCGAGGTGATACCCGACCCTTTGAGTCTGTGTAGCCATTATGCATGATGGTCTCAGCACTCTGATGGTAGGTCTTACTGGAGGATGTCAATCTCATTCCAGTTGGCCCGTTCACGCTGGCAGTCGATTCGTTTCTGGTCCCCACTGGTCTGTTGCTGGTCCGCTGTTGTCCATCAATACCTGGTTTTTTTCTAACCTTGAACATGTCACCCTCCGCTGACTGGTAACCATGGTTACCATTTGGTGATCGTTCATGAAAGCCATTCACTTTGACATTAGTCCGACCTTGTTGGCCCATCACGACATCACACATGGAGTCTATGTTCGCTGTGTCCGTCTCTGCAGCACTGTTCAGGTTATCGTAGTCAGAGTTTTGTGACGGTGATGTACGACGTACATGCCTGTTGCTGTCACGCATTTCAACCCCGTCTTCCATCTTGTTGAGCATATCGAAAGTGTCCACAAAGCCAGGTGGTTTCCTGTCTGGCGGTTCTGCAACGTCAGCGATTTCTGCCAAGATGGATGCATGGTTTTCCGCCTCTCTGATGGAGCGGCGACTCCGCACTGATGCACGCGAGCTGCCCGGAACAAAGGCTGGCCCGCCATCTGGGGGTACCATAGGGTGAAGGTCATCGTCGTCACTCGCCTCGCCATTTATGATCTCTGATTCACTGCGTAGTGTTCGTCGACCGAGGATCTGTTCGACACTCGGAGGTACAAATAAACCGAATGGCTTCTGCGGCAGTTCGTTCGGTTGCAGATTTGGCGGTATGTCCATCTTTGCCTTGCGCAGCTCTTCGAGACTCGCACGCAGGGCGTCCATCACCTGGTCATCATCATAACCAAAGTCCTTCACAAGCGAACCCTGAAGGAACCCCACAAGCTCTTCCATTGGCAACTTCAGCAGTTTCCCTACAACCATCATCACACGCCACATCAATCTGCAACCTCTGTGCTGTACTATGTTTTTATTATAAAATCATGTTATATTATACACATATTGAACGATACTGGGCTTTGTGCACGAGTTACTTCATAAGGTTGTATTGAGCAAGCTTGTGAGCCCAATAGAACATTCTAAAGTAACAAGTCCATAAAACCCATTATCATTCAATAAGGTATTTATTATAATGGGTTCATAACTGACATTTCAACACATTTAATGAAATAAAATGATAATTTATTAGTGATTCTCAAGAAGAATCGGCACGCGCCTTTTTAATTAATTCTATGGTGTGCGTGCGTAACAATGTGATACTGGTTTTTATTGATCAGTAGCATTTACCCATGTAACAAATATTGTAAACTATATCTATTCTAACATCTTAACCATCTAAATGTGTTTCTTTACACTGTATATATCTATTTAATTTGAATTTTGGTCCAAACATCACGTTGACATTGCATGCTGGAGGTAACATGATGACAAACAATAAAGGGATGTTGAAAATGAGTTCTGACTACATACGTTTGTGCATCTTGAGCAGAGTGTACGCCATTGCCACCAACAGTCGTTCCCCTTCCAGTATGTAGACGTCCCACAGTCGTAGCGTCAAATGGAACGGCACCTGTCAATCAATGTCACATTATATTGTCCATCCCTCAGTCATAGCATCAAACGTTATGTTGTTCAATCCACATTAGCGTCAAATGGAATGGCACCGGTCAATCATTTTTTTCACATTATATTGCTAATTTCAGTCAAAACATTAAGAGGTGTGGCACCTGTCAATCAATGTCATATTACATTGCTCATCCCAGTTGTAGCTTCAAATGGAATGGTACATGTCAATCAATGTCACGTTATATTGCTCAACTATGTTAGTGTACCGGTAGGCAAACATAATACAATGTTTTTGGGTAATTTTGCTTTAAGACCTGCTTATTATATGTAGCACTTAAAATCATTGTAAAATGATAACCTATTACACTGCATTCTCCTTAAAGGTCGCTCCTCAATTCAATTGCTTTGCTAGTGTCATTTAAAATTGTTTTTGAAAAAAAATCAAACATACCTAATATCCACTGTAACATGCTAAATCATTTGTGCAACTGTTGTATGTAGTTTTTGTGAAAACATCAGACAAACTAATAACTTACTTAATGCTTCATCAAGCATTATGTGAAGTGAACATGGAAACGCTGAAAACTAACGAATGTGAAATTTTTTAACTTTGTCATGTGATCGGTGAGACGATGGAAGTTACGTCCATGATTGGCATTGACCTACACAGCGTTTACCGTTCTGGATATCCACTATTTTGAGCCTTACCAGATCTAACTGCTAAAGTCAATTCTTCTGTTTTTTTTATTCAATCGATGTTACATAAAATATTCAGATATCATATATCTGGAAATCAATTACCCGGATGGGCGATAGACTAAATCAGTTGAGGATGGAGTTTTAACAGAATCACTTTGGGCCAGTGCAATTTGATTCTATCAATCGGCTGACCTTGATTAGCTGCATTGGATCACCATTAACAAAACCAAGAACAATACAACGGAAGCGATGGAAGTTACGTCCATGATTGTCATAAGAGCGAGCTGCTCGCAAGCTGGCTGTCGTGACAGCGAAAGACACTTTTAATAATAAATAATAAGCGACTGATTCACTGAGACGACACATTTTAATACAGCGAGAATAGCGGCTGATTTTGCAATCCGCTATATTCTATTACTCAGAGCTACTGGTAGTAACTAATTTTCAGAGAGTAATTTGTTATTTATGTAGCATGATTTTGTTTAATATGTATGAAGGCGTGAGTGAGTGTGCATGTGGTTGTATGCATCTGTATCATGTGTACACATGTGTATCATTGATAGCAATATAAATGTCTGGTGCACTTACCCGGTCTAAGAAACACTGCATGAACCACTTGATGGTGTAGAGACTGGCAGGGATGCCCTGCTTATCCTGAACAAACAAAACATTGTAATGAACATACTTTAAGAGGCTTAGTAAATAAAAAAAACTTAATACATGAATGGGGGTCAAGGGTCGACTTGGATTATCAAAAAAAGAATCTGTTCCCGGTTTAAAATTGTGCAATAATCAGCTTTCAATTCACTGCATCGGCATGTAGTGCCTCCAATTTTTTTGGATAGGGGTGTGATCAATGAAATTACACTGGGGTCAACATTATCCAATTTGTTTTGGATTAATGGAATTTTTTTATAGTTACAAAGCCCATAAAATAGGCAATTAAATAAACAACATCTGAAGAGACAGAAACTAACAGCTTCATATATTCCACTGAAACAGACAAGATTATCTCCTTGGACTTCGCCCACACTTAACTCCACTTTTCATTAACTAAAAGAAATTTAAATACCAACAATTAATAAAGCTATGAAAATATTTTAGTTACTGACATTAACATAGAAAATCCACATCTCAGCAAGTTTTTAATTGAAACATTACCAGGTGTTTCTTCAACTTTGGCATGAATTTCTTGAGAATAAGGTCATGATGTTCTTGGAAGCGGATCAGCTTTGGGAAACAAGGGATGAAAAATCCTGCAGGGAAGACAAAGAAGAATTAACAATTAGCACAATTTGTGACATTATAAAAGTTGTGCTTATTTATTTTTAAATATTGTTCAATTCTTATTTAAAGCACTCGGTCTAGTTGCATATTTCTTTGGCAAATGCTAAGCCCTCCTTCCTTACAGTGAGTTGTTTGTTATATTAAAATCAAGTTATTTAAATTCATTCACTGCACACTCACAACAACAGATAACAACAAATTGCCCCAAAATACAGCATTCTTTTAACATTACCAGGACGCCTTAATAAATGAACATGTTCTTGAAATGGGTTGGCTGCAGTAACACGTGTTTTAACAGGTTCTGATGTGAATAAAAAACAACAAACAGTAATGTTAAACCTGTCTAAAAACATTGAACAGTACAAATAACTGTTAATCTGGTAACATTATAAACGTTGATAACAACCATTAACATTTCTGTAATAGTCACCATCCGAGATACAGAACCCCCCAAATAGTTGATTGACAGGTGTGAAGTAGCAGGGGTATCCTGGATAGTGACCATTGATTGTCAAAGTGTGAGAAAGAACGTACATGACCACTCACCATGCGTGGCATGTTTCCGGTCACTCATCAACGAAGACATTGCCCAAAATGCATCCTGAAAGCAGAGGAAAATTCATAGCTAAAATAACAGCAAAGTTTACCATAAATGTTAACTCACAACCACCTTTGTTGAGCTATTACATTGTGTGTCTTTAAAATGTATATATTGAAAGTCCAAAATTACAGAAACAAATTATTGTGGTTCATTAAAACACATTAAATAAAAACTGTGTACCCTTAAATTAAGTCACACTACTATTTTAGGTATGAACAATATTTAAACACAATGGCTAACAGTAAACACACCATACTGTAGACTTTGTTCAAAATACTAAAAAAAATCAGCATTAATACATTTCAAGCAGTCATGTTTGTATGTTTCTTTGACAATAATTGATGTACATAAGAAGCACTAATCTTGAAAGAGAAGCAGAAGACAATGATCACAATGAGAGAAGGCAAGTGAAAGAGAGGATGATGATGGACGAGTTGAGAGAAGTAGCAAGAGACAGGATGGTTGGAGACGGCTCATCATGAACGTCACCAGAAGTCATACAACTTGACAGGACATTAAACCAATGGTTATTGTGGGCTGTGATTAGAGCTCACCTCCTCGTTCAGATACATGAGCAGTAGAGCGGCGATCTGGCTCATTCCCTGGCAGTAGCCCACCTCCGTGTTGTACATGGAGTAGGCCGCCAGCACGTGGAACAAGTCTTGTTGTCTGAAACAGTGACGTGGCCAATAAACAGGGTTTAATTGTAATTGAATTAGCATAATTTGTAATTAATCACAATTAAAGTGTAATTGTTATTTACTTTGAAATATTAATTGTAATTAAGAAAAGAAAAAACTTTGCAGTAATTGGAAATTGTAAGCATGAATTCACCGAAAACCATGTCTAAAATTAGCTATAATTATACACGTAATATTCCTTTATAAAACAACGTATTTGTGCTCAACCTGCAATTGACCCTTTGTGTAGCATTGTAATTGACTTTTTGAAACACTGTAATTGTCTGCCTCTATATACTTTAACTTTTTTTTGACTTCCGGCTACTTGGACTTGGTGCAGCGACTTGAATTTGGTGTAGATTTACAGAAAAACGCGGTATATCAAATAGAATAAGTATTACTATTGAATATATATTATACACAAACGTATTGTAGACATATATTAGGAAACAGGTTTTGTTAATTATTAGTCAGAGGGAGTATTTTAGAGTAAGTTAGTTTCGGATTCTGTCAGAGAATTCAGCGAGCGATAATAGGGTTGTTTACTATTCGAAAATTGAGATAGCATAGTGAATAGTTTACATTGGCTAATATATATATAAGATAAAGTGATCTATTTACTTAAATTACATACATAAGGTAATATCTGACATAGTGGTAGTAAACGTACGTTTTCGGTAAAAAGTAATTAACAGCAGGATTTTAGCGTAAATTAGTACACACTGACTTCGTTGTTTTGTTACACAGTGTTCTCCGTATTCACTAGGTGGCAGGTTTTTTTTTTCTCATGCGAGGTTAATAGAAGACACAGTTAGCAAGTATATTAGACTAAAGTGTTCTTTTGATCACAAAAACAGCCTTATTCAAGGCTAACGTAGCAAACTAATTAAAACTAAATTGTATGATGGCGCCGTGCAAACGGCAGTTAAAGGCCACAAGGCACTTAATTTGTGGCAGTTGCAGTAACTGGGTGGACTTCGTCAAGTCTGGGTGCGAGAAGTCCTGGGCTGAGGTCCAGGCAGATAGTTTTAGTTTTGAGTGTAGGGGATGTACGAAGATGAAGGAACTAGAGGTGGAGTTGGAAGAGCTGAGGCTGCTCGTTG
This sequence comes from Lamellibrachia columna, assembly GCA_963662155.1. Lineage (NCBI taxonomy): Eukaryota > Metazoa > Annelida > Polychaeta > Sabellida > Siboglinidae > Lamellibrachia > Lamellibrachia columna. The sequence continues at coordinate 29,607,212 of OY759270.1, forward strand.
TGGCAATGGTGGGAAGGGAACAGGGGGGTTGTGCCAGTAGTTCCGGTGGGGGAACAGTAGATGATAAAGTGGGGAAAGACACAAGAGATGCTAGGGAGAGCTCACCGCAGCCTGGGAGGAAGCTGAGAGGAGGGAAGGTGACAGGTCGTAGGGAGACAGGATGTAAGGAGACGGGAAGGAAAGGAACGGGAGGGAAGACAACCGGAGCGAAGGAGAGGGGAGTAGGGGAGACAGGAGGGAAGGAGAAGGGAGTGGGGGAGACAGGAGGGAAGGAGAAGGGAGTGGGGGAGACAGGAGGGAAAACAACCGGAGTGAAGGAGAGGGAAGTGGGGGAGACGAGAGCAAAGGAGTGGGAAGTGGGGGAGACAGGAGCGAAGGAGACAGGAGGGAAGGGGTCAGGACAGAATGTGATGGAGGGGATCGAACGGAAGAGTTATTCTGCAGCAGTGATAGAGGGGGTGAGGAAGAGAGCGAGGGTGTTTGTGGGGGATTCGATAGTTAGGAAGACCGACAGAGTCTTAAACAAGGGAGATGATGTGGTGGTCTGCTTGCCTGGAGCCAAAATAGAGGCGATAACTGAGAGGGTAAAAAACATTGTAGGCTCGGGTAAGGGTGGATCTGTTTTAGTACACGTAGGGACAAATAACGTAGAGAGGGAGGGTACAACTGCCATAGTTAGGAAATATAGGCAGTTGGTCAGAACACTAAAACAGACGCGGGTTGAGCAGGTAATACTGTCAGGGATTTTACCTGTAATGGGCAGGAGGGGTCACAAATATCGAAATTGTCGGGGGATGGCAATTAACATGTTAGTCCAGAAGTTATGTAGGGAAGAGGAAGTTGGATTTGTGGATTTATGGGGAAGTTTTGTTGGGAGGGCTGATATGTACATGAAGGATGGGCTTCATTTAAGTGGAAAGGGGGCGGCAGTATTCGCGGACAAACTTTCAGCAGCAGTAGATAGTGACTTGGGTACAATGACAAATATTTTTGGAAGTAAACATTCTTTAAACTAAAAGTGCAGGGGGGTTACCTAGAGGTGTCTCAAGCAGAACAAGAGGCCACTAGCACAGATAAATCAATATCAAATCATCCGAAAAACATCTCTGAAAAAGGTTATAGATGCGTATGTTTAAATGCAAGGAGCATAGTAAATAAGAAAAACGAATTAAACATTATGGTAGAAGATATTGACCCTCACATAATTGGTATAACTGAATCATGGGCCAACATAGATATAACAGATGCTGAATTAGGACTGACAGGATATGTAATGTTTATAAATAAAGGCAATGAAGGATAACAAATCACCGGGAGTGGATGGGATTCCTCCAAAATTACTAATGGAAACAGTAGAGCAAATCAGCATACCACTTGCAAGAGTATTTAACTTGTCATTAAAAGAGGCAGTTGTTCCGTTTGAATGGAAAGAAGCAAACATCATACCATTATTTAAAAAGGGTTCGAGAAATAAGTCAGAGAATTACAGACCAGTGAGTTTAACGTCAGTGATTTGTAAATTATTAGAAAGGTTAATTAAAGACCATATGGTGGACTTCCTCGTTAAGCATAAATTATTAAATTCATCTCAACATGGATTCCTTAAAGCGAGGTCATGCTTAACAAATTTGTTATGTTTTTTGGAAGAAATCACTAAGTGGATAGACGTGGGATCGCCAGTAGATATTATCTACTTAGATTTTCAGAAAGCTTTTGACAAAGTGCCACATCAAAGATTACTACTTAAATTAAAAGCCCATGGTATCGGGGATAGCATAATTGACTGGATAGAACAATGGCTGACTGACAGAAGACAACGAGTTGTAGTAGATGGAGAAGTTTCAAATTGGAAATCGGTTTTGAGTGGGGTACCTCAAGGATCAGTATTAGGACCTATATTATTCTTAATTTATATCAATGACTTGGACGACAGTATAACAAGTAACATACTGAAATTTGCGGATGACACAACACTGTTTAGAAAGGTTAATACTGATGGTGATAAACAACATTTACAAAACGATCTAGACAGATTAGTGAAATGGTCTGAGAAATGGCAGATGTTGTTCAATTTTGGGAAATGTAAATGTCTACATACAGGACATGGGAACTTGAATGTAAACTATAAAATGGGAGATACTATTCTGGGTACTACTGTAAAAGAAAAGGACTTAGGAGTTACAATAAGCGCTGATATGAAAGTTTCAGAGCAGTGTGGTATTGCAGCTTCAAAGGGTAATCAAATTCTTGGATTGATTAGAAGAAACATACAAGGGAAAAAAGTTAATTATACCTCTTTATAAAGCAATAGTTAGACCTCATTTAGAATACTGTATACAAGCATGGAGACCATATCGTAAGAAGGATATAGATACGCTTGAACGCATACAAAGGAGAGCAACTAAAATGATTCCAGAACTGAGAGATCTTAGTTATGAAGAACGCCTGAAAGAATGTGGTTTAACAACTCTAGAGACAAGGAGGTTAAGAGGAGATCAGATTGAAGTTTTTAAGATATTGAATGGGTATGAAAATATTGATAGAAATATGTTTTTCTCACTCAATAAGGATAGCAGAACTAGAGGACATGAGGTAAAATTAGTAAAGGATCAATGTAGATTGGACATCAGGAAGCACTCGTTCTCACAGAGGACAATAAATGAATGGAACAAATTGTCTACAGATTGTGTAACTGCTAGCAGCGTGAATATGTTTAAAAACAAGGTTGACACATATCTCAGGAGAGCGGGCTATAAGTAGATGAACATTGTTGGACTCTCGATAAGCCAATGGCTTCCTTGTCCACTTGCCATCTGGGCCTTTGGCTTGGATGGCAAATCTTGTTAAATCTTGTTAAATGAGGTTATTAACACTTTCGCAAGTTACTCAACCTAACGATCAACGTCAATTCATTCTATTTTGACATTTTATAATTCAACAAAAGTAGGCACTCATTTATGAAACTGGTTCGCAATGAGTTAAACGAACTGAGGAGGGTCTTTAAGACCCAGTTATGCACTAATGGTTGGCCAGGTATTCCTGGGACAGGAGGCGCAGTCTGAAGCCAAAACTTACTTGACATCATATCGCTTCCGAAACATGATGTGGTCTCGATATGTTCGATTCACATCTAGGTCAATCTGTCGAATATCGGGCGACCACTTGAGCGCTCTTATGAGCATCTCGTGGTAAACGCTCTTCTGCTCCTGCTTGATGCGGTACACATTGAGGATGCGACACCAGATCTCACCCCGCAGTGAGTCGGGTATTCCTTTGTAGACACGTCGACTCACCTATGCAACAATACAGTGATCAGTGTTGTAAGGCCTTTCATGTGGCAGGTTGTGGGAGAACTAATACACAGAATTGGAATGTCTGTACACGTTACTATCTACTGTGTAATGGAGAATATGCATGCCAAATTTCAGAGTTCTTGCACAAATAGTTTTTGAGTTATTGGTATTTTAAGTAGAACAAGAAATCTTCGTGATTTTCGAAAATTGGCAAAATGACAGAATCCACCAAATTTGAAATGATCATAACTCAGAAAATATTTGAGCTACAGTCCTATGGTTTGACATGCATGGTTATATTGACATGTGGATTAATTGGTAAAATGTTGATTGAATTACAAAATATGAGTGCAACAAGATTTTCTTATTTTGGTTAATTTGAGGCAGAATGCCCCATATGCAATGCAATGCAATGATCGTATGAAATCATGCTCTACCCATGTGAGATTGATATTTACTTAAAACATAAGTTTTAATTTTACTAACATTTTAATCATTAAAATCTCAGTAACAAAAGCTGTCAGTGTGTAATTATGCACCCAATTTAAATGTTGAACAAATAAATGTGTTAGCGTGTATTGAACTGTCACTGTGTAACTTTGATTCCCATCAAAATTTTTAGTTTAAAAAAACTGGTTGTAAAAGAAATATTTTATCCTTATGACATTTCTTACTGCTCGAATGAGCTAAACCTAAAAAAAACAATGTCAGCAATACAACCACTGTCTTCAACTTTATACATATATATATATAATTGTCTGCATTTGAAAAATATGACTTACATTTCCAACATATAACTCGGGGACGCAGCTCACTTACCTTCCACCTTGGATTTTAGAACTATTTTTTTAATTGTGTAATGGGGCAAATTGGTCCCACCTTTGTAGTTATTCCAGTTAGAGCTAGTGTATTTTTAAGTAGGTAGTTTTGTATTCATAGACTGCGTGACGTCATGTAGGGCATATGCTATTCGGTTTAAGGGTGTTCTATGACAACAGTAATGCCATTGTTCTTTTATTTGTTCTAGGAATACTGCTACTGCTTTATGTGTTGAAATGTGGGCTCTATGAACTCGACGTCCAGGAGGCTCGCATCGGGCATAGTCAGCCTGGCGTTGGGTTGTGGAGCCCACATTTCTGTTTTAAATATCTTTAAAAGTGGTCTTACACTTAATCCTCACAATAAACGTCATTCATTTGGTCTTTTCTTATCTCTATATCTGTGTTGTGTTGTTGATTGTATAACTTATGAAATTTACATTATTACCTTTTCACCAGGATAGTATTTCCCCCATTTTGTCAGCATTTTCAGCCATTTCTGGGTCCTCTCCAGTTCAATCTGCAATGCCTGAGAAGAATATAAATGATAATTAATTAATTAATAAAAATTGCGTACTTTTTATGGCATATCATTCAAACTTGTACCTTCCATTATTACTGCACATAAAGGTATGTATTGTCACCTCTGCATTAGGTATACACTGTCTGTCACCTCTACGCAGCAATGACAGCATATCCTGTATTCGACGTAACAAGCGTACAGTATGCATAAACAAAATTGGGCCATGAAAAAAATCTGTTCTTATTAGCATACACCAAAATTTGCTTCTCTAGACAATAAGGCAACTGATTAACACTAGTGGTGTCATTTAGTGACTAGCGTAGTACATCTGAAAAGTGGTGCCAACTGTTTAACACCAGGCGGCAACACTTTTCAGTTGATCTATACTAACGATATTAGAATAATTATGGATACTGCTGATTAAAAAAGGGGGTATATGCTAATTAGGGCATGTACATATAAAACTGCATCCTCAACTGATTTAGCCTATCATGAATCCAGTTCGTTGATGTCTTAATATGTAGAGTGTGAACAGTTTAAGTAATATCCACATTCGGTTGAATAAAAAAGTGCATAGTTTTGCTCAAATCATTGAAACAATTGACGTTAGTCATTAGATCTGCTAAGGCTCAAAATAGTGGATAACCAAAACAGTAAACACTTTATGGGGTGAATGCTGATCACGGGCGTGACTTCCATCCTCTCCGATCACATGACAAAGTTATGAAATTTCACCAAGGGTGAAATTCGTGAGTTTCAGCATTTCCATTTTCACTTTAATAAATTCTGCACGCAGAATTAAATAATTTAATAGTGTGTATAACGATTTCACAAAAAATTATACAAAAGCTGCACAAACAAGCTAGCATGCCGTAGTGGATACTAGGTAGGTTTGAATTTTCGCAAAATTTATTTGAAATGAGATGAGCAAAAATCTAATTGAGGAGGGACCTTTAATTGGTTGAATACGGTACCACTATACTGTGGCATACGCCCACCATCACCTCTACAGTGTACACATTGTTTATTACATCTACACACTGTCACCAACCCATGATGTCACCCCATGTCAATGCCCACACTTCACAGTGGAAGTTGGTGACTCCATGCACGTCTAAATGCTTCACTTTGTGAACCCACCTTCGACTCGGCTTCTCCCTGAGACTTCGGCAAAGTATGCTCACTAAAAGCAACAACACACCTCGTGTAACTACAATGTCTAGCAGCTGTACACCAGTGACGTGGCTGACAATCAAAGCTGACACAGCAAGTGATGCAGTGACATATCTAGGATCTCGCATTAGTTTACCATGCTAACATATAGCGGCGCGGTGGAATTTTAACAGAAACTGTGCAATTATATTGCTATTCCAGCAGTGTGTCATGGTGTTGGGAATACGCAGAAGCCATAGAAGACAGATATAAACCCAAGCAAGGCTACAATAATGTGTTTGTACTAACAACATTCAAGATTACAAATCAATAAAGATTTGGGACTCACAATTTGCTCCCACAAATGATTTAATATTAATGTTGGATTTAATACATAATAAAATAAAAAATTTAAGCCAGGGGGACCATGGTCCAATATCCCCCACCCCTAAATATGCCACTGAGCTAATGTTGTGAACAGACACTGACAGATATTATTATTCATGCCAAGTTGTCATCCCTGTCTTTAATCAGTACAAAGTATGATCACTGCTATAATAAAAGTCATGTTATCTATAGTATAAACTGAATCTGTTCTAACTTGTGCTTTAATGAACAACTTTTTAATATAATTTTACCGTTATCTGTTTAATTAGAATGTTTCGACTTGAATATCATGTTTACATTGTGTGCTGAGCAACAACGTCAATATTCATAGAGATAATACTTCAGGTTCATTACATTTTGGTAGGCAAGATGTTAGAATAGATTTAGTAACTAGTTTATACTACATAAATAATAACATTATTTTACGATAAAAACAGATCAGACTTAGTGCTTTTAATGACATATAATACACTGTACTGAGCTATTTAATGACATATAATACACTGTACTGAACTATTAGGATCATTACTGGGAAATTAAAGATTTGTGTGGCAATTTTGTGGTAAGAATAGTTTAGCCACACTCACTGAAGAAAGCCATATCTGTCTGTGACGTGGTACAACTCAAATGCTGGGTCCTCCCAGGGGTCGATCTCACCATCTTTATCGTGGCCCTGTGAAAACATGAAATTTGAGAACCACAGGTACTAAACTGTCATTTGGGCAATCACATTTAAATATGATATATTTATATGTCATATATATAATACATAATATATTTTTACCAAGAATAAATTTGTCATAAAAATTGCATAATTGTGGTATTTTTGGTGCATTATCATGGCAGAGAGAATACGGGATTAAAAAAAGAAGGCTTGGGTTGTTATGATTACAGTGGCAAAAGAGTGTGAGGTAAAGCTTAGATTATCTGGACAATGTATGTTACTGCATTTAAATGCAAATGTTTCACTTTATTCAAATGCACATGTCATTTTCCAGGATTGCAATCAAATGCAAATGTTTTGGGGTCGCAATCAAATGCAAATGTTTTTTTGGATCATAATGATGCAATCAAATGCAAATGTTTTAGTTTCGCATTTGTACATGTAGATTTTATTCATTATGAATAAGAATCAAACAGCTGTGCACGGGACACAACATGAGGTTCATTAAGCAATACAACAAAACTGTGTATCAGATGCAGAATCTAACAAAACAGTTAGTCAAACAATTATGTCTGCATGTGAAATGCATTTTATTGAGCGTTTGCAAAATCAGGGGAAGGGCCAGGGCAATGCTGAGATGGGATGATATGATGAAGATATTGTCAGAGAAGGGGCAACATAGAAGGGTAAAGTGAACAGAATATTTGTATGAGGATCCAAGTGGCCACCCCCACACTGGAACAAGACCAACAGCTGAAAACACAGACGGTTATGCCACAACATGTTAAAAATTCCCAATGTGGTGTGCAGCGCGTAAAGTTAGTTTTAGATAATTTATTTCTGTCCAAGAAGATGGTAGACAGATGACTGTAAAAAGAAAGCTCACCCTGTCGTATCTGGCGACAATCTCAGCTCTCTCCTTGCTTGCTTTCTCCAGCAACTCCCTCTCCGAAGGCTTCATATCTGAAACAACAGACGGCAACACATGCAGTCGTTGTATTCATCTGGCTAAATCAATACAGAGTTTAATCTGCCAGGTCATGCCAATTAGTTCATACTGAAGCTGTATACATGGCATCATTTATAAACTGCTGATATGGTGCATTCCTACGAATGGCAGCTATGAGTGCAGCAACAGTTCACTTGTATCTGCTATAATATCAGCAAACATCTGAACATTTATAATTGGCTGACTGAATAGGCTCTAATAATTAAAAACACCATGCCACATATGGCAACAGAAGAAAGGAAGTCGGTTTCTAAAAAATAACTACACAACATCTGCCATATTTTTGCTTAAACAGGAAAGTCACAAATTGATTTCCAGCAAGCCTGAGAAGCTCATAACTGAATGAACATTCCATACTGATAATTGTGTCCTTGCTTTCGGTTATAAAAAATGCAGGCAATCTCCTATCAGTTAACATAGAAATGATCACTACTTTAAATTACATGAGATAACCTTTGAATCTTAACCACAGGTACGCTCCACCAGCAATAGCTACTGTGAGCATAACACCTGTTTTACACCACTGGCATTGCTATGCAATGTTACGCACCAGCAATAGCTACTGCCAGCATAACACCTGTTTTACACCACTGGCATTGCTATGCAATGTTACGCACCACTGATCAACCTGAATGATCATTTCGAATGAGTATTTATTCAAACAAAGGTTACTACTCAGTGAACAGAAGAAAGAAAAAGGAGGTCGGTCATAACAAAAAACTACATAGAACTGATATAGACTTGAAACAATTTAATACGGCTACATAGACGCCACAGGACTACCACAAGTATAACATATCATTAAGAAAATCATGCGCATCTGCGCTGGAGACATTGATAGATAATGACTCACATGGAACAACAGGGCCAGGCAAACGCTTCAGCACACACAGAACGTGTTTCCCAGCAGTGTTTAAACATGCAAGTTTCTCCACCCAAATGTCTGTGCCTAGGTGTCTAGGTATGACAACTAACAGTGAGTCAGATTGAATAAAATTGTACTTACTCATTATATTGGTGACGGTGTGCCAGCAGCCAACAAGTTGCACTGTTCACCTGCCATTGCTGCAACACACACAGGTGTGAAATGACAAAAGTGACAAGACACGTTACTTGAGACGACATGCTCACATTCTTCATTGTCTCCACTCCACCATTCTTCCTCAGACATAAACAAAATCTACAAATTATCCACCATATGTACTGAACGAATGAATATTTATTTCAACAAGACAAACAAATTGAAATAGAACCTTAACTTGACGTCATTACCACATTACATATAATTTTTTAGTGTTGAAAAATGGCAAGAAGTGTAATATTCATATTACTATACACATAGATCTGACATGGGTTCTATTAGATACAATCTATTACTTCTTACTGATTATATTACTATTATATTAATCCTGACATATTACAAGTTTGCTATTACATTTATTATTACTAAAATACCAGGATATATATAACAATTACTGGTGCATTACTATTTTTTCCAACTGGTCTATAAATGGAATACAAGGTTTTTGTGTCAATAACAAATCCAATTCACCACCAGTACATGGAATTTTAACATAAATTTTGCAATTATGTTACTATTCCAGCTGTCTGTCACAGTGTTGGGAATGTGCAGAAGCCATAGCCTGCCACCCCACCCCAACACAAGGGAGTGGTTCATTTCAATGTTCATTACTCTGGTGTGATGCCAGTTATTTGGCTTTACCAACTTACCAAGGGTTAGTAGAGAGAAGCTCATGAAGATTGATATTAACCCAAGCATCAACATGGCTACAATGTGTTTGTACTAACAACTTTCAAGCAGCAGTTAAAGAACAAAGACGAGGGTTCTTTACCCCAAAATACATCAAGGAATTAATCATTTGTAGCAAATTGAGACATCAGATAGCTACAAGTTACACTGGTTGTGATTGGCCTACAAGTCTACATTAATTAAGTGTGTTGACTTATTAATTAAGTGTGTTGACTTATTAATCAATAAAGATTTGGTACTCACACTTAGTGGGAACAAGTTATTTAATATTATTGTTGGTTTATGCGTCAGTTACACTAAATTGCAATACTAAGTTCAATATTGAAAATGCCATAAATTTACTGGACAGACATCCTAGATTTCATTAAAGGGAATAAAAACAATGATTGCTTGAAATCATATTATATTACATCTTGTAGTTCATTTCCATAACACAAAAAATTCATTAGAATTCCATTAATTAATAATTCTAAATAATACTCTATTCTACCAAGAGTAGTAAGAATATAGTAACATATAGTTCATCTAAGTTCCCTATGCAGCTAACTTTGCTAAGGAAGAAATGGCTCACTTGCAAACTTCAACCCAATGAAGCACAGCTGGCTTTGCTCGGCTCACTTTGAGAAAACTTGTTTTGAGTGCGACCCGGAGAAAATGGGTTATCTTGGTGCTAAATTATCTTTGAAAGAGGATGATGTGCCAACATTATTCCCAGTAGTGGAAGCTATATTGATGCCATCAATCCGTAGAACCCGAACACAGGCACTGACATGGGCAGTGATCATGATGACCTCGCAAACGGACTGTCACTGACACTGTCAGCATGACCTTTTACTTTCTGATATAACCATGAAAATGACCACCTAGAGCCACCAAACTTCTCCTCATATATCTAACATATATATTCATGTCATATGGTCATGCATCACTGTTACATCCATATAAAGAATTTTTTTTTACAAAAAACTAAAATTTGCCACATTCCACACTTGGCTACCATAAAATTGACGCTTATGCCGAGGCGTCGTTGCAAAATAATGAGCTTCACAGCAGCCGGTTACAGTGTTGCTTCTATGACAGATAGTACTAATAACTGTGTGTGTGTGCTTGTATGTGTGTGTATAAATTATGAACATACGTTCCTTTGAAAATATGCATTAATGCAATATTTTGATACAGAAAATTTTACCATCGCCATGTCATTAGTTCTAAATACAATAACAATTTTTGTGAAGTTCAACGATGCCTCTGCATAAGCATTGATTTTACAGTAGCCATGGAGACAGGCGTAGGATAGGGTGAGTTTTTATTTTGACCATTATATGAATTTTTTTCGTAATGTGGAAGACGTTCAAAATTGTAACATTTTACTTGGTATTCTCGAAAATTGTCATCGCCACCATTTTAGGAGTGACTCGAATTTGATGCTGGTGACTATTATAGGGGAAGGCAGTGTTAGTGGAGCAACCGAGTTAGTTGAGCCACCATGTTTCCAAGGAAACTACAGCAGCAACATGGTGCCAGCCAGTGATTGAACATGTTATTAGAACACAATCGACATACAATAAGTGCAATTTGTCACAATGTTCACAAAATGTGAGTTAAAAGAATGTTCTTGATGCTTTTCAAAACTTTTGGTGATTGTGATTAATGTCTGTTGATGTGCAAACTATCAATGCATGTGACCAGACTTCATTGTCTGTGCACTTACAAATTGTTTAACTATGCACAGGGAAGAAGATTATTTACGTCACTTCCCGCATTAATGAGAAGTTAATTAAAAACCGTTTAATTGTCGAAATGGGGCTAGTTGAGCCATCCAAGGTCCAATGGAAGGTTCGTTGAGCAGCAGTTAAAGAACGAAGACGAGGGTTCTTTACCCCAAAATACATCAAGGAATGAATCATTTGTAGCAAATTGAGACATCAGATAGCTACAAGTTACACTGGTTGTGATTGGCCTACAAGTCTACATTAATTAAGTGTGTTGACTTATTAATTAAGCGTGTAGACTTGTCAGAGACATGTTGTACCCTTTGGTAGTTGGCTAAGTTGTTATGAAATTTTAGTATTAGGCCTACGTAAATTAAGCAAATAAAGCATTTACCCAACTTACGTTACACCATGGTCAACTTACCCCACACCAAGTGTTAGCTGAGCCAACTGACCAACCCTATTTGAAATCAGCTACATATAATTATCTATGCATACCAGTCATTACCAGATATATTTTATTGGTACAAAATGATTTACTAATAATCATAGTTTAAATTTAACAAGATTGCCATCTCAAACAACAAGTTCCAGATGTCAAGTGGACAAGGAAGCCATTGGCTTATCGAGAGTCCAACAATTTTCTCATCTATGTGTAGCCCGCCCTTATCAAATATCTGTCAATTCTATTTTTAAACATATTCACACTACTAGCATTAACACAATCATTTGGTAGTTTGTTCCATTCATATATCACCCTCTGTGAGAAAGAGTACTTTCTCATGTCCAACCTACACTGCTCCTTAACTAATGCTGCTTTATGTCCTCTGGTTCTACTGCCTTCTTTAAGTTTGAAGAACATATTCCTATCAACATCCTCATAACCGTTCACTATTTTAAACACTTCTATTTGGTCTCCTCTTAGTCTCCTGGTCTCTAGTGTTGTCAAACCACATTGTAATAAGCAGCTTTTGTACTAAGGTCTCTCAATTCTTGAATCATTTTAGTTGCTCTTCGTTGCATTCTTTCTAGCTTGTCTATGTTCTTTTTACGATATGACCTCAATGCTTGAATACAATATTCCATGTGTGGTCTAACTATTGCTTTGTATAGGGGTACAATCAGCTGTTTCTCCTTATACATGATAGTTCTCCTAATTAGCCACAGAATTTTATTTCCTTTCAAAGCAGCAATCCGACATTGCTCTGAAACTTTCATGTCAGCACTAAGTGTTACTCCTAAGTTCTTTCTTGTGTGGTTCCACCTAGTACAACATCCCCCATTTTATAAACTCCTGCATTAGCTCAAAATTGGGCTGTTTGGAGTATAACTACTTGAGACACTTCCCAAAATTGAATAACATTTGCCGTTTTTCTGACCATTTAACTAATTTATCTAGATCATCCTGTAAACTTTGTTTATCTGTAACATTAGTAACCTTTCTGAATACTTTTGTGTCATCTGCAAATTTCAGTACTTTGCTAGATATGTCATCTTCCAAATCATCTATATATATTAAAAATAGTATAGGGTTTAATACTGATCCCTGTGGTAATGAGTAAAACAATTTTGACTTATGAACATGATTGTGCCCTAAATATAAAAAGAATGAAAAATGGTTCAACTACACAACTGCCTTCCCCTACTACTATTACTATTAGCAACTTGTACTACAACCAGTAAAGGCAGTAATCCCAGTATACATCTCAACACATCTAGGTCTAGGACTAGGGATGTCAACACATGGGCATGTAACACTACATAAAACTGATTTCATGAATCATGGGGTAGGAGCTAGGTTAATTTTCATAGATACAGAGCTAACTGCATTCTGACTTGTCATACAACAACTGAGTCTGAACAAGTTACAAGGCTTTCCCAGCCTGCCGTGTTTACTAGCAATTGGATATATGTGGTCGTGGATATTTGCACTGTTCTAACAATATTTTTGCATAATTCAAACTACTATGGCACTGCTAGATCTAAATTTAACAGGGTAGTAAATGATCCCACAACAACATGACTGCGGCTAAAAAGTAACCAACCATAAAAGTGCAACTTATCTAGACCTACACTGCAGTCTACACGCTGCGTAACGTAGCTTGACACCCTACCGTCATCGACGAGGAAGACGTCTCCATCTTTACTCGCTACTAACTACATGTTTGCTATCCTTCAGTAAAACAACGTGGCAGCCATCATGGTGGGCCATTGTTTTACATTTACGGTGATTATGGGGTAATTGAGACTTGGGTATCTTCAACGTACCTTATTTTTGTCGACGATTTACTCTGGCAGGAAACACCTCCCATCACGTGACATAATAGTATCAGGAAGTGAACGAAAGCCAACATCAAATATTGGTTTTGTTGTCGTATTTTGTCCCAAGTTCACGGAGTATCTTTACATGATGAATCTATGAATTGACGTAATTATAATTTGAATGCTTAAATTTTTTTCTAAGCATCTAAATAAAATTAATAACAATTGTATGTGCTGATGTTTTAATTATTATTGTAAAAAATAATATTTTTAATGACTGTTTTTATTAATACGTGTTGTACTACCCATTGTAATGTAGGGCCTAATTTGCACACGTGCATACATATTAAATAATTCCTTTAAAAGTAGCTACCATGTCAACATCACTGGCATTTTATTCACGTCTTGAACCCAGAAGGTAAAATAATGATCTTCACCCAGTTGCGTGCGTGCGTGCGTGCGTGCGTGCGTGCGTGCGTGCATTTGAATATTTATACGGTTCATTATACTTATACATTTATGTTAATAAATTTGTATATGGATGTATAATTAAGTATACATTTACCGTATAATTGTATCATTATATATATATATATATATATATATATATATATATATATATATATATATATATATATATATATATATATATATATATATATATATATATATATATATTGTGCTTTAACATAATACGATTTTCGTATTTTTGCCTTAAACTGATGTGGCATCCACATTAACCATCTAGTAATGGGAGTGCCCTAGCTTGAACTATCATGAGTTTCTGGGTCATATATACCCGGTATATATATAAATACAGCATTGTACATATACACTACTGTACGTACATATCTGAGTAACGATGTGTTTATATAAACTGTGTGCCAATTATAATGCTATGCTGTCAAAATGCCAAACAAAGAAGGCATAAATACTGCCAACAATGTGTTGTTCTCGATCCTGCCTTGAATTGTACATTTGACTCGTTCATTATATCAGTTCTCCTCAGTGGCGTAGTCAGGGGGCATTGGTAAAGGAATGGCATTGGGATAAGAATTTATTCACGAATTTAATAGCCTCTTGCTATATAGTAGCATGGCAAACTAAAGGGCAACTTATCTAGAAGCTTAATTGGCCTCCCTTTGTCCTGCCCTTGCGAGATCCTAAATATATGGCACTGGTTCCTCTCTTGTTTAAAATAAACATACCTAAAGATTTAATTACCGGTACACTGGCTATATTAAACCCTTCGTGGGATATGTATACTCCAATCAAAAGTGATCCACTGATCTTGTAATCATATGGTGTATAGCAATAATATGGTTATCTATTTTTTTTTGGAAAAATGAAGATAATGGGGCACCAATCAAATTTATGAGAATACAATCAAAATATTAATAACAAAATGGCAACAATAAAATAAAAAAATTCTTAATATTGTGCCTACTAGTTGGTGCCACTTATGCAATGGTATTATCATCATACACTAGGTGGCACCACATATTCTTCAGGAAGTCAGTTGGTAAATTCTGAACTATTAACATAACTTCACACACTGGTTCAGTAGCCAGATGTGATTATACGTTCAAACCCAGTTAACTTCCTTAATCATCTGGGATTTAGGAGGGAGATTGGAACGTGGAAATATGTGCATATGAATATATATATCTACAAAGTTTGTCTGATCGAAATACTGAACACCAGGCTTACAAAATACTTTTCAATAATTTTCAATAACAATGTCATGTTTCCAGAAGACACATAACTTTAAGAATGTAAATATCTTGCCTAGGAATTGTCATTGCAAAAATACCTTTGGTTGTTACACAGCACCTGGAATATTAAAATATTCCATGTCCAATTCTAACATTTAACCATTTAATATAGCCTGCATCATGAAAAAAATGTTGTGCATACAAGAAAGCAAATGTCATAATGGTATACATTTACATGTATATAGATGGTAGCACCAATTTATATTTATGTAGAGCAGAACCCTGCATAATGACCACCCCAAGTCAACTCATTTTAGTGTAAACTTTTTATATTTTTATAAACTATATCATAATGACCCTAAATGTGTCTTAATGAACTACAATTTTTTATCTATCTGTGGTAATATAGTTTGACTTTTATCTGTTTAATTTGAATGTTTTGGGGGGAATATTATGTTTACATAGCCTGTGGAGGAAACATAACTTTTTACGTGTGTTAATGTTATGTTATGTTATGTTATGTTATGTTATGTTATGCCCATCACGTGATTTCATGAATACCTGACCCTGATAAGCTTCGCCCCAGCAAAGTCGACAATGTCGATACTCATAAGCAGATATTAATCTCTAAATATTAACATTGAACCTACACATAAGAAACTCAAAGTTACGATCAACTCGGAATTAAGACCATTTTATCTCACAGGTGGCCGTATTTCCAAGGTTCCACAGTATTAAAACAACATACGTCAGTATTGATATATTTATTACCATTAAAGTTGCTACATCACAATGTGACAACGCTACCAAAGTTATGAACATGTTTTACCTGATTCACCTGCCAGAGTCCAGCAAAAATGTACACACCAAGTATTTACCTCTGGACACCAACATCAATAAATATACTAACTTTAAGTAATAATATCAATAAATTAGACTATGAAAAATTAAAGATGTCATTGTCATTGATGACACAATACAAACACATTTACATCATCACTACTTAAAGTTTAAATGCACACAAAGATGCTATGACAAAACAGCAACACAGACACGAATAAACAACTGGAAGCAAACTTGTTGAAATAGTAACCTCAAGATGTGCACAGATTACACAATGAAAGTGAACATGGAAAATGAGTAAAACTACTGTTGTACTTAGCTACTTAGCTGGTCAAAGTTTGCATTAAATTATGCATCCCTATACACTGTACATCAAAGATGACTTAACAGACGATGGGGTAACACACGTGAAACATAAACCACAAAGTACTGATAAACTAACCTAATCTTAGAGTTCTAATAAAGCAGAGAAGCTATGGATTGCACTTATCTTAAATTTCAATAGCTTTCAATTGAAGACATTAAACAATATTGATGCTAAGATCTAAACAAAGCTAAACTGCAAAATCCTACAAATTGACCAGCAAACCACCATACAGTGAGGCAACAAAGATACACAAGAACCACAGAAATATGATCAATTGCCACAATTCGAGTCATAATGATTACTGTCATTGACAGTAATCATTATTGAAAGTGCAACAACGTAGTGCTAGCTAGTAAATCTACTGTACTACTTATGAATGTGTGCGTGCGTGTGCATGTGTATGCGTGCATGCGCATGTGTGTGTCTACTGTGTTATATGCATATAATATTATGTATGTGTGTGTGCAAGCATACATACATACATACATACCAGATACATATATAAACATATATATATATGTACATACATACACAACTGTTTTGTGGAAATGTATAAATCAAATGACTTTTGACGAAAATTTAGCTAAACTAATTTTTGCTATTTTTATCAGTTCATTCACATAATTAACAATAATGACCCGAATAGTAAAAACATACTTAGTCATACCACAGCCCATTGTGACAAGAGTTACTGGCAGGAGCCTGAGACCTTGCCAAAGTTCACCATGAAATAGATGAAGGTGAAGCCCAGTAGATTGGCTAATATGTAAACATCTTGACAGTTACATCATGACAGTTACATCATGATAGTTACATCATGATAGTTACATCATGATAGGCTAAAATGAGGAGATAGTCTTGTTTGTCAACAAGAAGAATAGAAGAAACCCTTGAACATAAATAGCCCTACACTGACACACAACAAAAAGGTCGAGTTGCAACGAGGCATAAAACACATCCCGACACATTTACGCAAGACTAAACAATTACGCAAGACTAAACAATTATCGGTCATGTTTTGTTGACCAGACCGGCAACTTTTTTTTTAATCTGCATTTTTTACTTTAAATTCTGCATAAAGCCATATAAATCGGTATAGCATTTTTCATTGTTTTTTTTTACATTGGTTAACCAGCCCGTAGCATTCAAATTCCGATTGAATGTCACCATCTATCTGGCCTCAAAATTAATATCTAAATCAAACAAAATCCGCCTGGTTTCGTCAGAAATTTGTCTTACGTACTTGTTCTTCAACCGCTATATTTCTAATTCGATATTAAACCCTGGTGATCAACTCAACAAAATATGTGTATTTTATCACGATTTTTCCATTTGAAGCAAAACTGTATTAAAACGGGATATGACAGTATTCCAGCAAAATAAGTTATTGTATACGAAAAATGCATACAAAGTGGCTGGTCTGAAACAACTGAACTTCATTCACTTCACAATCAATAAACATCATTCACTTCACAATCAATAAACATGGGTCTGAACTCCACCTCTATATGTCAACAGATGTAGATCAAAGGCAGTTTCCAGTAAATTAATGTCTTCCTGAAGAACCCTCCACTGATAAAAGGCGAAAACAAAGAAGTCTCTACTCATAGCCGTATTAATGTCTTATGAAGATATAAAATGCAAGGAGCATCATACACGCAAAGGATTCCTCTCGAGGACATCGCCACGTTTTAACAATCTACATTAGTACAATTCATCCAGACATTGTGCACCAGGGGGAGCCACCACTGCCCTCAACATTAATGACTAGATAATATGGGCAACAGGGAGCTGATACCTGGGGGGCGAGGGTGACTGGCAAGTTACAACTCACCCCAGTGAATCAATGAATGGTACCTGAGTATGAACTGCTTGAAGCAGCTGCAACATGTGGGGTAACCCAAGGACCTCTCTCCTGATGTACGGTCCAGCAATAGGCAGTATCCAAGTACTGATGAACCGCTCCGTTGTGATACAGTCCATCACACCTCTCTACTGTGGTATGGTACAGTGATGCCAAGGGTTACTTCCTGGTATGTCAGTGACAACGTGTTAGTCCCTGGGATTGTACCTGAATGCCAACTCAAACTTAGCTTGACACTTGAACTAATTCATTACCAGTGTGTGTTTAACACTGACACATCACAGACGTCCTGAATCAGCCTTGATGACTTCAAGGAGAAGGATGCAAAACACTTTTAGAAGTAACAGCAAAAATGTGATATGCCTGCGAACTGGTAAACATACATATCAATGTAGCCATTTGATTCAGTGAATCAAACGTACATTTTGTAGCTTGTTCTTACTCAACATCTACATCACTGTGTGCACCAAGCTGCCTGACTAGCTAACAGTCAGGAATCATCAACGATCTGTGACTCTCTCAGGAGACTGCCGTGCAGTGAGTTGTAACTCTCAGGAGACCTGGATGAGCTCCAGACTGCTGTGCAGTGAGCTGTAACTCTCAGGAGACCTGGATGAGCTCCAGACTGCCGTGCAATGAGCTGTAACTCTCAGGAGACCTGGGTGAGCTCCAGACTGTCGTGCAGTGAGCTGTAACTCTCAGGAGACCTGGATGAGCACCAGACTGTCGTGCAGTGAGCTTTAACTCTCAGGAGACCTGGATGAGCTCCAGACTGCCGTGCAGTGAGCTGTAACTCTCAGGAGACCTGGATGAGCTCCAGACTGCCGTGCAATGAGCTGTAACTCTCAGGAGACCTGGATGAGCTCCAGACTGCCGTGCAGTGAGCTGTGACTACCACCAGATGAGATACTACTGCTAGACTGATGCGGGTCGCCGCGACAGTGTGTATTGTCAAGTGCGAGAGAGGGCGGGAATATCTCAGCAGCAATGTGACTACGGTAAGTCCTGTGGTGCAGCATGGGTGTGCATTCAATAACACTGCACTGGTCGTCGGGCGAGCTGAGAATGTCCTCGAGACTGCGAGACTTCCGACCCTTCTCGAGGTTGCGCAGTGCACTGATGGATCCACTCGACTTGGAGTGTGGCATGGGAGCTTCTGAGTTGACTGGCGACCCACACCCGTGCCCATCAACACACCCGTGTCCATCTACACACCCATGTCCATCTACACACCCGTGTCCATCCACACAGTGCTTCTCTGTGGTCAATGCTGGTGCTGCTGTACACTTGGTGCTGGCACCATCTCTACCAGCCTGACCCCGTGACTGCGGCTGGGCCGTCATGGGAGCATCAGAGTCAAAATGACGAAATGACGAGAACGCGATGCTGTTCGGCCGCACAAGGCGCTTGGCTTTTGTTTCCGGTGACCGCAGTGTCACCTGGTGGCCACTCACACAGATATCCGACGGCAGAGGGTGAGTGCCAAACTTTGGCGTCGTGCTCGAGAAAGAGACGAGGCGATCGCAAGTCTGTCTCTCCATCACGTTGATGCTGAGCGGTCGTTTGGTGCCGCTCATACTTTTGCCTGATTGCGTCGACATGTTGGCTGTCCGTCTCGCGTGCTCCTCCTTCGTGAAACACGGCACAAAACTGAGCTTGTCTAATGAGGTAGTGGGAAACTGGCGCAGCGGAATGGTCGGCGACGACGTCTCGGTTGCGATGATGGTGGCGACCCCTGTTGACCACTGCCAGTTGTCAATCGGGTCATTCCGGGTGGGACTTGGCTGGTTGAAGTTGAGCTTGGCGAGGGCACTAGTGGGCGACTGTAGCGTTGTTGCCGTTACCCCCAGTGGCAGGGGAGGTCGCAATGAGAAGCGTTTCAACTTGGGTAGTGCTTGTATCGCTCTAGGCATCCTCGTTGATGTTGACGCTGGTTGACGCAACTCGTCGATGCACTGTTTCTTGAGCAAGCTCGCCTCACAATCACTGAGATCACGCTGTGCTCTCAGTCGCTGCTCATGCTCTATCAGCTGGCCGAGGAAGTTGAAGTTGGGCGATATCGTTGGCCGTTTGTCTTTCACGTATCTGTAAAACACAGCATACTTTTTAACTACAGACTTCTCCTTCCATATAATTAGCACCACTTAAAGGTAAGTTTGATCATCTTTATAGCAAAATAATAAATAGTTTAAACAAATTTCTATTCCAACATATTGACCATCCAAATGTTGTTAGTGGACCACAATTATTTGACCATTATCTGTTTATAAATATTAACCTTGCTGGTTAGTATGCAATGCGCGCACAATATATGAGCCTAACACTCAAATTAAACAGATAACAGCCAAATTATATTGTATAACTGTGGTTCATTAAAATACTTTTGAGCATACATATAATTTATACTTTATGATTTTAGGATAAAACATTAATCTCAATCCACGAAACTGGGACCATCCCTAATATCTACCACACATCCACAGTTTTCAAGCCACTTGTTATATGGCTAACAGAATGGAGTTCTATTTCTTCAGATGAACATCTTGAATTTTTTTTCTCTAACTCTGTTTCACTTTCACTTTTAAACAATAAAGTGGGCCTGTCTTAATTTCAGTGTGACATTTGATCAAATTTATTCTTGCCTAATACTTTCACTGTTACAGTCATATGAAAACTTCGAGCAACAGTTATGAGTCACACACGCATAATGAGGCTTTATTCTTTCCCACAACAAAACAGTTGCAGGAGTCGTTTAGAAGGGGCACCGTCAACAAGGGTTGACTTACTTGTACGCTTCGTCTGTTGACATGCCGAGGTGGTGCATAATGTAAGCAATGGCGAGTGTGGGAGAGCGCGAGATGCCGGCCAGGCAGTGTATTAGGACGCAGCCGTTCGCCTCCCGTACCTTGTCTGTCGAGAGAACGGACCATAATAACAATAAGTACATTTATATAGCACCGCCAATCTGGACAATCTGGACAATCTGGACAATCTGGACAAAGTCCATTCACAGATGCTTAAAATACATAGCTGCTCAAATTAATCAGTTAAGTAAATGATAATAAATTAGCTAAAACATGATACATATATATATATATAAATAGTAATATACATATATATATATATAACCTAAAAAGTTAAATAATTAATAAATCATTTAAAACGTACAAATTATCACACCAATAAGTACAGCAACTGAACAATTATTATTTCCACAATTACTAGGAAAATATAGGAATGTTTGAAAGCATAGAAAAATATAGGATTTTTTTTTAAATACAGCAATGCTGGGCACTCTGAATAAGCTGATGGAACTGTCATACCTAGAAACTGGAATGCTTCCTGGAAAAATGGCAACAGTTTGTCAGCGTAGTTGTCGTTGACAGGAATGCGGAGGAAGTGAGCTTCCGGGATGAAGGTTGGTCGAGGACACGTGTTGCTCACGTTCACAATATACGTAATGCCCGTTTGCTGCAACCACATGTACATTGCTACGAATACAAATAATGGTACAAACATTGTCGTATACACAATTAGCAAAATCACATATATAAGAGCACAAGTAGGCAGTAATCTATGTAATTGTTAACAAACATCAGCATTGTTTACAAATTACAAAGTGGGTTAATTTGCTACCAAAAGAAACTCCAGAGGCCACTAAAAATGAAAAAGGTAAATACAGGTTTCCACTCCAAAACAGACAAATCAGTGATTTAGCTGATGTTTGCTTATTCACCAGAAAGAGACATGCAAGTGCAGTATTCCATTGGCAACCATTTTTACTGGATGTTTACAGTTTGTGTAATAAAAGCCCAGTTTTTGCTCCAAATTATCGCTAGTTGTCATGGTTTCTGAGCAGCAACAATGGATGCATACATACATACATACATACATACATACATACATACATACATACATACATACATACATACATACATACATACATACATACATACATACATACATACATACATACATACATACATACATACATACATACATACATACATACATACATACATACATACATACATACAATTGTTTGATGATAAAAAAGTATTTAAATGTATAACACTATAAGTCAATCACATATTAGAAGCGTACATGATAGAAAAGGTGACCTGGAAATGACCTACTTTGAGTGACATTTAACCTACATATGCTGAATGACCTTTGACCTACCTGCACTGTCTCCATAGAGAGTGCATCTTTTTGAGATCCAAGGTAGAGATAAGGCAGAATCTTCGTCGGACCAACATTGGCGACCGGCATACATGGCTGTGACATGGAGGTCAGTGGCGGCACCTTGCTGCCAGTGCTGGAACCATCACCACCAGTCGACGTCTTGCTGTCACATAGTGATGGATGTGCTGCCTGAAATTCGAGAAATCCCCCTGCAAGGAACCAGGTCCTGCCGTTAGTTTTATTCACAGGGTGCATGTGTTGTTTTACTCGAATTCTCCCATCCATGACACATTGAAACAGTAATTTTCTGTACTTGATCATTGGTTGAGTACAGAGAAATGATCCGACTTTTCAATGATATCTTCAACAAGTCAAGAGACAGGTATTAGTAAACCTCCCCCAGTGTCATATTTGTATGACTTCATCGTGTCTGTGATTGCATTTATGAGTGTGTATGACTGCATGAATGACTGCATGCATGAATGATGTGACTGATATCCCCTAGAGAGGACAAAATGCATGTCCAGCAGCTGACCAAGTTGACCAGTAATGCCTATAAAATAATGTAACGACAACAGTACTCCAAACATTTTAAATGTTTTAATTGCAAATGCTTTCACTTCGAGATCATCAAATGAAATTCTACAAATATGTGTTTAAATGTATTCTAAAACATGCATTTGTCTACCTGTCTCTTGCACAAGTGGAAATGACTGGTGACCGACATGTGACTCAACAATACTGAAGTCACTCTACTTAAAACTTAAGACTTGTCATCTGTCACAGGCATGACTCATGTCACTCATCACTGCTCTGACTGTAAGTTTCATTAAACGGCTGCTGTGGTTCATTATGTGGCCGCCACAAAAAAACCTGCCAGTCTTGTGTCAGTCAAACACAGGCACATTGTGTTTTGTTTACTACTAGACTACTAGACTACACTCATGCATGGATGCACTGCATATACGTATTCATATGTACACACATAATGAGAAGTTGTGCCTAACAGTCTGAACCAATGCAACACGTTGCACATATACGTAACGTACACATAACTGTGACTGCATAAAAAAATTTACACTGAATTAAAAATAGGAAGTCTTTTTGATATATTTTGCATGGTTTGTTACTTAATTACTGCAACAATCTGACTGTTCATTTTTTCTACCTCCGCAAGTGTGTGTGCATGCTTGTGTAACACACACGCACACACATATATATATATATATATATATGATATATTATATATATTGACCTGACCAGTGAATGGTGATCTCAGCAAATATATATATATATATATATATATATATATATATATATATATATATATATATATATATATATATATATATATATATATATATATATATATATATATATATATATATATATACATACACATATACATATATATATGTACCCATGCATGAAAGTGTGTGTATATGCACACACATGTGCATACATACCAAATTTACATACATAACAAATTTAACAAATCAAACAGACCTTTCCGGCAATTTAGGTGGACGTCCACTGTCCAACAACTAATGTACAGTAAAATGATCAAACAATTAAATACAGGTAACTAACATATTTAGGAACTGCTTGAACCCACAGGGGCATTACGAACCGAGACCACCATTCACTGGTCAGGCCAATGACCAAGCAATCAAGCCATGGAGTCCCTCTGTATATACACTATTACTCATACATTCTTGCTCTGTGAAACAGACACTATTTATAGCCGGTGATATCCTGCTGGTATTTATCCACTTGTACAGAATGGTTTTAGGGGCAACCCCACAGAGAAACCAGCAATGCATAGGGGGTTTTCTGTCACAATTACACGTTTTCTGTGCAGTTGATGAAGGCGTTGATTCCTAGACACAAAGTTTCTACCAATCCCTCCCGTACATTGCAATAACACGCAACTGTCATTTGGTATTCATGGATGATTCATGCTTCTACAATGTATGAACTCCGAATCTGCTAAGTAATAAGCCGATTTATTTTTGCCTCTAACAACGAGCATACTTCCACATACTGAATGACAATCTAAGCACTTTGAAATAATTTCAGAATGACGGAATCTCAGAATTACTTGTACAGCACAACTATAATACAGAAAAGTAGTATAAAAAATAGAACTGGTGACGCCACCAACAATGTAAAAATGTCATTATGTGGTTTTGAAAAATTTACCAAAATCTTTGATTTGTTTTTATTTAAATATTTGTTAAAGATCTAATGCAATGTTAAATGGAATGTTGCACATTTGTTATGCCAAAAAAAACATTAACCAATTAAAATATATTTAAATACAAGCCATATACCCTCATTATAGTAAATGTGACATTTTTTGTGTTCTGTTTTTCTATGCATTCCTGCATCACTAAACTGTAATAAACTATCTTGATTCACTGATCTTACATAAATATATTAAATCACCACCAACTTTGAGGATATTTCTATTTGTAATTGTTGTTACTCAGAAACAAGAATCTGACTGCCACATTGTAGACATTATGAGAAGATGACCAACTAAAAAGTTAATCTTGACACTGCCAATACATTAAATACTGACCATTCCGTGCTAACGTCGAAGTCTTCAAGGTGCCGCTCTTCTGTCTTTGCAGTGCTGCAAGACGTGCGCTTTTCGACCAGCAGAAGTCGACCTTCGATTGAAACACTTCCAAAAACATCTGACACTTGGCTGCATGATGACGCGATGACATAGACACGACAGATGTCGCCAGTTTCAAGCCATCGGCTCTGTCCGCGCTCTTGTCGCATCCGTCCGTCTTGGACCTCGGTTCTCGGGGCCACTTCGGCATGATTAACAAGGATAATGTCTTCGAACAAGTTCTCAATGACTGTGTCAGCTACACTGGTCCATGTCTCACTGGAAGCAGGGTACGCTATGACTGGTCCCTTGGTGTTGTGTTAATACTTTGTGACTCAGCACCCAGTGACTTGAAAGAGCAAACAACAAAGAGACCAGGATGTCCTCACGGGCTATACACATACAACTGATCTGATCAGTGGTACACTGGCACCAATCCAAACCAGCTGCGCTCACTAGCTCTCAGCAGGAAGTGTGTATGAACTGTTGTCATAGACAGGGTTGCCAAGATGAGTCATTGAACATGAGTTTTAGTTGAGTTTCCATATGAGGCGGTATCAGTGGGAATGATGCACCCGGCTATTTGTGCAATTTCTGGAATTCTCTGCAAGTCAACAATGTTACGCATAATAACACAGACCAACCTGCCGCGGATCGCGCGGATCGAGTGTATAGTGAGAAGACGCGGTTGCCCAGGCAGTCAACAGATAGTGTAAGTCACACTTGTGTGATAGTAAACATAGGTACAGCCACCTTGTTCAACTGAGGTATCTGCTACCTGTCACCGCGGTCATGACTCATCCACGACAATGACCTAGCAAATATAATATCCAGGAAATCAGCACGGCGATAACCAA
The DNA here is from genome assembly GCA_963662155.1 of Lamellibrachia columna. Lineage (NCBI taxonomy): Eukaryota > Metazoa > Annelida > Polychaeta > Sabellida > Siboglinidae > Lamellibrachia > Lamellibrachia columna. The sequence goes on from OY759270.1 coordinate 29,633,257, forward strand.
TCAATACGAACTGCCATGTTTGGAGCAGGTCCGAGCATTGCCGTCACAAACGCAGGCTAAGACTGCAGTAGTACGTCCATGGATACCAGCTGTAAAAACACTGACATGTAGCATCATACGATCACTGTGTTGTCAACAAAGATGATCCTGCTTTGCTCCAGGGAAGGTTGTCACTGATAATGAATGTCCTCTCCTGCTCCATCTGTCTCCTAGGCTGCACTGAATCTTGTTTATCACCAGTGACCTGATTACTGCAGCCACTAACCAGCACTCAGTAGATCAACCTGATGGTTTCTCCTTCACTGCCTCTCTGAACCCGTCTTTTCCCGGCACCGGGAACTTTCAACTGCCCTTTTTAATCCCTCTTCTCTGGTTGTGGTTCTCTGAGTTAATGTCTGTCTGTGTGTGTGGTGGTGGCGGTGTGGCTGTGCATGAATGGTCACCACCCCTCCCCACCCCGCAAGCGCAATGAACTCTACCGGTGAGTCATCATCACCAAGGCCCATTCACACTGGGCATACCTGCTATAGTGTTTTCATGATAGTCTGTCATACTTAATTAACCAATGACTAATACTGTTTGCACTTGTTGCATGGGCTACACAGAATACAATTGTTGGTGTACAAGTGCGTAAGGTAAAAAAATCAGGCGTAGGTACACAAATGTTTTAACTTTGATGTGTGTGTGTGTGTGCGCGCGCATGCGTGCGTGCGTGCGTGCGTGCGTGCGTGCGTGTGTGTGGGGGTTATGGTATTTTATAAAAAAAAATTATAAACACTACTACATTATTAATATCACAGCATATTATAGTAAAATAAAACAAATTGGCCCAGCAGAATATGGAATTAATTAAATGTGTTAATTAATAATTTTCACCGTAACAGTTGCACTGCTGAATAAACAAAGAAAACTACCTGATATCTTAACCTTTTAGCTAACCTGTTATATAATATTTACCTTTTATCTAACAAAGTAAATATGATTAATAATGCAAATTACATTCTTGACATTGGACCAGAAAATCCAATGCTGTGCTGGCTGATTTTTTTTTAATATATGTGCAAAATTAACAGTATTAGCATTGACTAAAATTAACCAAACCAACATTGTTATGTCATATATATACATATAATTTAACATAAAAAGTTTATGCAATGAAAACGGACAACTGAAGAAAATTTTTGCCCAATTCTTTGATGGAAAAAAGCTTGACAGTGTCAAAAACAGATGAGAAATGTATTATCTTTCATTATAGCGGGCTGATATTGCTCACTCATTGTTCTCCTGTAGAATCAACACAATGCACCAGCAGGAAGTGACCAGGAGATTACAGGGCCCAGTGCATGAGAGGGCTCCAGTTTCCACTGTCAGCCCCACTGTCCCAACTTTACCCCACTGACACACCCCTTCACAAGGCATTGATCCTCACAGGGTGGTGTCATGTGAAGAAATCAAGACTAATTAACCAGCTGGTATAAGGATGAGTCAGAGGTCCACACAAAGACAGTTGGTGTCACCAACATCTGTCAGTGGAACACCTGTGACACACACACAACACCACAGCAAAGGGAGGACAGGGAAGTTTAAAATAATTATTAATAATAATAATGTTTATTTTTATTTGCAACCAGAGGTTGAATATTACACTTAATTACATATTAAAAATGTATTAAAAAATTCAGCAAAAAATCATTCAGCATTAGATTGCATATGAATAAATGAATAAAATTAGACCAGAACCTGTGTAGTGACATATAAAAAGGTGTAGGCGCAATCTTAAAACAGACAATACAACGTCCAAATTATCACTACCATTATCACTATTAATTATTTACAAGTAAAACGCAGAAAATTATCAAATGAGCTTGTGATTACTGCCAGTGGAAAAGTCCATAAGAAGTAAAAGAATTCTTAAATCTTTCAGTCCTGCATCTAGGCACACTTTACTATTAATTGGAACATACAACGACTTTCATGGATTAACTAATACGCAGTTAGTTGGAGGTGTTGTATAATTAAAATGTCTCAATTCTCTTAACTTTCCATCTCAAAGTACATCTAAATGAACAATGTTAGCATGCAATGTCTCAAATATAATGTACATATTACCGGTAGTTGTACATATTACTGGTATTTAACATACAGGAGAGTAGTTTCTATTGGTCAGTCTCAATTTGTTTCTGCTGCAATATACTGTGATGCTACAAGATATCAATCAGTATGTCTTTTTATAAGTGTATAAATGACAACACATACAATTTAGACATATGACTCAACCAATTTCACAACCAATTCTTTTACTGCAATCTTCCTATTTCATTTATGAAAAGGGAGATCCTGCTGTTTTTCCATTTGGAACTTGTTTTACATTTGCTTGAAAGGTCTGCTATGTTCCATCAAGAGAAGAAAGCTGGCTAAGTACGGCCACTGGAAAAGACGATCAGAGAGTCTGGTACTAGCAGTCTGGCACTAGCAGCACAGAAGGGGAACTACCAGAAAAAATGTAGAAAAAAATGGTATGGACTGACAACTTGAAGCATCAGAAAGATGATGGACTCGAAGTGGCTAGCGAGATTGCAAGGAGATGCCAACGGCCTAACTGAGACTCTAGCTACATGTCATCATTATACAATTATATGTGAACTAATTTAATTTGTTTCCATGCATATTTATTTTATAGGTAATATAAATAACTTTTTATGCACATGCCATGCAATGTCTGCGAAAAAAGATACATTATCATTATACAACATCAGTCTTCATAGTAACTGACCGTGTTTGCCATAAGGGACATTTAATTAGTAGCTAAATTTATAATTGAGGCGCATCAGGCTAGAGTTAGTTGAACCACTGGGGAGATTAGGCAGATTATGGGTGGTGCTGACGCTGCACAGAATCTATTATTGATGTTGAAGATTTATTCAGAGTGTACCAGCCATCAGTCTCAATCATACTCCGAGAGCTCTGAGTGCCCATATGATAAAATCTGACATAAAATATGCTGAGTTACCATAGGCTACAGTTTCTGAATAAAACAAAACAAACTGACACATGGTCGATGCTATAAATCTACTTCTGACATGGCAACATAATCCAGTTAACAGTTACTCATTACTTGCTCATAATATAATAATAATAAATAAAAATAATCTTTTATTCACCCAAATACAAAAAAAACACATATGGAATCAATAAAGAGAGAAAATGATGGTGGATCAGTAAAATAAGGCATTACTTGTTAAGTTATTAACCCAACATATACACATTTACAGTAACTTAAATTTGGCATGTAAGAAAATCAATACATAGTAGACCTATGTATTTACCAAGTCAACATTATTGTCAACATGTAAAACATATTTAGATACTAACAATATGGAAAGAAAAACTTTCATTTGTAAATGCTTTTAAAAAGCACATAATATGTGTCATATCTTCTGGCAGAGAATTCCATAACTTCAATCCTACTACTGTTTGAAGCAGGTACAAATGCACCCACATATGCATGCATAAGCACCTAATTATCATATTTCAGGTTTCCTGCAGGATATTATTAATTATTTAATGTTATGGGGGTGTGTGATCTTTCTCCCACGTTCCCACAATCCATGAATCATCCGTGCAGGTCCATAAACAAAAGCCTACCAGAACATGATGTCATCAGAGTGGGTCACATGACCTGTGTCACATGACCTGTCTCTTCACAATACTGCCCTTCTATACATGGACTAATTCACACCTCAAACTTCTCATGCCCAAACCTTCTCAAGTTCACACCAAACCACCTCACATGGTTTGGGTATAATGGGGGGGGAAGGTAGGTGCAAGGTGACTTCATCTTAGGTGCAACGTCGAGTGGGTATTAGGTGGTTTGGATACCAGGTGCAGTTACAGCTACCATGAAAGCTGAAACCAACCCCCCTAAAATACTGCAATTGGAAATACACATTGGAAATAAGTGTACCTTTGTGTGTTTCTATGTGTTGTCTCTGTGTTATTTTATATATGGCACTGTTATTCATTATTAAATTTTACTGAATAAATTCAATCACTCAATCAAAACAATTAATCCAGTCTACCCCTTCAGAATAGCTGCCGGAAAGTGGTCAAGGCATGAGAGCATAATTATGAAGTGGCTTTGATCCCAGATTATTAATGACGGCTTAGGTGCAGAATGCTGTCATCTGTGTGCATTAGCTGACCACAATCTGCGGTTCCCAGGAAATGTTTGTCATCGGCAGCAGGGGAGTGGCTAGGGCATGGAGGTTGGCCAGGCGTGACTGGGATAGGGTGACATCACTCCCAGGGTGTTCACCCTCATTCAATGGCAGATGTGTCATTCATGTCGATGAGGGTAATTGCGAAAAACGAGCCTGACTAATGATCAGGTAACTATGAGAACACAATCAGGTAACTATGGCAACACAATCAGTGTGGGCAGCATGTGTCACTTTGTTGTTCATATCAAGCCACAGTCCTTGGTCAAAACACTGCCAGGAAACAAGGGACGAGAATGCATTTCCCTTTTCGGTCATATGCACAGACATGACTGTTCACATGCCATGATAGTACTACCAGTTCACATGCAATTAGATGACTGTTCACATGCAGTGACATGATTGTTCACATGCAGTGACATGACTGTTCATATACAGTGACATGACAGTTCACATGAAGTGACATGACTGTTCACATACAGTGACATGACAGTTCACATGCAGTGACATAACTGTTAATGTACAGTGACATGACAGTTCACATGTAGTTATGACTGTTCACATGTAGTGACATGACTTTTAATATGCAGTAACATGACTGTTAACATGCAGTGACATGACTGTTCACATGCAGTAACATGACTGTTCACGTCCACTGAAATGACTGTTATATATACAGTGACATGACAGTTCACATGCAATGACAACTATATGTACATGCAATGACACAGCTGTATACATACAGTGACATGACTATGTCTACATGCATAGTTATTGCTATGTTCATGTGCACTTACATGACTATTCACGTGCAATGACATGACTATGTTCGTATGCAGTGATTTTCATGCTATGGTCATCAATGTCAGCAACAAATGGAGCATGAGAATACACCAGTTGTAGCGTCTGTGGTGGCCAAATGGCAAGTCGTGCCATGACCTGACATGTCATGCCATGACCCAACATGTCATGCATCCAGTTCTGCCATGACCAGACATGTCATGATGCATCAAGCCAACCAAGGGGACACTGCTACAATCTTACAAGTCACTTCCTCACAACTGAATGGAGCCACACTGTAACTGTATCATCAGTTGCATTTGGACTGCTGCTTCCTGTTACGATTGGGATCTATCTTGTTTACCCAACACCCGCTTGTCTAGGTTTGGCTTTATTGTGATCTGGAGAAGTGATAACACAAGAACACACACTAAAGATCTGTCAGTGCTATGTAATGAGAAGGCACCAGAGTAAGTATGAACAGTTACCAAAACTCACTTACCAGTGAATACAGGGAGCTGCTTACAACCCTATCCTGGCCCAACACCGGGTTTCCCCATCTGTGGACTTAGAGACAGAGACTGATGGTCTCATGGTGAGTGACGGGGTGTCTTACTTACCCTGACTTGGACCAGCATTAAGTACCCTGCATGAAGAGCCAGGTACTAGAGTCTAAAGATGGATGTGATATAACTGGACATGAGTCATCCCTTGGTATGCAGTACTATGCATCAACTTAACTGTCTGCCCTGCTAGATGGTTGTATAACCCGAGCTGTCCTCACCTAGGTAGTATAATTTTATTTATTGAAGTTTCATAGGTTAGTGACTTTATAGACCACCTGTGTCAATGACAGTCTGCGACAGGTCACATATGAACCACTCCATGTGAATCACCCCACGTGAACCACCTCACATGAACCACTCCACGTGAACCACCCCACGTGAACCATCCATTCCACATGAACTATCCCACATGAACCATACCACGTGAACTATTCCACGTGAACCATTCCAAGTGAATTGTCTCATATGACTCCGTTGAATAGTATCACTTTGGGTCAGAGCAATATGACTCTATTAAGCAGCTGATTCACATAATATGAGGCACATTTTAATACTACTAAGCGGCTGGTTCTGTTATTCGTGACTCTGTTACGCCGAGTTCACTGTACTGGATTGTAAACACACACTGTGCTGTAGGTGAATGTGATTCATGTTGAGGAATGCAGTAACCTGTCTGTCTGCCCTATTATATACTTCAATCCCCCCCCTCCCCGACAGCTCATCTCAGCCCTGTGTACTTGAACACCCCAACCCTGGGCGCACTGAGTCACATTCACAGGGCAATGCCAAACTTTGTCCAACAGTGTCAACGTCTGACAGTGTTGATATCTCCCAGTGTTGATATCCAACTATCCCCTTCCAGAGTCAACAACTAAAATGACCTTTCCCATGACGCACTATGGAGGCAATGCCAGGGTTGGATTCCAAGGTAATTGCAAAAGTTGTACTTAATTACAACTACACTGTAATTGTATTTTTAGGACACAGTAATTTTAATTGAGTTTCTATGATGGTGTGTCATTGTAATTGACCACAGTAACTAAACCTGACATTGGGCAGCAAGAATGCATAAATTCATCTGAAACCCTGTCTAAAACTAAACAGTAATTGTACATTGTAATCTTCTTTTATAAAAAATATTTATAAGCAATGTAATTGTAATCCATTTCTTTGAAGTGTTGTAATTGCAATTGAGTTTTTTTTTTATGTTGCATAATTGTGATGGACAACTGTAACTGAGCCGATGTCTGTGCACTATGCTGTCAACACAGGTCTACCATGTTTCTCATCCACGGAAGCATCGAATGCTTTACAAGATACCCAATGACCCTTGTGTTGTGGATCAGGACAAACTGAGCCTATTTACTCATTGACGTAACCTACCGCAGTGACTCTGAGATTGGCACAAGCAGTGCTCCTATTTTAATCTAAGCTGTATCAGAGTCTACTGATAACATTAAGTTTTTACACATTACCAGGCAGATTCCTTCAGAATGGCACATGGGTATTTTCCCACGAAACTATACCCTACCCCAAAGAAATTGTTAATGTTTTCATTCAACCTATGGTATATATTCCTAAAATCTTTACTGTGTTTTACATTATATTTGGATGCCCTAGAAAACAGCTTTAAAATATGGTCTATGGTCAAATATGTTCCATACTTGCTAATCAGAATACTGGGTACAGGAAAATGACAATTACCCCTAGAGAAACATCCGGTGTATCTTGATACACTTCCTAAACATCACAGACGAATACTAGGTTTCTTGTCAAACACACCAACACATCAATGATCCAGGCCAGTAAAATGTCACTGTGATAATATTATATCTTGGGACACTATGACTCATAGTTGAAACTTTCTCATGATGCAACAACAAAAGTTGGATTTTGTTCCTCTATCACATAATGCACTCACTGACTTGCCGGGAGAACTGCACGCATGACCAGCCCGATTAGTACCTGGGCATATCTGATTGAAGATGTTCGTCAGACTGGATGGTTGACATGGACAAAAACTGCTATAATTGAATGATTTAGTCGAATGACCCAGGTACTAAGGAGTAAAAATTTTACTTATTTCACAGTCAGTTTACCTTTTTCCACTGACGTTTCAACTGCTATCAGCAATCTTCTTCAGTTCGCTAGATGGCGACATGGTAGTCATACGATGATCTCCTGAAGAGCCACCCAGGGCACGGCCACAGGGGGCACACACCAGGGCGTGGCCACAGGGGGCACACACCAGGGCGCGGCCACATGGGGGCACATACCAGAGTGATGTCTGCACAGAATGACTGCCATTAAAGATTACTACTTAAATTAAAAGCCCATGGTATCGGGGACAGCATAACTGACTGGATAGAACAATGGCTGACTGACAGAAGACAACGAGTTGTAGTAGATGGAGAAGTTTCAAATTGGAAATCGGTTTTGAGTGGGGTACCTCAAGGATCAGTATTAGGACCTATATTATTCTTAATTTATATCAATGACTTGGACAACAGTATAACAAGTAACGTACTGAAATTTGCGGATGACACAAAACTGTTTAGAAAGGTTAATACTGATGGTGATAAACAACATTTACAAAACGATCTAGACAGATTAGTGAAATGGTCTGAGAAATGGCAGATGTTGTTCAATTTTGGGAAATGTAAATGCCTACATACAGGACATAGGAACTTGAATGTAAACTATAAAATGGGAGATACTGTTCTGGGTACTACTGTAAAAGAAAAGGACTTAGGAGTTACAATAAGCGCTGATATGAAAGTTTCAGAGCAATGTGGTATTGCAGCTTCAAAGGGTAATCAAATTCTTGGATTGATTAGAAGAAACATAACATACAAGGGAAACAAGTTAATTATACCTCTTTATAAAGCAATAGTTAGACCTCATTTAGAATACTGTATACAAGCATGGAGACCATATCGTAAGAAAGATATAGATACGCTTGAACGCATACAAAGGAGAGCAACTAAAATGATTCCAGAACTGAGAGACCTTAGTTATGAAGAACGCCTGAAAGAATGTGGTTTAACAACTCTAGAGACAAGGAGGTTAAGAGGAGATCAGATTGAAGTTTTTAAGATATTGAATGGGTATGAAAATATTGATAGAAATATGTTTTTTTCACTCAAGAAGGATAGCAGAACTAGAGGACATGAGGTAAAATTAGTAAAGGATCAATGTAGATTGGACATCAGGAAGCACTCGTTCTCACAGAGGACAATAAATGAATGGAACAAATTGTCTACAGATTGTGTAACTGCTAGCAGCATGAATATGTTTAAAAACAAGGTTGACACATATCTCAGGAGGGCGGGTTATAAGTAGATGAACATTGTTGGACTCTCGATAAGCCAATGGCTTCCTTGTCCACTTGCCATCTGGGCCTTTGGCTTGGATGGCAAATCTTGTTAAATGTCGCCATCTAGTGGTAGTCGTCTGAAGAAGATTGCTGATAGCAGTCGAAACATCACAGGGAAAAAGGTAAACTGACTGTGAAATAAGTAAAAATGTTACTCCTTAGTGCCTGGGTCATTCGACTAAATCATTAAATTATAGCAGTTTTTGTCTATGTCAAAGAATGGGTTTACTAGGTATGCAGATTAGTCAGACGTAGCAGGCGGTATTATGTAAACACACAACTTTGAAAGATTCTTTACCTTACTCAAGACTATTTATGAACACAGAAGACATGACTGATAATGAAAGATAAAGTAACCCTCCCCCCGGAGTAACATATTACTAGAAACATGTTCTGCAATCCACACAGTCGATGTAAAACCACAACAAACTGAATAAATCTGTTAGAAAAGTTACTTTCAGGACTGGGTCCAATTACATGACTGGAATTTATTACGAGCAAAATGCTGCATTTTACTGTAATTGATTTATTTTGTGTATTTTGTCCATTACAATTTTATCAGTCATATAAAAAATCCAATTCAGCAACACACATGCCATATAAATAAAACATACACATGTGGAATATAAACAGTTGGTCCTACAAAATGAATATGTAATTGTAATTGAAACAGTTTAGTTATAAATGTAATGAAGTGTAATTGCAACTGTAATTGGAAATAATGAACAATGAAAGGTAATTGTAACTGATTTGATTTTTTTTAGATAATCATTACATATTAACATTTTCTTATATCACCACCCAGAAAATCTACATTATTTTCTATTACTAGGATATATAGAACGCAGCACAACAAATGAAAAGATAACAATATTAGTAGAAAAACCCAGAAACTTGTGAACCTGCAAGTAATTTTCTTTTAAAATCTTTATCAAGAAATTAGTAAAAATCTTTGTTGAAAAATTCACACCATGATAATTATAATGAAATAATAAAACAGTTTGTAAGTAAGGTAGACATTGAAATGTTGGCTCTGTTTCTAGATGCATCCACGTGAATCAGAATGCCCCTTTGTCATATGGTATTCTGAGTGACTGAGTCATTACAATGTTTGTTCAGTGACAGTGACTTAATGCGCATGCATGCAAGAATGGGTGTGTGGCGCGGTGCGTAGAGCTTTGATGTCTAGTCATTATTATGTGTAAGAATATGTAAACAGGTTAATATGAATATAATATTAACATCAATACAATTACTCATCATAAACAATGATGACATGAAGTCCGTATATGTACATAACTTAATGTAGAACATTGGTGCTACAGAATCTATCTTTTATGTTTCATACTTTTTATTTTATATCTTCTGAATCTGAAATAAAGAATTTAATTATCATGATAGTAAACAAACATTGCTTCAAAATAAAAACAGCAAGGATCACTTTGACTAAGACCAAGGAGTTCATTGAATCCACCTTTAACTCATAAGTGCAGTGCTAATGTACTACTGACATAGGTAGAATACGTGAATTCAAAGATCTCTTGGTGGTAACGGAAACAACCTTGACTTCCCACACTTTTGGACAGTAAAGGAGTGCCCCATCTACATTTACAAAGCTGTGCAGGTGTGTATTCACTCCACAATATTTCCTGTCATAAAAGTCATCGTTACTCCATAGATAGTCATAGGTGACAAATCATTTTAGAATTTCCTCATTACTCAATGCTCCCAGCGAGTACAGTTTGCAGACTTCCTTCGTTCTGACCATTCTCTTAACATGACTCGCATGTTAATTATCACTGAAGCCACAAGGAATACACCGTCCCCAATATTGAGAACGAGGTTTTTAAACGAATCGTACCCATGCCTGGTCTTGTACCCAGAACTTGGATATGTAAAGCGAATTTGTTATCACTACACTACTTTCATTTCTCTGAGGGAGGCGGCCATTCATTGGGGTAAGACTACTATTTTTTCCCCCACTGAAACCAATGCTAAAGCAATTCAGTTAATCCAGTGTGCAAAATTACAATTTGGGTTTAAAAAACTTGACACTATGACTTGTCTTGTCACAGCAGTGGTGTTTTTATCAAATCATACAATTTTGTTTTAAAGAAAAATCAACATGGAAGGTGCTTCCAATCATTTGCAGTCCAAACCAGCGGATTCAGTCTTTGAACATCCATCATGGACACATGCATATGCTACAAACCAACAACTACCGTAATTTTCCATGTATAATATGTGCCCAAGAATAATACGTCCTGATTTTTTACTGAAATTTCTATATTACCATGTTTAATACGCACCCACACTTTTTATCATCAACCTTCGATGTCCCCACTTTCAATGGTTTGACTGAAGCATGGATTAGAGCGTCCCTTGGTGTGAGCGTGATTGGCTTACATTATTGCACATTTGGACCACATAGCACTATTTGGTCCGCAAAAGTGCATAAAAACACAATATTTTTAAAGAAATCATGCTTTTTTGTACGTGGAATGATTGAATGAATACACTGGCATAGAAAAGAGGTTAGAATTGTTGTTTGCAGCATAAATAATCTAGGCTAATCTATAGTTCCTGATTACCACATATTCAGTCTGACAATTTGTTTTTAGCCTTCTTGCCATGTATAGCACACACCTGATAAAAAATGAAGGGGCAAAAAAATGCATATTATACACAGAAAACTATGGTAGACATAAATACCTGTGCACAAAGCAAGTGTTGTAGTCCACAGATGTACCCTTTTCCCCACTCATAACTATTCGTTTTACAGTACAAAGTAGCCTTGAAATGGGGTACAGTGTCAAATTAACTGACACTTTATTCGTATGACGTGAACCCAGATTTAAAATATTGATCTGTCTCCACCAGTGACGATGGACTCACCTCGCAGGAGTTCAATGCTGAAGAAGACGGAGACGAGTCTGTGAAGGAGGACACTGAGGAAGCAGTCGGAGGAGAGGACAACGGGGTCTGACGTACACTGGTCGTAGACCACGATGCGACTCCGAGGCACCAACTTGATGTGATGACATGCCTGACTCAACAACTCTGTCACCAACACCTGTGGACATAGTCAAAAACCACGTCTGTAATCACACAATAATCACAGTCCCAGTGTACACATCCACTTTCAGTCTAAATCTATAGGAAATATTGGAATTCAGAAGTCAATATATAGGAATAATAATTACAGCATTTCAGATAGCGCCATCTACTGATTTAACATAAATTAGAACCTACCAACTTTCAACATTATGTCACAAAATTGGCCAATCTGATTATGGTATGGTGTGACTCGCGCCATACCACAGTCAGTTCCCCATCGACATCGATTTCTACCACAAAAATTATTTTGTGCTGATGAATCGCAAGTTGACACCAGCTTCAAAACTGTACAGGGGGGAAATGGGTGAATCACTCACAAACCCAGCACAACCATAACAAAATAACGAGGGCAATTATTTTGTTTACAAAATTGCTTCTCTGCCCAATCTTAAAATAATTTACACACGCGAACATTCTGCACAGTTTTTAACATCTTATACAGAGCATGTATCATTATTATTATCACTAGGCCCCCTACTGTTATTATCTCTAAAATCTACATACAAGTTTTATCGTGTGAATTAATAATGTTTGTACATGCCCGTGAATGGGGCAGTAGCCTCGGATTTGACGGTGTCAAAATAAAGTTTTATTATTATTATTATTGTCCAAATTGTTAGATTGTGTGCTAAACACTACAACATGAAAATTAACAGTAAAAAGTAGTCCTCTCGACGTAAAAGTAGTCCCTGTAACCAATTTCACGATGCCTATTTTTTTGGAATACTTCAAAAGACCACAACAAAGAAAAATCATTTAGTTCTTATCCAAGTTAACCCAACTTTGATCAAAGTTATATGAACCTTGTAAATTGTTATTTATTTATCCTTAATCAAACACATACGTGACGGATGCATACTCACTCACCAATCAATCAAATGTATTAACTTTGTGACCCCTTACAGAATATGAGAGTATGTCTTACAATCGTAATATACAGTTCTTGTACACATTCAAACCTATTCATACATAACCATTTACATCTACATTTCATGCATAGATATATGCAATAGTGTGTGTGTGCGTGCGTGCGTGTGTGAGCATGCGTGCGTGCATGCATGCGTGTGTGTGCATGTGCGCTCGCACATGTTTACACAGTTATACATTTTGGAGCTGGCATACAAACATATAGAAATTATCTTCTACAATGTAGGAGAAAAAGTTTGTTTCACACTATGAAATGTTAAAAAACATCAGCTCAAAAAATCACCAGTGCAGGGCTGTACTGTGCAACTTTAAAAACAAGTCTGAATAGATCACATGATTCATACACACATATCATGTCATACACAGTATTAAGTGGTCTTTGTACAGTTTCAGTGGTAGTTTGTTCTCCCTATCTATGCCCCCTCCATACAGTAACGATTCAACTGTTATTGGTCTTGAGAAATAGTCTTTATCTTTCGTCTCTTATCTTGAGAATGTGGATCAATCACAGAGAAGCATTGAATGTAGTTTGTACAACTATAGTGTATTGTAGAGTAAGACTGTGTCTTCTTTATTAATTACATCCTGTCTTGTTATAAGACTTTGTAATGAAATATGTTTGATGGTAGACTCAGCAACAATGTGGCAATGCTACAAGGGGGCCAACACGTGCTAAAGGCGTCTCAACTATCCATGAATAATCTCACAGAATGAATGACCTCACTGAATGAATGACCTCACGCAATGAATGACATCACTGTAAATGACACATTTAACAAGATTGCCAACCCAAACAACAAGTTCCAGATGGCAAGTGGACAAGGAAGCCATTGGCTTATCAGAGTCCAACAATTTTCTCATCTATGTGTAGCCCGCCCTTATCAAATATCTGTCAATTCTATTTTTAAACATATTCACACTACTAGCATTAACACAATCATTTGGTAGTTTGTTCCATTCATATATCACCCTCTGTGAGAAAGAGTACTTTCTCATGTCCAACCTACACTGCTCCTTAACTAATGCTGCTTTATGTCCTCTGGTTCTACTGCCTTCTTTAAGTTTGAAGAACATATTCCAATCAACCGTCCTCATACCCGTTCACTATTTTAAACACTTCTATTTGGTCTCCTCTTAGTCTCCTGGTCTCTAGTGTTGTCAAACCACATTGTAATAAGCAGCTTTTGTACTAAGGTCTCTCAATTCTTGAATCATTTTAGTTGCTCTTCGTTGTATTCTTTCTAGCTTGTCTATGTCCTTTTTACGATGCAGCCTCCATGCTTGAATACAATATTCCAAATGTGGTCTAACTATTGCTTTGTACAGGGGTACAATTAGCTCTTTCTCCTTATACAAGATAGTTCTCCTAATTACCCCTAGAATTTGATTTCCTTTTGAAGTAGCAATCCCACATTGCTCTGAAACTTTCATGTCACCACTAAATGTTACTCCTAAGTCCTTTTCTTGTGTGGTTCTACCTAGTACAGCATCCCCCCATTTTATATTCTTCGTCCATGTTTCCATGTCCTATGTGTATACATTTACACTTCCCAAAATTTAATAACATTTGCCATTTTTCTGACCATTTAACTAATTTATCTAGATCATCCTGTAAACTTTGTTTATCTGTATCATTTGTAACCTTTCTGAATACTTTCGCGTCATCTGCAAATTTGAGTACTTTGCTAGATATGTCATCTTCTAAATCATTTATATATATTAAAAACAGTATAGGGCCTAATACTGATCCCTGTGGTACCCCACTCAAAACTGATTTCTCACCATCTACTATTACTCTCTGTCTTCTGTGTGTAAGCCACTTTTCTATCCAGTTGATTACATCATTACCTATACCATGGGCTTTTAGTTTAAGTAACAATCTTTGGTGTGGCACTTTATCGAAAGCTTTCTGAAAATCTAAGTAGACAACATCCACTGGTGACCCGTCATCTACCCACTTTGTAATTTCTTCAAAAAGACATAAGAGATTGGTTAGACATGACCTTGCTTTTAGGAATCCATGTTGAGATGTATTTATTAAATTATGTTTTAAAAAGAATTCCACCATGTGGTCTCTAATTAATGTTTCGAGTAATTTACATACAACTGATGTTAAACTCACTGGTCTGTAATTTTCTGGCTTCTTCCTCGATCCCTTCTTAAATAGTGGCGTAATATTTGCTTCTTTCCATTCTGAAGGAACTATTCTTTCTTCTAGTGACAAGTTAAACAATTTTGCAAGTGGTGTACTAATTTGCTCAACAATTTCCTTAAGCAGTTTTGGTGGCATCCCATCAACTCCAGGTGATTTATTATCTTTCATCTTCTTAATTTTGTTTGCTATCATTTCTGGATTTCTGCCCTAAATGTTCTGATTTATTGCCCTAAAATTTAGTAAATAGAACTGGAAGTGAGCTGATATCTTCTGTGGTAAAAACTGAGCTGAAATACTCATTCAGGACCTCTACCATTTGAAACCCGTCTGAAATTATGTTTCCCCTGTTGTTTTCCAGTGGTCCGACCTTATCTCGAACTTTCTGTTTACTCCTTATATAAGCATAGAAACTCTTGCCGTCATTTTTTATATTACCTGCCAATTTTTTTTCAAAGGTTCTTTTAGATTTTTTAATTTCAGTTGTAGCTAGGTTAAGTGCCTCTTTGTAATTTGCATAGTCTTTTTGGTACGCCTATAAACCCTCCACATAGTTTGCTTAAACACTATTTTTTCAAATTTTTTCTTCTTTTGACAAGTGTTTCTTTCTAGACCATTTTCCTTGTTTTTTCAAGGGAACAAATTTATTGATAATACTCTCAATTTCATATTTTAGAATATTCCAACATTCAATTGCGGTCTTATTCATCAGCATGTTATTCCAATCTAGCTTTGCTAATTATTTTCTCATATCTTTATAGTTACCTTTGTGGAAGTTTCTCCTATACGTTTTTTTATTTTTACTTTCTGATTTTATATTGATGTCAAAATATATTTGATTGTGGTCACTGTTACCCAATGGTTCATGCATTTTTACATTGTCCACTAATTCTTTTTGTGATGATAAAACTATATCTAATACATTTTCTCCCCTGGTTGGTTCTAGCACGTGCTGAGTAAGGAAGCTATCCTGAATTAAAAATAGAAATTGTTGGTTCTCACCCCCTGTACTCTATAGAGATTTCCATTGTATGTGTCCATGGTTAAAATCTCCCAATATGATACATTCCCCTTTACTAACTTCCTTTATAGCATTTTGTATTTTTGTGTTATCCTCTTCGTTTATGTTTGGACTTCGATAAACTAATCCAAAAGTCCAATAGTTAATTTTGAATTTCCTGAAACTATTTTGCACCAAACAGCATCATCGTATTCTGATTCCCTTTCTAATTTTATTTCATAAGCCTGAATAGATTCTTTAACATATAAAATAACTCCACCCTTCTTCCTATTCGATCTCTCCTAAACATTATGTATCCTGTCAATCCTAATTCAGCATCTGTTATGTCTGTGTTGGCCCATGATTCGGTAATGCCAATTATGTGAGGGTCAATATCTTCTACCATAATGTTTAATTCGTTTTTCTTATTTACTATACTCCTAGCATTTAAGTTTTTCGGACATTTTGTTATTGGTTTATCTGTACTAGTGGCCTTTTGTCCTGCTTGAGGCATCTTTAAGTAACCCCCCTATTGTAACATTGGTAACATTGGAAGCACAATTCCAAAATATTCTTTAACACTAAGAATCAATTAATGAAAATGTCACTGAGTAAACTAATGAGAGAGATTCAGAAACAATGAATCACACAAATTAGCGAAGATGACCCAACAAAGATCCAAGATCACCAACTGAAATAGTTTGGCAATATCAAGAGTACCAGACAGCAGACTCCAGTGGCATTAGATGCTAGCGCAGATGGAAGAAGATCAAGATGTAAGTCTAGACAACCATGATTAGCATCAAGGTAGCAGTGGCATCTCAGTGCTGGAGTGCTAGACGGACGGACGGACGGAGGGGCAGGCGGACCGACAACAGAGGTGGCAATCCCTTTACTAAACACTCGAATGGCAAACATTAAATAAGCAAGTCATATTCAGTAACGATCAAAGCTTATAAAATTGCTGATGCAGACGATCACAGTGCTATGCGGCACCCATCTATGAAGCAAACGAGACAGGAAGGATTTGCTGCAGCAATAAAGCATTAGTTATTAAACTGTAACCGCAAAAGTGTGACTACAAACTCTCCAGACAATTCTATCTGTGCCGCCTCTAAATGGCAGTCGAGAGAGTCATTGGAGCCAGTGACGTGCTTAGACAGTTGGTTCGATGGAATCTGCGACAATGTGACGCCATGGCTTCTTAATATGCGCATTCAATGTGTCTACAGAGAACGTGGGCAGGCATTTGATCCGTAGTGAGTACTTTTCGTGAACACATATTTCGGTTATTAATTTATTTATTTTTATTTATCTTTATTTATTTTATATTTCTTAATTTAATCCCTAATCAACAACCGATTTTTGTGGAAACGGCCAAACAAATTAATTAACGGCTGCCCCACTTGTTAAGTTATGATATAATTTATAATACAGTATATCATATTTATAACACTAAACCTCCAAGTTGTAGTATTGGGCCATCAATTCTAACAAACATCTGATGGATTCCGGCTGTTATTGTTCCAAAATAGGATATAATATTTTTTTGGGATTACAATTTAACAGCAACATTACAAGTTTGCATTGAATCACATCCATTCAGTTGAATCACCATTTTGTATCTGGGCTGCTAAATTTCAACACCAAGTACCTGTTGATTTTATACTCTGTTGCTAAAGCTAGATCTTTAAATCAATTAGCAAATGACGAATCGGGTTCGCCGATGTTGAAATCTGTATTGCATACATTTAAGTAACATGTGCAGTCAATTTGATAGAAGAGTGCGTTCGTTTGTTAAAATCATCAAAAGTATTGACCTTGATCCTTAGATTTGGTAACTGGCAAGTGTAAATAGCCTTATATGATAGTATATTGAGGAGCCACTTTCGTCCCTTTTTGCCGAATTTCGACTAACCCCACTAAATAGTTTGAACAATGATTTCATCACAACTAAATAACACAAACGAGCTAGCATGCCATAGTGGATACTACCAGGTAGACCAGTTTGATTTTTCGCTAAACAATTCTGAAACAGGAAGAACAAAACAAATACAATCAAAGAGTAAGCTATAAACTAGTTTATTTTTTCAAATACCCAGCCCATCTCTGTTCATTTCATTTTGTTGTTGCCATGACATCATCCATGTGCTATCTATTGTTAGCGGTTCATCTCTCCTAGGCCCTGACTTAGCAACACCGGTGAGTAATCGTCACAACATCATCACGATGTCTGCAGGCGATGGCAGCTCTGGTCTTCATGGCAACCAACAGCGAAACCGATTACAATAGTTATCAACATTAGTGTCATTGATATTACATTTTGGCATTTGTGAATTACCACACAGCCAACAACGCAAATTTATTGTCATGACCCAATAATTGCCACAACATGCTGTGTCAGTGACAACCAACTGAAGCTGATGATAAGCAGTATAGTTGAAAAAACACATGCTTTGTACGATTATTTATGAGCACACAATTGAAAAACAATCCTCTATGATGTGTTCATCGTGTTGTGTTGGGTCTTTTCCAATTGTGTGGTGTGCTCCAAATACTAGTCACAACATGACTCAGTTTCTAAAATGTTGTGAGTTTGCAAGAAGGCACGCTGTCATTATAGTGCCCGATATTTTTTCCAGTAGAATTACCTAATTTGATAATGCAAAGCTTATTGAAAAATAGTACAGTACAGTAGAAAGTATGTGTTTCTCAATCACAACAGTTTGCATTGTCCAACTGAACAGGTGGCATGATGGAAGGGGGAGGGGGGGAGGCAACAACTTAGACTCCCCCAGGGGATGGTGAGTCAGTGATTGTTGTTTGTGCAGGGTTTAATTTCAGTTGTTCTGGAACTGTTAGACAACACAGATTCTCCCGTTGCTTGCCGTGTGGTCGGTCCATTACCTCTCTGTGGCCGGTCACACTGGATCATAATATGATGATAAATAACTAGATTCAGTTGTTCAGATAATAACTCATGTGGCTTGCAACAAAATATGTCTGATGGTGTCTTCATCAGCATTAGCTGTTTTCTATTTTCTAGTTGTTTATGCATATGGCCTAAATATCAATAAATTGTTGGTTCCACAAACACCCTGGTTAAATGATGTGGCACTTAGACCAAGAAAATTCATGTCAATAAGACATGCTTTTGTCATATATGAAAGAGACCTTGTGGACACTGTGTAACTTCACAATTTAGCAAATTGTTGCACACATTGTACAAGACATAGTGAAAAGTTATCTTTTTAATCTCATAACTTGATTGCTAAAGACCAAGTCCCCAATTTTTTTTCATTTTCTGCACCCCCTCCCCCTGAACATTTCATAATGCACTTAGCTTCTTTCTGTTTGCAAGTATTGTGGAAGTGCACATTTAAGGACTAGTACAAAATAACCAGGATAAGCTGTATCTAAATCAGCTAGTCCAAAAAACCATCCTGTCCGTAGTAATGGAAATAATCTGACATAGTAGAGGGTTTTTCCAGTTTGAAGAACAGGTGAAATAGCTAGCAGTCAGTGATTTTGCACAATTGTGCATTTCACGAAAGAAAGTACACAATGGTTAAGCTAATTATATCAATATCATAATGGGTTATATCATAGTTTTATGGTTTTCACAAATTTGTAGTAAATATGACTATATTCCACCACAATAAATATATTAGCAAATTATCATCACAAACTCTGTTGAGTGATACAGAGCAATATTTCACAAAATACATCTGCATTGTCCATCATCACTTTATGAGATGCTGTTAGAAATGCAAAAAAGACAGATGACAACCAAGGCCAAAGTATGAAAGGCAAAACGTTAAATACAGATTATAGTCAGCTCTGGTACATTGTCAGCTCTGGAGGGAGAAAAACTAATGATTATTAGGGAGTACTCTGTAAGTTAGAGCCTCTGTGGAATGAATGCTCACCAATCACTATAGTTATTTATAGAGAGTATGGTTTATCCACAACTTCCATTCAAATGGCTCTGATGATTTAATGCTGCCACCTATTGAATGAGACACAAACTAGCCATGCCTGACTTGATCAATGCAAGCAGCACTGCAGGGGTAATGCCTCAGTTAGACTTCCTGGTGTGTTACAAATGAATGTAGGGCATAGTAAGTTTGGATATATGACGTTTAAAAAAATTCATACAATCTGACATAAGCGCATTTGTGCAAGGACATTACAAGGTATCTGGTGGAAGTGTTGAGAGTGAAATGGTGGATTTTTAGATAATTTGAATAGGCGGAAGGATATTTGTGATCTTTTTGGCGATTAGACACGTGTGCGTCGTAATTCATGCCAATATTTGTAAGCATTGAGTGGTATCGCACATACAGGCATATTACAAGAGTTAGAAAAGTCAAATTTTGACAAAACTCGACCAGCATGTCAGTGGGATGATGACAGTTGCTGGTAAAAACTTTTAGAATTTTTGATGGTCACGTTTTCTTATAATTATGCAAAACGTTAACATGGCCACCAATGGGAAATGTAACTGTAGCCTGAATCCTGCAGGCTTAGTAACATGAGTATGGTATGAAGCCCATAACACGACATCATCAGCAATCTTCACACATTACTCGTGGTTTCCGCTGATCTACGTACTGTAGCATTTCTAGCGGCTGGGTGGTATCCTGCGTTTCTACCAACCTGCCAATTTCTGCATTTTCCTGATTTTCTACAAACTTGCCGTTTTCTAAATTTTCCCGCGTTTCTACAAACTCGCCACTTTCTCCATTTTTCCACATTTCTACAAACACACCATTTTCTCAATTTTTTTGCACTTCTACAAATTTGCCATTTAAATTTTTTTTTCATGTTTCTACAAACTTGCCGTTTTCTCCATTTTCCTGCATTTCTACAAACTCACCATTTTCTTGACGTTGGGTTGCACCACCTGTATGTCAAGACTGACATGAATATACACCCAAACAATAACGTAATCAGGTGACATTGAATGGCTCAGGGGTAGAATGTTCACCTGCCATGCGTCTGTTGGATCATTTTAGTTGTACTTATAAAGTCACAGTTAGACAAAGATTTTAAAATTAAAATAAACATCATGCCATTGTTTGGGTGTATATTCATGTCAGTCTTGACATACAGGTGGCGCAACCCAACGTCAAGAAAACAGTGTGTTTGCAGAAACACTGGAAAATTGCAAAAATGGCGAGCTTGCAGAAACACGAAATATGAAAAAAAAACGGCGAGTTTGTAGAAATGCGAAAAAAATTGTGAAAATGGTAAGTTTGTAGAAATGCGGAAAAATTTTGAAAACGGCAAGTTTGTAGAAACAGGGGACACCACCCAGGCGCTAGAAACGCTACAGTACATAGATCAGCGGAAACCGCAAGAAATGCATCAGGATTGCCGATGATGTCATAGTATGGTGACTGACAAGTTACAATGAAACAGCAGGGCTCCCATCATTGGCTTGGTTTACTGCCAACTTAATATTTCTACTTCTATATAGTAGGTACACAATTTCAACTGTAGCTGATTTCAGCAATTTATATCTTTTCCTGCATATTTTGCTTTTGTTTAGCAGCACAAATGCACCATGCATTGACAATAATTTGACAATCCCGTCCAAATTAAAAAGGCATCTGCCATGTTAATAATTTCACACAGTGGGTGATGTAGAAGAGGGTAACATCACATATGCAGGTAGTTGGGTTCTGTCTGGGCACATGAAAACTGTGTAATCGGGTACTATGCCCACATGGAATAAATAGTCCTTTTAAGAATACAGACCAAGGACAGTAATAGCAGTATGGACTATGGAAACATTTCATCAGCCTATTCACAGGCCCAAAAATGTCCCAGTTATTTGTTGCACACCTAAATCCAATGTTGTCGCTACATTGTCATATCTAGACAGTTCCCGTTTCAGTAAACAAACAGGGCAAATTCATCTCTATTTCTTCTGTGTACCAGATAGACAACAATTTGTAGTTTGTGCAAATACGTCAACACCGTCAAGACCGACTATCGATATATATGAGGGAGCACATATTATATACGTGACAATGATGTCACAGCGGGTTCCTATAATTTTGTTTCTATCATTTTAACTATATATATATATATATATATATATATATATATATATATATATATATGGTTATATAAGATTGTCATCCAAGGCAAAGGTAATCTGCCCTACTGAGATATATGTCAACCTTGTTTTTAAACATATTCACGCCGCTAGCAGTTATACAATCTGTAGATAATTTGTTTCATTCATTGATTGTCCTCTGTGAGAACAACTACTTCCTGATATCCAATCTACACTGATCCTTTACTAATGTTACCTCATGTCCTCTAGTTTTATTATCTTTCTTGAGTGAGAAAAAAATATTTCTATCAATATTTTCATACCCATTCAATTTCTTAAAAACTTCAATTTGATCTCCTCTTAACTGCCTTGGTTTCTCAGTTCTGGAATCATTTTAGTTACTCTCCTCTGTATTCTTTCAAGCATATCAATATCTATATATCTATATCTGTATGTAGGCATTTACATTTCCCAAATTTATCATCTTCCATTTCTCAGACCATTTAACTAATTTGTCTAGATCATTTTGTAAATGGTATTTATCACCATCATTGTTAACTCTTCTAAACACTTTTGCGTCATCCTCAAATTTCAGTACGTTGCTTGTTATATTATCATCCAAGTCACTGATATATACAGTGTATTAAGAATAATAAAGGTCCTAATACTGATCCTTGTGGTACCCTATTCAAAACTGATTCCCAGTTTGAAACCTCCCCATCTACTATAACACACTGTCTTCTGTCAGTCAGTCACTGTTCTATTCAGTCGGTTATGCCATCCCTGATACAATGGGCTTTTAATTTAAGTAGTAACCTTTGATGTGGCACTTTGTCAAAAGGAAAAGCTGACTTATTTCTCACTCTTTTTTAATAATTTTGATTGTATTTCTTTTGTAATGACTGTACAGGCATCTGAATGGGCAGGTCCCACACATAATGTGCCTCCATTTTTTTTAGAAAATAAATAATAACAATTATACTATATCGCAGTAAAAGTTTTGATACTTTCTATCCCAGCATGCCATGCATGGCAAGTATGCATTGCATGGCTAAAATGTGCGTTCAACACCGTTGAATGGCCCACCTACAACCCAACCGTAAGTGTGACTCAATCTGGAGATCAAACAGCAAGTCAACTCACCTTCCCGTTCTGAAGTCTGCGCTTGACGAGCTTTGAGCAGCACACGTTGACAGAGTCTACGATGTGGCAGGAGTTGTACTCAAGGAACGACCGACTGTCAATGATCAGCACCTAGAACAACACAGGCTTCTGACTGATACTCACTCACAGAACTCTGACCAGACTTGTGAGTCAATTACAATTGGAATTGAAATGCCAATTCCAATTCCAGATTTGGAATTGGAGTCATGTCTGGTGTCAAGTATTTGGAACTGGAATCAGTGAAAAAGTAATTGGTCTCTCAATAACTTATTATATCATGTAACTTTTTAACTCAAATTATTCGGTACAAATTAATAATCAATAAAATGTACTATGTTGCATATATCATATTTAGTTGTGATTATGTACCATGACACGCAGAAATTAAATAAGGCTGCTAAAAAATTAGATGTTATTTTTTTACATTTATTGTCTATGGTTGATCTGTTTACATACTGTTATTTCAATATGGAAGTAATAATTGGAATTTGTATTTTGTAACTGATATTTTTTGAGGTGGAATTGGGATTGGCGTGTTGTAATTGGCGTTGATATATGTAATTGACCCTAAGTCTGGTTCAGATAGTGTCATTTCATAGTGCACTGCTAAGGCCAAAGTTTTTTTATTTTTAGGTTTACGGATTTTTAGTCATGTCTAACATTGGAGGAGGGAAAAATATATTTTTACTCTCATGTCAAACACTGGAGGGGTGGAAAAGATAGAAGAGAGATGAAGGGGGAAAACGGATTAATAAAAGCCAGTTGTTTTTAAAAGTTTTTTGTATGGATTAATACAACAGTATTTAAGGTAGCTGGGGCAGTTATTATATGCTTGTCTTAAATTGATTAGTTTCAATCAAAGTTTTTAAGATAAATTAATCATTTCTTCACATATTGTATTCCTGATTAATAAAATTTGCAGTGTTTAATTTATTTGGTTATGTCACAAGATTATTTTTGCATTTTGTAAATGTAAAAAATAGCCACAAAATGTGAAATTATTTCATTTTGAGAAAATCCCCAAAGAAATAAATGCCATAAAAGTATGAGTGTCACTGATAACTTTAAGATAGATTTTGGTTAACATAAACGATTTACGTCTGCTACACCACCATAAATGAATTAAGCAAAAGTTGAATGACAGCCTAAAGTGGCAGTGTATTTTTGACACAAACCCTTCACCAATCATAATTCAATATCGTATTATGTTGCCTACATGTAAGACACGTTCATACGCCAAATTACAACATCGTAAGTGTTGTAGTTTTTCTAAAATAAGAAATTAAACATCATTTCCTCGTCATTAATGAACACGCAATCTCAACAAATGCTTGTTCTTGTGTTGAAATTTATGGTTTTTCACTGGTGTCTTACGTATTGTTGACAAAACATAGTGACCATTTGTAATATTGACACGTCCTACAATGGCCCTTGAATTTGTATTTGTAACGCGTTGTTGTCTATGGTATCAGATTACGTCAACCAACTGACAAACACGTGGCAGGGCGTGTTTACAGTCATTTTGATTTGCGCGTTATCCGGCGGGGTCACCAGGTCACATGTATATACGTTGCCATTTCTATTAGCGTCAAAGGCACAATACACTACGTTAGCGCTGATATTTGCTGGTTTAAGGACACAATTTAGTTAGGTTGATATAATACTGATGTGTACTGGAATCACAGTAACCAGACGATATTATTCCACTTTCACGGCGAACGGATATAGCTGGTTTGGACATCAACATGCTGGCAACACGTCACAGCCTAGGGCCTACGGCTACGCCTGGAAATAGTCCGTCTATATTTCGTTTTGAAACTGTCATGACTATGAAAATCACTTCTCTTACAGAACATTATTCACATAAATTTTTTATGAGACTGATCATTTGTATAAACAGTCGGAGAACAATGAGTTGTCTGCGTAGTAATGCGGTACAACGCTACCGTGAAAGGCATTCCCCGGCCTTATGAATATACTTTCGGAGTCGCAATGCTTCTCTGGCACTGCCATTCGATTTTTGTGAACATTTAGTTTTTTTGACATTAGATTTTTAAAAATAGATTTGAAAAAAAAATTATCACGTGAGAGTGTCGGTGGGATATAAAAAACCGCTTTAAATTTTTTTAATTCCCAAAATGTGGTCGGCGGATCCGTAAACCAAAAAAAATAAAATAAAAACCTAACTTATTTAACACAATACACACACTACAAGTAGAACAATGTAACAAAATAAGTGTTTCATTTACAATGCATCCAAGTTGTAGTGTAGCAATTTTCCATATATGTAGTACTTACTTAATCACATCTGACTGTACTGTGTGTGTGTGCGTGTGCATGTCAAATATTCCTGTTTCATTCCTACCTACATCCTTCATTCCAGCAGTGCTTACCTCCTCATCACCAATATGCAGAATGTTTGCCAAGTCGCCCGCTGTTATCATCTTCCATGGCATGGCGCGGGCCATATTAACCGCACACACCAGTAACAATGTCTATGTACCCATCTTCATGGTAATCAAATCTTAAGGCGAATTCTCGTCTACAACTAGGCACCCATGGTGCTAAATATGTCTGCCGCCGATGCGATACTTGACTTTTGAAAGATGTCCTCCTTATCCAATGGGTTCCTGTGTCATTCTGAAGAGGGGCAGACCTACTGCAAGTCCACAAGAATCCACCTCCACCAGCTCCAACACTTCTCTGCAGGTTACACAATCTGAAATCAACCAAACTACATACATGTTGATGGGCAGACTGGGCATTTAGTCACAAATTTGATCAGTTAGAAAACTCCAATTTGATTATACACGCACGCACGCACGCACGCACGCACGCACGCACGAACGCACACACCAGGTATTTCACCCTAGGGCAAATGCAGGAAGACAAGACGTGCCCTGGAAAGCAGGAGAGAGCTATGCACTATTCACCACCCTTTCAAGCATCCTTGATTTATCTGATCACAGTCATCACTATATTCTTTCATAAAAACAAACTAAGGTAATATTTTCAAGCCCATCCCCACCCATTTGTGTTCAAATTAAATTCAAAAGCTCTTAAATACAGTGGTGGAAAACCCTCTTATAAGGCCAGCCCTTCTGCAAAGGTATGCTGGCCTTATATAAGGGGGTGGCCTCTCATGAGGGGGGAATTATCATGTGAAAGCTTTTTTTGCTGCATGCATGGCAACAATGGCCTCTGATGAGGGCCTGAGGGGGCCTTATAAGAGGGACCTTATATGTATTTCAAGATCCCTCATCAAATCAATTTGTTTTGCTAGTCTCATTCCAAATTTGTTTTGGGAAATATCAAACCTACCTATTATCCACTGCCACATGCTAGCTATTAAATTGTTTGGTCAGACATTAATTGAAGTGTAAATTGAAACACTGAAAATTCATGAACTTTACCCTTGGCGAATGTTAGTAACTTTGTCATGTGATTGGCACGAGGATAGAAGTCACATTAACCTGTAAAATGTTTACCATTTTGGATATCTGGTATTTTAAGCCTTACCAGATCTAATGACTAAAATCAATTCATTCGATGATTTGAAAAAAAAAAATTTTTTATTAAATCAACTGCAGATTTTACTTAAGGTAGGCAGCTACCTTGAAATCAAGCTAACTGCGCATCGAAGTCGTAACAAGAAATCAACACAAAAGTTATATTTTAAATACTGGCTACTGGCATTTACCAGTGGCATCTACACAAATACGACCAACAGTAATCACGAGAGTGATTTACTTAGAATAGTGATTTACTTAGAATAGTGATTTAATTAGAATACAACATATATCAGTACATTTTATATAGGGTACCATTACTCACGTTCAGTCAATGAGCATGTTTGGTCTAATACATCAGTGACGTAACAAGTTAACAACACTTTGTACATACACCAGTGTCACACAAGGTCCTAGAATGGAATTCCCAAGCCCAAGGGAAAAAAGCAGACCAAACAATAGTTGGAGGAGATCAGTGACTGAGGAAAGAAAGAAGCCGGGAACCACCTGGGAAGACATGAAGAAAGCAGCCCACAACAGAGTGTGTTGGAGAAGTGCCGTTTCGTCCCTAGGCTCTATTATATGAGTGAAGAGGCCTAAGTAAGTAAAAACATACTACAGAGACATTAAAAAAATTATATAACCAAACTGAAAATACAAACATTTAAGTCACTGTAGTTCTATATTTTTCTAGGTTAAGAATAGAATACTTTTTTATTTCAGGCAAAAACCAATAATGCACTAAGAATACAAATAAGTGAAAAGTTTAAAAAATAATTATAATTGAGTATATATAAAAGGGATCATATTCATATGTAAAGTTGCAATTATACCCAAAAAAATCCATATACATACAACTATGCAGTTAGTTATAACATAAAAAATAACTGAGTATAAAAATTATATAAATGGAACATACAGTTGCCATTGTACAGAAAATCCACATGCATATAAATAAGCATTATAAAAAGTAAGTTATAAAAGATAGTTTTTTAATTTGTCTGTGATTGTGTTTCATATTATTACACATTTCAACAACTGCTGCCTCTTAAAATGTCCTTTGATCAGGGCCACACACACAAGCTGAGTGATACACCACTGTCTGCCGCACATCATGTTTAAACAAGCCAGTGTCGCTCATAATAATCGCACACAGCATCGACGACCAACGCATGGTGATGTGAAGATCTGACAAATGCACCTTTGTCAATGCAAATGAGAATGGATCTGGGCTTGCATTCTCCCAACACATCACGACTGAGATTAGGGATGGTTTTCTTCCAAGCTATTTCTTCTGGGTCATCCAGATAAAACTGGAAGAAAGTGGTTCATCCAATTTTGTTTATGGAAAAACTGGAATACTAGTTACTACTACCAGGAACTGGGTGGATGAATCACTGGTGACAGGGTTAGATTTAGGATAGAAGCAGCACAGCAGAGCAACTGGTGGTTTTTATTCTGCTTAGATTTTTTTAGATTAACACTCAGCTAACTACTCTCAGTTTCAACCTTGCTTAAATATTACGATATTTCACATTCTTTGGGCTCCTGTCACTGTAGCCATCTTTTTGACAAACATGCCCATGTTAACACTGACAGAGTATTAAAAAGTGTCATCTTAGTATCTAAAACAATATGAGCAAAACATAAGATTTGGTTTTAACTTCAGCTTTTCCAACCTTCTTCTGGAAGATATGGAAGAAGTTACTTACAAATAACAGCACATCATTTAGTCAAACCACAACATCAGCCAATATAAATGGCATTGGCAGCACAGCAGCCAGTAATATATTTCCCAATTACGTAATGTAATGAGAGATAATTTAACAAGGTGTGACACATTTTATTGCAATTTAATGTAGGCTGGCACACCCTACTACCATAAGGTTATAATAAATAGTTGCTGCTCATTTAGCTAGGGGCACCTTCAGTTATGGAGGGAAGGGCAAAATTTGCCCTTCCCCCTGTAATAATCTCCAACTTGTTTACTATTACAGACAGTTAGTCACCACGACATAAACAACTGACTCAGATGGTTACACCCTTGTGGCTCTCAGTCTTTTGGGGCACACGTTTCAAGAGTAGTTTTTCTCAAATTGGCTTTGCAATAAAATAATGCATTTAATGATCATGTACATGTCATTATTAATGCATGGGCGTGGGACGTGTTGCATGAAGGTTATGTCATCACCCTCTGAACCGTGACGATCAGGTTTCGCTTTCTCTTGCTGTCGTTCAAAGCATGGGGCAATTTCATTCAATCCATGTTGTGCAGTGTACTCGGCTGTATAAATAAATACCTGACTATAAATATGGACAAGTAATGGTTACACAATAATTGCAGTGCGAATGAATGCTTAATTTGTGTTGGAATGAACAGGTGAGATGGGGGGGTGGGACGTAAAGCGTTAAGCATTCTGAGTGGTCCAGGTGCTGTACTGAATACTGCCAGAAGGGGATAGATCACTGTTTTACTTCCGGGTTCATGGCATACAAATAAAGTGCTAGTAATATTGAGATGGTTCACCTCATTTTGCACCATGAAAATATAGAACTTCCAGTTGTTAGTGAACAGCAGAATATTCATGTGTCAGTCACGGCAGGATGCAGTGCATATGATGACAGAATCCGGTTTGTTTGACAGCATCTTCCATTTTGATTTTCTCTTTTTAGCATTATTTCAATTTTAATGCTATGTAGCCAAAAATCTGTTTGACAAACCTACCTATTGTAACTGATTACAAGCAAAATGCTGTATGTAAATTATTCTGGTTTTGAAATTATTAATTGTAATATTTAATGTAATTTCAACAACTATATAAATTACAACTATTTACAATCATGTCGTATCACAAACTTCACCTGAAAAACAGTGCTGTCTCAAACGTACTAAAAATCAAGAATTCATGTAACGTGCTTACATAATCAGGAATAGTAATAACATGTGTTCCAGAAAAATGCATATGAAATATACTGAATACACTTTTGTGATAAACATATCAATGCATAGATTTATGTAATTATAATTAAAATGGTGTAACTGTAATTGATTTGAAAATTGTATAAATGTAATTGAAATGAAAAAATAAAGGTGACTATAATTGATTAGGTTTTGGGTAAGGGGCGTTCATACAAAGTGTACTAATTTTCAGACTTTCTCCCCCTCCTTGAATTAGTACTTTAAAATGTTAATAATTTTCATACTGAAAGACATATTATCGATGTACCAATGTTATGACAGTGCATGTACAGGACATAAAATTAATGACCATCAGAATATGTTTACATTTCTCTCCAATAATTACGTTAACGTTTTGTGTTTTTCTAATAAATTTATGGTGCCACCAAAGAACATCATAATTGTTTTCAACAAACTGGGCTAGCTCTGATGTTGTAAACTGTTTAGCCATTTTCGCTAAAGCCCCCAATTTTCCTTAGACAAATACAAATTGCTTTAGCCACATATTTTTAATGTGCATAAAGAAAACAAATGCTTATGTATTATGTATTATTCATGCTTCTCAGCAAAAATGCTAGTGACCAAATTGGCTCAAATGGGTAATTTTTTTTAGCCAAATCCGATGCCATGTGGCACTGGCATATTGCTTAAAAAGTTAAATGGCCACCGGCAGTGCTAGCCCAGCAGTGCTAGCCTAGACAAAGTTGTGCATTTCCATGATGTCAGTAGTTCCTCCACAATAGTTTGGCACTGTAAAATGCAATGGTGGTCATATTTCGTCTGCAACCAACATTTAAAAAATTAGTATGCAGGCCTTGACTCCCCTTCCCCTTGGTACACTTTGTATGAATAGCTCAACGTCGACAGTATTTTTTTGTGCTATTAGGAAACTCGAAAACATGCAAGGCCATGAACATGGTTATTTTTTAGGTAACAACATTATGGCATGTTACACCGAGTAATGTTGGTGAGAACATTTTTCACATCAAGTGTTATTTTTACAACCTGCAAGTTAGTGGTAGATATTGGAGCACTGCACTTGTAGTGTTAAAGGGTATCATATTTACTAAAGGTCCACATCAGGTCTGTTATTGATATGTATCATATTCGTACAACATTCCACGGAGTTATCTTAAACTAACTGTTACTTCTTTCTTTCTTTCTTTCTGTAATTTATCCAACTCCAGGACACAGTAATCCCATGTCAGAGATAGTGAGTCCTTGACAGGTTACATATTTACGTCCTGTGCGGGATCTTTTACTTCCCCTGGCACAAACACCAGGTAGAATTATGGAGCCAACTGCTTTTAGATTATCTTCCAAAAGAGATGCATATTTAGGCAGCGGGATGAACGATGTTGACTAAGCTTAAAAACAGCAGCACATGGTGGACTCAAACCCTGGTCCTCTGGATTGTCAGTCCAGTGTTCTAAAGTAACCACCAAGCTACTACGACCCACTAGAAAAAATTGCACCTTGCTTTCTGTACTTATTTCATTAGACAAAAATATGTCACCTCTATAATTATATATATATATATATGCCTGCATGTGGTTAGTGTACAAAATTAATGTAGTCATCCTTGAAACTCCTTGAATGTATAGAAATTCCTGTTTCTTGGCTTAATTGTTTCAATAGACAAAAAATTGTGTATCTCAAAGGAAACTTGATTTGCTTCGCTATGGGCATATCACATGGCCTGCATCATGTGACACAAACAATTAACAGCCATCGAACGAAGACTGCCATGAACCGAGACATTGGCTTCCACTCGTCTTTCTCCAGCTTGTGTCACATGATGCTGGTCATGTGACACACCCGTAACACCCCAGTTTGGTGTGCCACTGTGGTGAAGGTAGTGACACATGGCCGAAATATTTGAGAAGTCTATATCAAGTATTTTGTGAGGTAAGTAAATAGTATCTAATGAACCTTGAAAGTATTTTTAAATTGAATCCAATAAACTGGGGTAAACTGGTCAGTTTGGCCGAATGTAGGTATAACATAAGCTGTGCAAATGAAATGGGACTTTAACATTTAGGTGGGAATTGTCACTGAAACTTGCATGAAATTACACATGGTCGTGAATACTAGGCGCATACCCATGTTGCATTCCCTCAGAGCAACAACTCGACAGCTAAAGCAAAGCTGTACTCGGTACCCACCCCTCCATAAAAAGTCAGTGTAGAAGCATCATTGGCAACGGCCAACACTGTGCAACAGTCAACATAAGGCGATAAGCGCTGCGGCAGCAGTGTTGTTTCTGTTCGAAGCGACTATAGTGGTGGCAGTCGCGTTTGCTAACTCGTACGGCATAGACACACGCGTCAAGCTAACCGTGTAGACGCAGTACTATTTTTCTTTCTTGCGTCGGTGCGTCGGCTACGATTACTCATCGGAAAGTCTTTTCAGCAAAAAAACGAAAGATAATCAAAACGCCATACCTCCACTACATGATTCGCGGTGACAGGCGCGTCGATCTAGTGACCGGCTTGTTTTATTCTTTCGCAATGTCGTTATAATACTGCTTGACAAGAAATATGCCGGCATTCATGCATCTCAGGTAGACAGCACCAACAAGCTTGTTAATCGTACATTCTTGATAAAATATCCCTGGAGAAATCACCTTTGGAAAAGCTACGCCTGTAAACTCAATTGACGTCATCGAAAAACGATGAGATCATCATTGACCAATGACATTTATAAATGCAAATGAGGTAACTTTTAGCCAACCAGTGCCATCCAACAAAGTAAGACAAGATGAAAAAGGAGAACTAGTGGTGAGTTAGCGAAACGCATTAATGGTAGTCTCGAGTTGGACCGGCGTAGAACATTTAGAGAAGAAACGTGCACTAATGGAAGCCGAAAAACGGCAGCGCCGGAAGGATTCAGAATTTCTGTATATAACAAATTGGCCCGTTCTGTCACCGGTGCACTTATTGCACTTAACGGTGTAATTGAAATGTATTGTCATCAGTGGCGTATCTAGGATCTCGCAAGGGGAGGTCAGCCTAGTCACACGTGCTACCATCTAGGGGCCATGACCCAGTGCCCCCCCCCTAATACGCCACTGATTGTCACCTTCATCATCTGTAATGCCGGTTTACATGAACGATTTGTGCTACAATTGGTCGGGTAACACCGTGCCGCATGACAATTCGCAGCTAAATTACATGTGCGTTTGGATGAGCGACGTGTCTAGACATTGCTTGGACATTGTCTAAACGTCTTGACTTGCGCCCATTGTCGACTGTAGCTCTGATTAAACGTTATGACAAGTGTATACCTAATGTCGGCCGCTGAGTGGCCACTGCTTCAAAATCGTTGTTTGAACCGGCCTAGTTCAAACACGAAAGAGAGGGAGGGGAAAGATAGAGAGATTCAAAACAGCAATTATCAACTGTTCTTTATTGTAATGAGCTTAAGGAGTTTACGCTCGAATGTCGGGAATATCTGATGAATTTGAATAGTCTATCAAGGTAAAGAAATTATAGTATTGCGTACCTCGTAGTAAATGAATAAACGGATAGGACCTAGCTACTGTGTCCTGCCTTAAATCGTGAAGACAAAGCATAATATGCTGCATATAAACATGTTGTGTTTTAGACTTCCACACAGACAGACAAATATAATGTGACAGCGAAAAATACTTACATTTTCTTTCACATTTACAAATTAGTAGACGATCCTTCGCAGTTCTCAACTAATTTACATGAATGATTCTTGTCCTATTTGTCGGCCGGCACGGTGTCGCGCGATTTCTCGCTGCCAGAATCGGTCGTGTAAACACCACCAGAGATCGGTTAGCGAGGACAATATTTGGTGTGATTGTGTCTGGTGATTTTGAAGCAATGGTCAATCAGCGACCGGCAGCAGGTGCAACCGGCGTGACTCAAATCGATAGATTCAAAGCTCAAGTCTGGAATGACGCAAGTCAATAAAACATACCTAGGCCGCTCGTCTAAACGCACACACAATTACGTTGCACGTTATCGTGCGACACGATATCGCCCTTAAAATTGGGGCAACAATTGCTTGTGTAAACCGGTATTTACTATCGCTAGAACAAAAACTAAGAAACATACCTTGATTAGGCCCTGTTTAACGGGAAACAAGTCATGTAGTTCTGCCTATGCACATATAAGAGTCGCTAAAACATAACCATTTGCAACTACAATTAAGAATATCGCGCCAGTGGTTTACTAGGAAAACCTTGTTGAACACACCGCTCCTTAATTCTATGGGCCGCGCCAGACTGTTAGACAATCCTATGTCACGAGTATGGTATTCTGGCAATATTCGCTCGCCAACACTCAACTTATATAACATATGTTGACCTTTGTTTACTAAATTAGTCCTCTTTCGGGCAAAATAACACGTTTGTTTGATATTTTGCATTGCTTCTGTGTATGGCGGCCTCGTTTAATACGTCATGTGTAGTCTCGGTTACCCCGATTTCAAAGAACTGCGCATGCTGCTATCGGTGGCACTGGCTAACATGTCAGCCCTCAGTCAACCAGATAAATGACCGGAATCCCCCACTTTTAGAACATATTCTGAATAAACCACTGGCGTGATAGTCCTGATTTTAGTTGCACGTGGTTTGTTTTTATTATGTCGTTTAAGTGCATATAGCTTCAAAACTTTTACTTTTGGTTCGCTTTAACATAACTATAGTGAGGCGTTTAAACACAAAACGCGTTATATCCAATTTGTGCGTTTTTAGATCAATCATGTTTTCTATTGCACCTTGTTAGGCGATATATATATATATATATATATATATATATATATATATATATATATATATATATATATATATATATATATATATATATATATATATATATATTGTGTTTGTTTAAAGGTCTGGCGTCAACATACATCACTTGTGGCACTTGCCAACACCATGTAAGTATCAGCTACAGCAGCCTATTCATTTTAAAAATATATATATTGTAGTGTAAGCATAAATTATATAAAAATAGAAACAAGTCAGAATAAAATACAATGTTGATATTACTATTCCAGCGAATTACATGTTTCACTTCCATCCAACAACATTGGTTTAACAAGTGTGTTTAAAAGCCTCAGTTTAGAGCGCAATGTGTATATAGTTGAACTCCATATTTGCTTTATCTTCATGAAAGAAACCCTAGCTTTACGAATGCTGTTAACAATGTCATCACCGCCTCCTCCTTGCTTACTGACATTAGCACCCAGGTAGTTATACTGTCCACTTCCTTTAGTTCTTCATAAATTAGTATTCTGTTTTTGCACTTGCTGTTTATCTTCAATACTTGAGAGTTTTCTTTTCATTTACTCTTAGTCCGGTCCTTGCTGCAAATTGATTCAGTTGTCTTGTCTTTGTTTGCATGTGTGTGTAGCATGATGACGTGAGTGCTATGTCATCGGCAAAGTCCAGATCCTCTAGTTGGAGTTCCATCTTATCCATGTTTTATTTCCTGCTGTTGTTTTTCTCATTATCCAGTCCACAACCACCAAGAAGATAAATCCGGACATTACATCTCCTTGTTTAACTCCGGTTTTAAACTTGAACCACTCAGATTCTTCATCTTCGTCTAACACTGCACATTCACTATCTTCGTATAACATCTGAACCATGTGGATTATCTTGCGTGGAATTCCATAGCTCTCCATGATTTTCCACAGACTCTTTCGGTGCACTGAGTCAAGTGCTTTTTTCGGTATTTTAACGACCAGCCCCTGCTTCCGTGTTTTTGACACTTTTTCTTGTTCCCAAAATGTTCTAAGTTTACAAGCCATTTCTCTGTTGTATTCACGTCTGATGTTAATAATTCTGCTGTAATTTCGTCCTTGCCCCCCGGTTTCCCGTTTTTCATCTTCCTTAGCGTTGTTCTAGGTTTTGCTTTTGTTATTGGGTCAGTGCTGATTTCATTTATGGCCGAATCTATCTCCACATCTGCTACAGGATCATCAGGTATAGGTCTATTAAGGATTTCCTCAAAGTGTTCTTTCCATCGCTCCCTTCTAGCCAATCCTTCCGTTAATAAATTTCAACGTTTGTCGTTGACTGCATTTGTTGTTTTACGTTTGTCATTACAGAGGATTTTTGTAATATCATACACTTCTTTCTGCCATTACTTGCTGCTTCCTCTACTTACATGGCAAGGGCAAGGTGGTCGACCCACTTCCTCTTGTTTTGCCTCATGCTCTAGCTTCTTCACTTCTTTGTCTTAATTTACACTTATATTTATCCACGTAATTCTGCTTAATCTTGTCTGACTATGTCTGCTCGGCGTTGTTCTTCGGTCGTTTTTTTCTCTTCTACTAGCTCCCCCGACTCCATGCTGATCCATGGTTTTTGACCTTTCTTGTTGTACCTCGGTACTTCTTAAGCGGTTTCTTTTTATGCAGCCTCAAAGTCCTGCCATTGATTCTCAACTACTTCTTCGTCTGTTTCACCGTAGTCTTGTAATATATCATATTTGTTGTGCAACTTCAGTGAGAATTGTGTTTTAATGGTTGGCTGCTGTAACTTAGTTATATAAATTTTTTTCTGATTATCTCATTTTTTGTTTTCTCTTTAGTTGCAGCTTGTTTTTTGATCGCACTAATTGGTGGTCGCTCGTAATGCCGGCTCCTTTCGTGGCCCTAGTGTACATTACTGATGTCCGGTGTTGCCTGCTCACTAACACATAGTCTATTTGATTTTTTTTTCCTTCCTACTCGAGAAGTCCATGTCTGCTTACGTATAAGTTTATGTGGAAAAATGGTACCTGTTATTGTAATTTTCTCACTTACTCCATGGCTTTCACCTACTCCTTGGCTTCCTATTATGTGTTCATATCCTTCGTTGTCTTCTTCAACTTTGGCATTTAAATATCCCATTACTAAGAGTATGTTATGCACACTGCATGTCCACAACTGTCAGTAGTTGTTCGTAGAAAATGTTTTTATGTTCGTCGTTGGCTTCATACATTGGTGCATATACTTGTATGATCGATAACTTCACATACTTGGAGAAGAATCTAGCATAAATAATTCTATAGTTGATAGGTTTCCATTTCAGCAATGTTTGTTCTGCTTTCTTTGTCATCATTATTGTCACTCCGTGTATGTTGTATTCTCTTCCTGAAACAATTACACTCTCTCCGGTGTTCAACTTCACTTTTCCTTGCCCCACCCATCTGCATTCACTAATGCCCATGACATATATTTTATATTTATCCATTTTCTTGCAAGCTGGGCGGAGTTCCCTATTTAGTACAACATTCTCACATTCAAACATCCTATATTTATATTAACTTTTGGCTTGGTTAACGACGTTGTTAGCTTCCGAACTCCCGTTTGGCTTTGATCCGGAAGCGTCATACTATCCACATAATTATATGATGTCATCATCAGCTGGTATCTGGGCCGTCGCTTTCCTGTAGCCATTTCCAGCACAAGCTTGCTTTTGAGATTTACTTCTAGTTTCTGTAACATCGTTTGAGCTGGGAGGGTTGTTGGCCCTCCGCAGTAGCCATAGCCATTAGCCATAAAGCTTCGTTAGCTCAGCGCAATGTACTGGTTGCAAGGGTTCACCGCGGGGAGGTGATGTTAACTTGAGTACGGTTGAGCGCATGAACACCCCTTACACTTAGCTAGCACTCGATCCTCCATCTTCTCTTATTGTCTTTCGATGCTTTATAGTGCCGCAAACTCATCGATCACGGAGTCGAAGTCAATGACATTCGTAGACTGTCGCTCGATCGACTGGTGCGCCAGACTACTCAACTGTCATTGTCCCCTACTTGAGCGGAGGTAGGCAACGTCAAGATGAGCTTCAGTTTCGAGAAGATGTCCGGAGCGACACGAGCCCGTTTGGGAACGATGTATCTTGTCCCTACTTCACACAATAAAGACATGATTCGCAACAATAAAAGGTTAGCAATGTACAATTAGCATAAGGTGCTCAAGTTCCTTCTCCTTCTGACGTCAAGGGAACTGTCAACTGCACTAGTAATCAATCATATGTTGCAGTTGTCTAATCACGCACTACACAAAACGGCATGCACTATTTCGTTTCATCCACGCCGAGTTCGTATTTTCCGTGCGGTCACGATCGCAAAGGCGGGGATTTCCCTCCGATAATGTGCGCGGTTTTTAAGTAGAGCGCCTTTAAGGGACGCGGAAGTATACCCTGCGGCGTCTAACCGAAGTGTTTGATAGTAATCAAATTTACACTCACGTGATAGTCTACCCGAGTTGCTTATGCTGTGTTTAATCATGCTATGATGTTACAATTCCCTGTCACCTGATTCCTTGCCTGGCTTGGGCTTGGACCTTGGGCTTGGGCTTGGCTTTATCTCGATTGAGACTGATAACGCCTTAGCCTATTAAGCTTAGCCTTAGCTACAACAGACATTGGCATTGCTACAACACTGCAGCCTACACATCCTACTTAGTACTTGTGTTACTTGGCCATGCACATGTCAGGTGTCAACTTGATTGCCATTGCCATTGGGCCATTGCTTAACCAAGTCCAAGTAGATTAGATATAATATGTTATGCAATATTTGTCCAAGTAGACCCATGCAGTGCCAGTGGATTTCAGAGAAATTAATTTGTACGTCATTAATTCTGATTTTTTAAGCAACATCGTTATTGAATGTTGTTAGGGAGGACCGCTGGGTTGGTCAATGCCAATGGCCATGCCCGTGGCACTGCACACCGTCCAGCGTATGCTGCCTGTGACATCACAGTGGCTAGAATGGTCATCCGAACATTCTGGTTGGAACGCACTGACCACGAAGACCAGTGATCACGTGACACTGATAACTGGCAAACAGAACACGTAAGCTTGCAAAATATTGTAATATAAAGGTCCTACCTCAATTAATTTTTTTTCTTCGATTCTTTTGCTGATCTTGTTTCAGAATAATTTCATGAAAAATCGAACCAATATCCACTAGGACATGTTAGCTTGTTTATGCAAGTGTATTTGATGAAATCATTGAACAAACTATGAAGTAAATTTTTACCAGACCCTGTCAAAATTTGGCAATAAAAGGGCAAAACCCAAAAGTGGTCCTGCTCTTACGCTACAACAAGGCAAATATTCACACTCGCAAGTTATCCGATTTAACGATCATAGTCAATTCTTTTGACAATTTCAATAAAAGTATGCATGCATTCTTTTATTGAACCAACAGTGCACATTACTTAAACTATTCACACACAACAGATTTGAACAACAATGAACCTGATTCGTGATGGGCTAAATCATTTGAGGAGGGAATTTTAAAACTATTGTCCTGCTAAGATTACTGCCATCACAAACAAGGTGAACACGTCCACATTAGACTCCCCTCTTTGTGCGGGGGGGGGGACAGTTCCCCATGAATTGTTTTTCAATCTTTGTGAAACATATTTTTCGTCTGAAATTTCATGAATAAACATTTTCTTTTTAACACAATTATTTTTTTTTCTGGGTCCCGATATTGACCTATTGATGAACTGTTCTGCCAGCATACGTGAATCTTCATCAGACTGATGCTGGGTCAGTTGGAGTATTAGATATGTTCAATCTAATGAAGACATAGCAACAGTTACACTACCAGTTGAAATGCCATATTGAGTACCCTGCAAGTAATTTAGGTTGTGGCAACATTACCAGTCTGGTTTCTTGTATAGAAAGAAGAGTTTCTTCCTAGTTGCTGCATTGCAGTTAGTTTAATAAAATTTGTGTCTTGGATGAGCCACTAAAAGCTGTTGGCCCCTTCTGCCTGGTGTCTATGCCAGGGGAAGTAAAAGATCCCACACAGGGGATAAATGTGTAACCTGTCTTGGACTTTCTAACTCACCGAGGGTGAAAACCCACCTAGCTCATAGATACTTTCTAACTCACCGAGGGTGAAAACCCACCTAGCTCATAGATACTTTCTAACTCACCGAGGGTGAAAACCCACCTAGCTCATAGATACTTTCTAACTCACCGAGGGTGAAAACCCACCTAGCTCATAGATACTTTCTAACTCACCGAGGGTGAAAACCCACCTAGCTCATAGATACTTTCTAACTCATCGAGGGTGAAAACCCACCTAGCTCATAGATACTTTCTAACTCACCGAGGGTGAAAACCCACCTAGCTCATAGATACTTTCTAACTCACCGAGGGTGAAAACCCACCTAGCTCATAGATACTCTAGCCACATTATATGTCACTAATACAGAGGCTTGAGCTGTAATGGAAGAAGAAGAAGAAGAAGGTTTATTGCATCTCTTACTTTTTTGCACATCTATTAACTATCGCTGCTGTTCCATTGTTATTATGCACCTATTGTAAAACACAGGCTAAATACTGCCTTTGTTGTAGGTTGAAGACATCACTGCTATTCCAGGCTGCTGTGAGTTATGCATCAGAGGGATGCCATGTCACATTTATCAGTCAGCAGCCCTTCTCCTATCTTCCATGGGCTGTTCATGGTATGCCTCGTCCCAATCCAGTCATCATGAAACGTCTCAAGATGCTGTAAGTGGTCTGTTGTCATCATATAGCAGGAGAGATAAGTCTTCTTGTCGAGTCTTTCACACGAGGTGTTGTCAGTTTCTGGCTCATGCCCTGTCCATGACGTTGGCTAGGTCTTCCATGGACCGTCCAGTAATCGGCAGCAGGGGAGGTGGGGCTTTGTCTGGTCTGGTCACTGCTTGGCTGACTCCAGCACGCAGATGGTTGAGTGATTGCCAGCAGTTGTATTAGTGATGTGTCAACTCTTACGGTTTCTCATAACAGGATTTATGGGATACAGCCTGCTATTGTCAAATGGTATGTGAATAACAGATCACCAGTTCAAAACACATCCAAAGAGCAACTCTCGCAAATATTTGAGCTGTGCGCTGTCAGCTGTGTCAAAGTCTCACAAGATTTAATCAGTATATCCCAGTTTGCGTGGTGAGTTCCTTTTCATCATTGATGTTTATTGTTATGACACTTATTTCAGAGCTTCGGATTTGTGTCAATGGATTATTTCATATTGTAGATATTTAACTAATTATGATGACCTTATCGGATACTTGACAACACTGCATCAGGGCGCAATGATACCAAGCGTTCTGGTTCTTGACGATCTTCATTTGTTTCTGCACAGTCAAAACTGTCAGGTAAAGAATTTTTAAGTGTCTTGCAGATCTGTGCATTTATTTAATCAAACAGATAAACTCACTAACACCAATTCCAATTTCGGAATTGGAATTGGCACTTCAATTCCAATTACAATGTAATGGACCCTAAGTCTTAATACATCTGTCCGCATAGTAAGTGGTTGGTTTGAACTTGATACAAAAGTACACAAGTTAAGTTAATAACCATCACAGATTAATTCATACAGTAAGTGATCAGTTTAATAGTTACTGCATTTATTTTAAGTCTGGTATTATATGGCATATTCTGTTACCTTTGAAAACCATGTTGATGTGTAACTTTGAGTTTGTGTCAATAACGAAACAAATACTTAGTCTGTCTGATTAACTACACTGAGATATTTTATTAAGACTCCCTCCTCAGTAAAAATTTACTTATGGAGAATCATGTTCATTTATGTTCAAATCCGTAGTGCATGAAGAGTTTAAATAATATACAGTCAGTTTAATGAAAGAGTATTTCTTTTAAATCATTAGAATT
Source organism: Lamellibrachia columna (assembly GCA_963662155.1). Lineage (NCBI taxonomy): Eukaryota > Metazoa > Annelida > Polychaeta > Sabellida > Siboglinidae > Lamellibrachia > Lamellibrachia columna. The sequence goes on from OY759270.1 coordinate 29,674,738, forward strand.
GAATTTGATCATTAGATTGAATCATTTGCGAAAATGTGAATAGCTTTACGTTATGGACCATATGTGCCTTTTTCACCAAATTTTTACTGAATCCAGTCAAAAATAATTTAATAGTTTGTCCCATGATTTCATTAAAACTAAATAACGCCTTTATTCAAACAAGCTAGCATGTCGTATTGGATACCAGAAAGGTTTAATTTTTCGCGAAATTTTTCAAAAACAAGACAAGCAATAATATTGAATTGAGGAGGGACCTTTAACTATGCACACAGAGACACACACTGATGAGTCTGTAGAGGAGACATAGAATGACTGTCGATTGCCTTGATGTTTCAGGATGGTAAACAACAGCTGGCAGTGGCAAAACTGTGTGCACTGCTTGTCGACACTGCTCACTACCTTCACTCTAGCAGGTGAATATACACACACGCATGTACACACAGGCACACAGCCGCATGTGAATGTGGCTCTTTTATACTCAACCCTCTCACTACGTGTCTCTTAAAGTGGGTATGACATGGTTGCTGTAGTTAGTTCTAATTCTTTTAGCCAAATTTTAGTTCACTGTAATGCAATCCACAACTTTACACATACAGATGATATATTCATCACTAAATATGATAATTTGTAGTGATCTCGCAGCTAGTTCTTCTATTCTGGTCATGCCATTTTGTGATATTAGCAGGGGTATATCACCAAGGAGGTGCTCTTTCACAAAGCGTTTGATGAAGATTACTTAACTTGGAACAATTGTAGAAAACGTGCATAGTGTTGTGAACAAATGTACGTAATTAAGCACTGTCCTCCGTTGACGTCATTTCCAGTTTCTCTCTCACTCAAAAGAAAATTCATTTCCTGGCGGGTTATAGCAAGCTTTTCTAAAATATAGTAGTTTACATATCTAATTTCCCAAAAAATGAACACACAGATAAGTTTTACATTTATTACTTGGAATATGAACAAAAATAGAAAAAAACGTGTCAAAGAGATTTTAATACTACATTCTTAGGGCCATCTAAAAACATCACTGTTTAATACTAAACAAAATTGGTTTTGTTTGGGAGGGGGTTTTGCAGATTTTTCTTTTACCATCATACATCAATGTATTTTTTCCAAACACATTGTTTATTTTCTAAACACATTTCGTTTAGTATCAAACATCAACATTTTGAAATGGCACCTTATTGAATATCTTTTTTGGGTAGTTATTTTGTCTGTTCTTGGATTGTGCAGTGGATTTGTTGTGGGAGTTTCAGTGACACTACATCTGGGGTGCTGATCTCCCTACAAGACGCCGCTACAGCAGAACCCATAATGGCCACAGTAGAACGTGTCTTCAAAACTAGGTGGCACATTCACACTGGTGAGAGCTCTCATATAGGTATGTATGCTCTCTCCATTTATCTCATACAAAGTACAACAATAACTTAAAGCTGCATCCTCAATTCATGTAGCCCATCATGAATCTTAAAAACTCCTTCCTCAATTCATGTAGCCCATCATGAATCTTAAAAACTCCTACCTCAATTCATGTAGCCCATCATGAATCTTAAAACTCCATCCTCAGTTCATGTAGCCCATCATGAATCTTAAAACTCCCTCCTCAATTCATGTAGCCCATCATGAATCAGGTGAATAGTTTGGTGAATAATAATATGCGTGTGCAGTCAATTTAATAAGAGGTGTACTTTTGATACTCATCAAGAGTGAACTTTCTTTGTTAGATCAGGTAACTTGTGAAAGTGTAAATAGCCTTATATTATAGCCTATAGAGCACTGAAGTGTGACGTCAAGTTGCCATGACAAACTTCTTGCTGGTTCTCCCAAAAATTTTTTAGACAAGCTTTTTCAATGGTGTTTTGTCCATGACTGCAAACACCATGTTGAAAGTCAACACTTTTTAACACTTCAAAGATGAAAGTGAGAAGAAACGTATTAGGTATTCTCAGGATTTTTGGATGAGAAATAAATTTTTTAAAGCACGCAGTTTGATCACAATGTTCGCGCTATATATATATATATATATGTATAATATATAGCATGTTTTCTTTGCGTATCATGCTTTACCGAGACAAAACCTGTCAAGGCTGATGTTAGTGATAATTATTTTTTACATTATGAAAAGGATTAGACTGCCTGAGCATTAACTTATTAACTTAGTAATAATAACTATATAGTGCTTTTTCGTGGCATGTGGCTGATGTTTCTTTCAACATTTTTTATATTGCTTTTTGATGATGGTTTTCCCCAACATTTCTTTGAACTGTTTGCATGTGGATTTATTCATGACGAGCAGATTCAATAAGTTTTAACTGTTGCATTTAACAAGATAAATGGCTGTGCTGAGTGGCTATGCATTTATAACCTGCTACTACAATGTGTGACATCATCATTTCAACTCTGTAGAAGCAGGTTATATATAGCCACTTATGCCCTTTTTCGATTCAATCAGACAAAAACTAATTGGAACCGTTTCTTGCGTTTCAGTAGCCAACACAAACGAATATGTTCTGCAGACCGTTCATCGCACATGTGCGCAGGTGGACTGCAGACTTCTGCTTACGTTTAGCAGTGACAGAGCAGAGATACGGCTCAAACAGATATCAGTGGAAGACATTCAAGACAAGAGTTGATTGTAGGACGTGAGAGTCACAAGAGATATGACTGAAGCAGATATCAGTGGAACATGTGCAAGGCAAGACTTGATTGTAAGACATGCACTTCACCAGAGATACGACTCAAAACAGATATCAGTGGAAAACATTCAAGATGAGTTGATTGTAAGACATGCACTTCTCCAGAGATACGACTCAAACAGATATCAGTGGAAGACATTCAAGACAAGGGTTGATTGTAAGACATGCTCTTCACCAGAGATATGGCTCAAACAGATATCAGTGGAAGACATTCAAGACAAGAGTTGATTGTAGGACGTGAAAGTCACAAGAGATATGACTGAAGCAGATATCAGTGGAACATGTGCAAGGCAAGACTTGATTGTAAGACATGCACTTCACCAGAGATACGACTCAAAACAGATATCAGTGGAAAACATTCAAGATGAGTTGATTGTAAGACATGCATTTCTCCAGAGATACGACTCAAACAGATATCAGTGGAAGACATTCAAGACAAGGGTTGATTGTAAGACATGCTCTTCACCAGAGATATGGCTCAAACAGATATCAGTGGAAGACATTCAAGACAAGAGTTGATCGTAGGACATACACTTCACCACAGATATGACTCAAACAGATATCAGTTGAAGACATTTTATAAAATTTTATAATAAAAACCTGTCCTGGTTTTTTTTACAGAACATGTAAAAGAGCTACTTGTTTGAAGGTGAACTGTGACCGTTTTTTCCCGTTCCCCGTGTATTGTTCTCTTAGTGTATTCTCCGCATTTTTCTTGTGTTCTAGTCTGTGGTATTAAAATTTCCGTGTCCCCTGTACAGGTTGCACCACAACTCTGCACAGGATTTGGTACACTAGTTTGCCCTGTTCTTCTGGCTCTAGTTTGGCGTACCAACAGGTACCTCTGAGGGTTGTGTGGGGACACATGGCTGTGGCCACACCGTACTTCTTCAGTGCCTCGTCAACCTCTCCGAGACACCTTCCACGTTGCCTTCGTGCTTTTCTTGTAATCAATCACCTTTTTCAAGGCCTAGCTACAAGTTCTAAAAGCTCATCTTAGGTATTTTAATCTCTTGCGCTTCAAAGTTCCACCTCTTTACAAGTAAATAAGTTTTGAATATGTAAAACATACAGGACATTTACATTCAAAAGTAGTTCACATAAATGATCTGCAGTAGAAACCAGACAAATCACTAGTACAAGGTAGACATTTTATTCACCTGTTAATGATCGATTACATAGCAAAATACATGAGCTTGTATCATTTACAAAGTAAAAGCAATAAACAACTTTATATATATACATATTTCTCTCCAGCTTGAAAACCTCTCTTGGTTATTACAATATCCTACAGTATTGCACACTCCATTAAAAGTAACTGTAGCAAATTGTTCCACTAATATACAAGGTATCTGAAAAGACACCTATTATACATGATTAATTTGGCAAATGCTTCAAAGCCAATCATCAAATCAATTTGTCCTCGCTATATGATGTTTACATAATCTGTAAGTATCAATATCCTATATGTGTACAACTGTAATACTATTAAACTCATTTTGTTCCACTGACCTGTGGATTGGTAACTGTGTTACCTGCCGATAACAAATAGACACAGTATCTGTGCACCTGTGTATAATCATCCCCAGGGTATTAACACCTCTATAGATGTGTTGAGCCCTGTGAAATGGTATCACCTCAATAGACAGGATGAGCCCAGTGTAATACCTGTATAGATGGGATGAGCCCATGGTGATGGTATCACCTCTATAGATAGGATGAGCCCAGTGTGGTGGTACACCTCTATAGATAGGACGAGTCCACGGTGATGTCATCACATCTGTAGATAGGATTAGCCCACGATGATGGTATTATAGGATTAGCCCCGGATGATGGTATCACCTCTATATGATAGTATCACCTCTATAGACAGGATGAGCACAGGGTGATGGTATTGTCTTTACATGGGGTGATGATTGTTACAAGATAGGGCTTTGAGAGACATGCACAGCATGTACTGTCACATCACCATCGGCTGGTGCAATGTTCATGAAGCAGAGCAGCAGAAAGCGACCCGCATAACTACAATAAAATGGGTCTGTTCCACGTGGATGTAGCTTGGCCTGACCCATCCCACACATCTGACCCATCCCACACATCTGACCCATCCCACACATCTGACCCATACCACTCATCTGACCCATCCCACACATCTGACCCAACCCACTTTATCAGCTTTTCCCTCCATGTGTCCATTTCCCTCCCTGTACGTACAGACGAATATACACATGTATAAAAAGATATACACATACATGAATGGAAGTGCACTGCCACCATAGTGTCTGTCAGCACAACTATATTATAAACAGTGTCTCCAGCATTGAGAACCTCAGACAGTGTCCATGCACCAGTATGTGACATCTAGCATCACCACATCAGCTTCACTGTCACAACTCTTGGTGTGCCATCTTGCACTGTGACGTCTGGTCCCAGTGGTCATCTGGTGGCAGGCTTTGATGTAGCTCCGTCCACTGTATTGTCCACTATATCGTAGTGTCAATTGTATCCTAGTGTGCACTGTACCGTAGTCGGCGTGCCACTTCATATCGCATCAATCCAGTCTATATCACAAGCTTCACGTGAACCCTGGCAGAAGACACAAACAAGGCACATTACAACAGGCACTCATGCAGTGTGTTATAATAAAGCCATCAAGTCATACATGTTAAGTGTCCTGGATTTGCCGGGAGACTCCCGGAAATCTATCACATCCCCTGTTCTCCCGGATGGGAGAACAAATCTCCCAGATTTCTGAAGAAACCCAAAATATTTTTGTGTGGCCAAACAAGATTGTCAATCCCTCCCTTTACTCACGCTCACAACAGCAGGATTTATACCAATCAAGTTTTGTGCAGAGTGGACAAGGGAAACTTAGCTAAACAGTATCCTTGTGCTTTGCCTGTTGTTGAAGTTATTTATACGTTTTAGACAAATGGTCCCCCCATTATCACCTACAGGTGCACACCGTGTCCAAATATTGCCCATCAATACATCTCCGGTACATACAATCGGAGCACATTATGAACGAAGACATAATAAAAAAAATGCCTCCATCACACAGGATCACAAACTTTGAAGAAAAATAAAATGCTTCAGTTCTAGCCCTGCCAGTAAATATTATGTTAGTTGCTTAAGTGTAATCAAATATGTAGGCTACTGCCTGTAAGGTAGGGGATTTTTGTCATACAGTAATATATTTCAGGAGTTGAAACAAATGTATACCATCAGAATATTGTAACTATGTTATATATCTTACTAGTCCACAAAGAATTTGTCTACTGCCAAAATGTTTATTAACATACAATTTAATAGTAGATATGCAGTGTAGTTGGAACTAAAGCTGATGTGGTGGTAATTTTTATGAGTGGCAAGGATGTGAAATACTCTGATTTACACGCAATTCTCTGACACCCTGCAATTTACGCACAATTCTCTGATATCCCAAGCCCCTCCTATTTACGTACAATTCTCCAATATCCCAAGCCCCTCCAATTTACGTATAAATCTCCCGCATTTGCATTTCTGAAACTTAACATGTATGCATCAAGTAGTTTACGCAGACAGTATTCTGCAATAAACAGTGTGATCCAACAAGAGAAATTCCACTGATTACGTATGGTAAGATGAAGCACCACTACAAGTGTTACCATCTAGACAAAGAACACGTCATAGGGCAAGCATTAATAAAGATGCATGCAGCTTTGAGCTCAAGATTTTAGAGCTTTTTATGATCAATACTTTGAAAATTGAAGACCTTATCTAAAAAAATTCAACTTGATAACACATAAACATGTCATAGTCGATATGAAAACAGGATAGATTTTGTGTGTGAAATTAGACGATATGCAAAATCAAAAAGTTGCAGAGGCCGCTTTAAAAAGAACATAAAATAAAACAACTGCTACAATCAACCAATAACACCAACGTCATGAGACTAGGCAGTTTGACTGCACACCAATGAAAGAGAGTAATAGAAACGACCCGTACCTACGCTAACACGTGGCATCTCGCACACCTCACATTTGTCCAGCTGGGGGTGGTTGAGGAACGTACAAGCAGAACAGCTCCACTGGGCCACGTCATCCGGTGGCCCATGTGGCGGCATGGGGTTGACATGTGACGGTACGTATGGCGGTGGTGGGCTCACTACAAACAGCATGTTATCTGTACACACCACTGTTCTACGTTGGCCCCAAAAGGTTCTGGTCAGCCAGACCAGCAACTTCCAAAAAGTTACTGGTCCATGAACAAAGTTACTGATTTTATCAACAGCAAGTGCAATCAGCCTGTATAACAATATACTGACTTCAAACCAATCAACAATTGTATTGTCGGCTGATTATTATATGATGTGCAAAATGGAAACGACAAATTTAACTTGCTCTTCCAGTTTTGGCAAACGTACAATAAATTTCCAAACGTAAACATAATGATGCCGTTACCCACCTTTATTTATTAAAATTACAGACAAACATAACAACCGTTTTTAACCCATGAAACTGACAGACTGTTGTGTGTCGCGTTGTGAGTCGCGACGCGTCAGCCTAAGTGCCGATTTTACAGTAACCATGGTGCTTTGCACATTGGCAGTCATGTGGAGAAACATGGCGACACTACTAGGTGGAAACTTTCAAAGTTTCTCTCCGACAGATTTCTGCTCTGGTGGCACTTCCCCCCCCAAAAAAACAATATGGTTTGTTTATATTATGATGGCTGCACCAATGAGGGCACCACGTTTCAATTTACCAAAATTACCACACGTACATTTCAGACAGTTTTTTAACTACAAAAATCAATATAATGTGCACCCTTTAAGATAGCAATAATGTGGGCATAAAGACACATTTTGTAAACCATTTGCTTCTTCCGACGGTCAATTTTTTATGATGACTACGTGTAGATGATACTGACCAGAATGTAGGCTATGTGGTGTCGCAGGGTGTAGATGCGGAGACACTGATTGGTTGATTGGGACCTGCTGACCCGGGTTAATGTTGGAATAGAACCGTTGCTGCTCCTGAGGGTCCAGGATGCCGAGGGGTGCTGCAACGAACACCTCCATTAGTACATACATGTTACACAACTACTGTACACTTGATGCACAACTAGTGTACATACACAGATCACCCCAAAATAATTATTTCAGTGGCACATGAAGATTGCCTAGAAAATCCAGACCTGGGGTCAATTACATTGTAATTGTAATGATTACATTTTTTTTCAAGTAATAGTAATAGATGGAACAGAACACAATAAGGCAATGTAACAGTAATAGAGCTATCACGTTTCTATTACAATTTGGATTAATGCTGGCTTATTTTGTGTTAGCTTCAACAGCCTACAAAGACAATGGGTAAGACAACAAAGGCTATGAAGCCAGGTACAGTTTACACAAATAACTGTATTGGTTCTTTGTATAATTTGGTCAGCAGAAGCAGTTCAAAGGAAAAATTCTAACAATAGGTGTGACGCCTCACACAGCACAGCATCCTACTATAAACTCCAAACAAAGCCCAAAATGTTTAATCGAAAGCAAACAGTTGCATTTAAGGGGTGTTAGGAAAAAAAATTTGACGCGACCTAAACAAATTAAAATACTTTCAAGGAGCAAACATAGCACATGTTAAAGGGAAACAAAAGTCATGGTTGGGGGCCTAAATCACTTGTGTAGACTGGCCTTTACTATCGTTAGAACAAAAACAAAGAAACATATCTTGATTAGGCCCTATTTAACGGGAAACAAGTCATGTTTTTCTGTCTATGCATGAGTTATTAAAACATAACCTTTGCAACTACAATTAAAAATATCATGCCAGTGGTTTACTAGGGAAACCTTTTCATATAAAAATATATACACCAATTCCTATATTTGCCAATACGATATGGCTATGCTGTTTGCATCCAAACTCAACTTATGTAACATATTTTGGCCTTTTGTTTACTAAACTAGTCCTGTTTCTGACATGGTTGTTTGAGACTTTGCGTTGGTTCCGTGTACGCCGGCCTCCCTCCCGATTTTCAACTGCACATGCACTTATCGGTCTCTCTGGTAAAAATATCAGCACTTGGTCAACTGGGGAAATGACCAGAATCTCCTACTTTTAGAACACATTCTGAGTAAACCACTGGTGTGACATTTTTTATTTTAGTTGTACATGGTTAGTTTTTATTATCTCTTAGGTGCGTAGCTCCCAAACCATAACTTTGGTTTCACTTTAAAATTGGTAGACTCTCCCAGACAAACCAGTCATTTTCCACACCTCAGATGGTAATTTCATAAATCTACTACCTCAAGTAAGGCAACAAAAACAGTGTGTTTCACAAGTGATACCTACTCTGTCCGTTTGTAACCATGTCGACCTGGGCTGCCATGATCTTTATATCAATCTGTAGTTTGCGGTTCGTCTCTCGGATGGACTGCACATGATGAGTCTGTAAAAAGAAACAAATATTGAATCACAGATGATGTCCAAGATGCACATTAAATTCATAATTGCAGTATCCATGTCAAAGGGGTTTTACTGACTGGTTTTGATTAATACTTGATGCTGATGAACAGCCATGGTCAACAAATATGTGAATAAACGAACGTTAACAATCCCTTACTTATGATGTCCTTGGTCGACAGCCTTGACATTACATGACAAGTAATGCATAGAGAAAGGTGGAGGGAGTCATGGTGGACAGAGATATCAAAAAAGTTTAAAGGGAAAGTTTCGAGTGTGTGTTTAATGCCTTCAGACAGCGGCACTGACAGAACAACAATTGACAGAACAACAACTGACAGAACAACAACTGCGAGAACAACTGGGTCCGGAGAATACCAGGAGTAAAGAGGGCAGATATAGGGAGGATGAATGACCAGAGGGAAGAGATTCAGAGAGTTCAGCTTAATCATATAAATAATGTGAACTTTTAGTGGTCGTCAATGGCAAAATGGTTGTCCTGGATATATTGCATTTATGTTAACCATAATTCATGTGTTTGTGACACGTTTGACATTGCAAGAAATGTTATCAAACCATAGCCGAAGCGATATAAATAGGGAGCATTCATGGTATTTTTTATCAACCACGTCGACGCTCAACATGTAACTGAACAGTCATTCTACACTGAAATAATAACCGGTCATGTTAATAGTCTTGGCGCTGTGTGGTGTCACTGTTTTTTATATATATATATATATATATATATATATATATATATACTAGCAGAAATGCCCATCCCCAGGACGGGATAATGTGGTAGTTCATACGTGACAGTCGTGATAGCAATGTTTACCAAATGCCTCAGCCCAATATGCCATCAATACTCTCAAGATTGTTTAATGGAACGTCAAATGTATTACCAGAAACAAACTGTTGAAGGTCACGTGAATTTAGACCCATGGATACTTAACTGTGTTGGTTGTAGAATGGTAGAATACCTGCTATCTATAATTTTTTAATTGTGTGTTGGCCTGAGGTTGCAGATGCAATACGTGGGTGTGTGCTTTCTACTAATCAATATAAATATATGGCACTACATACTCTCAAACGGTTTACGTACCAAAGTATTCGCTGCGGCGCGCATGGTTTCTGCGATTGTTGAAAGTTAATGTTTTACGTAGCGAACATTTGATTTAAAAACCACTAAGAACCCTTGATATATGGAGTATTTTGAAAAAATAAAAGCGTGTTACGTTTCATTCATGGGGTCGTCCCTGAAAGTTTGGCGTCCAAGGTGCGAGCCGTCTAGCAGGAAAACATACAAACATACACTAGCTCGATTATAGTTAGATATATCCACATGGTGCACGGAGCGCTTCTGGTGAATTAATCAGGAACCCGGTTAAAGTTTCTCTAGGCTACAGTAAAATCAGGTCCTGTAAACAGTTCAGTTCACAGGACCTGATGTCCTGTGACGCTTGGAGACTTTTCGCGTAGACTGTTGGTGTACCATGTTATGAAAGCAAAACAACCTGTCACATGTGTACAATTGTATACTGTATTTTATTCAGTATTATGCATTACATTGTATTGATCATGCCTTGAAAATAAATGTTTAAATTTTTTTTGTTTTTAATGTTTTTGATTTGTTGTTGATGTCGACGTCGTTCATACGTTTTATGTTCAAAGTATTTACTTTCTATCATCAAAGTATTGATTAGCAAGTGGGCTACCTAAGAAGCTGTCAGGCTACTTCACTTTGCAATGTTGGTAGCCCGACTGGCTACCTTTCATGAATTGCCAAATCTCACCCCTGGGATGATGTGGGCAGGTCACTTGGCGCGGATAGCAAGGCTGCAGGAAACGGTAGACCAAGATGGAAGGACTAAGAAAGGCGGAGGAGGACGACAAGTGGAGGGAGAAGGCTGCCGACAGGGAGAAGTGAAAAGGGAGATAACAGCTGGAGCGGTAGCGACTCATCCACAGACCTGTCCACCCGTCTTTTGGACGGGTAAAATGCGTAAAGTGCGTTTTTGGACGGGTAACGATTTATCTTGGACGGGTTGGACGGGCTAGCCCTGTCAGTGTCGTTTTAATAATCTGACATTATTACCCAACGCAATGCTAACTACAACGAGTGGTAAATTCAGTTGACTGGCAAATTCAGACTGTGAGAAATAGGTCAAGCCAATATAATTTTCTTGGAAGGCGGCCACGCGCCTGCCCGCTAGTAATTACATTGTATCCACCTGCCACTCAACATCTTTGATGTGTGTGGGGACACCCAAAACAAACAGAATTTAAAGATTTTACTTGTTTCTACATAAAACATCATAAAACAAATATTGCTCAACAAATTTGATTTAGGTTTACTTTATGTTAAAGCTTACACATATGGCTACATTTGTCCCACTGGATATAGGGACATTCAGCCACTCATAAATTATCTAGTAGCAGGGTGAAATATGTTTATTTTTTGCTCTCTGTTTTGATACTCATTTTAAAAATCATCAACGTTTGACATGGTTCTACATAAAACGTGATGGAAACAAAATTGTTCAACATATTTGCTTCAGATTTACTTTACTGTATAGCTTACATATTTAGCTACATTTTCACCACTGGATGTAGGGACATTCAACCACTCAAAAATGGTATGGTAGCAGGGTGAAGTTGGTGTATCTATGCTTTCAGTTGTGATGAAATAAAATGATTACATAATGTGTTGTAGTTATTATCATTCATTTGTAGAAAATAGGATTGCAACAAACAAAATGATACTTCATTCATACTTTTATAATGATAATTAGCAAAGCTATGATGTTTTAATTATGGGTGGTACAGTATTCTCAGGCACTGAATGGACTCGCGTTAGAAGACTATCTTACCCATCTGTTAAGACTTAGTTAAAATGATTGTGTAAGTAAATATATATATATATATATATTGATAGTTGATAATTACCTGTCTGTTAAGACATTTACCCGTCTGTACATTTTGTATTGTGCGACCGAGCGCGCAATCGAGCGTGCACACGCATTTTGTTACATTCTCAAAACATTTTGGACTGGCAAAAATGTTATCCTTGATGAACCCCTGTGGAGCGGTGCCATGAAAAATGTTGCAAGGATCAACACAATTTGCATGGCACATTTTGCTGTATGTATCAGGTGCACATGTAACTTACCTGTGGGAAAGTGTAGTTACGGGATCGCCGCCTCCGTGTCAACTGTTCCTGCTCCATGGAAGTCACCTCAGCCCGGAGCTGCTCCAGCAAACGACGGGACTCCACCATGTCCTGCTCCAGCTTGTGTCGCCTCTGGGCCTGGTACTGCAGCAGGGCTACAACACACAACGCTCTAATATAAATATACGCACGTCATGTGTAATAAACCATACCAAATATTGTTGTTCATTTCTTGTAATTAGCAGACCAATAAAGTAATGAATTTAATAAATATTTCAATGTGAATTTTATTTGCGAAACAGTTACAATTGTTGAAAGTAACATTATGCATTGTTTGATGCGTTTCGCACGTACTGCCACGGGCTTTGCACGGACAAATATCTATGCCATTCTAAATTCTCCAAATCATTGCCCCTGAAGTTCACTTTCACAGCCCAATATCACGTTAACCAGAATGTCTTGGCACATTATATTGTCAATCGGATTGTCTGCCTCCTTGGTATCACCAGTATGAAGTAAATTGGTGTAATTCCATCTTATATAATTTGGAGAAAACCACCAAACAAAATAAATGACATACATGTAAGTACAACAGTGTCACTGGTGATCCCACAAGTTATTTTGGTTAACATGAACGAACTACTGCTGCTACAGGACCTGGAAGATTTTAGCCGAAATTCAAATGACAGCCCACATTGACACAAACCTTTCATTAATCCTACTGAAAACTAGAGGAAACATACATGTAGGACGTGTTCACACTAGTTAAACTGCATCTTTGTGACGGGGCACATGGTCAGTTGTTTACATTTGTACAATATCATTTGATTGGCTTGTTATCTGGCAGGTTCACCAAGTCACAGCCAGTGGCGGGTTCGGTTACGGGGTCAAAGGCCCAATAAGCTAAATTAGCGGCTGACATTTGCTGATTAATGTAGGTAGACATCATACTGCAATGTGCTGGAATCACAGTAGCTAGATGATATGTTCCGCATTCATGGCGAATGAATTTACGCTGGTTCAAGTGCACACTGACTCGAAACACACGCGGTCGTTACTATCATGATGGATTGGCAAAATATGATGTTAGTGTTGGGTGATTATTTGTGGTGTCAACGTTCAGTTCAATATTTCCTAGCATGTTGAGAAAAAATTACAAGTTAGCTGCCTCAGTAATATGAAGACCAAATACTTCAAAAGTTTAAGACCTTTTCCATTACAAATTCAACACAAAATAACAAAGACATTTCATTCATATATATATATATATATATATATATATATATATATATATATATATATATATATATATATATATATATATATATATATATATATATATATATATATATATAACAAAATAATGTCCCTTTCTCTCGCTATATATATATACACTAGCGAGAGAAAGGGACATTACTTTGTACCAAAGTGAACACCTGGTTTGCTGGAAATATGGAGAGAACAAAGAAAAGAAAGAAAGAAAAGAAATATGAGTAAAAGTTCTTACTTTGCATGTACGCATCCTCACTGGCGGGTACTTCAGAGCGAAGCCAGGGCACAGGCCCAATCCCCTCAGGTTGCAGTAGGGATGGGCGAGCTGGAGACACAAGAGGCTGAAGGGGCTGCTGTCTGATGCGAGCTATGTCTGGGTCAGGCGAGGTCAAAAGGTCAGTCGGTGATGAACGGTTGTATGACGGCGACTGCCACGGATAGGTCGGTGGTGTGGCAACCAGCGGCCCATGTGGCGGTTGGTAGAATGGGACACGACTGTGCTCGCCTGGGCTCACTTTGATGAAGGTGGTGGTGAGGTAGCGGGAAGACGACGGGGTGGGGGGCGTTTGTGACAGCGGACTAGGATGCTGCAGTGCTGACGGTGACTGCCGAACAAATCGCTGCTGACTGGTGGGATAAGACTCCACGCCCGGCGGGGGCGTGTACAACTGTCTGTGATGATCGCCACCCCCGCGATGCGGCACACTGCCCTGTGGGAATGGCTGGCTGAACTGTCCCGGTCGTTCAACCAAAATGCCGTGATGCATTTCTGCTGCTGGTGTGTTGTTGCTGTGAATCTGCAGCGAAGCTGGCTGTCGTTCAATGGCGCACGTCCCGGGCAAACCTGCAAAGTGTGGCAATGACGACGACGGGTTGTACGACGGTGACATGTACCCACCACCCTGTCCCACTACTCTGTCACAGTTCTGCGCCTCCACGTCGATCTGGGTGACATACCGAGGTACCTGCCCACTAGATGTTTGCTCATGAGGCTCTGGCGGGGGAAAGCAGGGAGAAAACTGAGGCTTTTGGCTTACTGACACCGCAGGTGGACGTTGAACGTAGTGTGTCTGCTGTGCAGTGAAGTACGGCATGTCACGGCTGGTTGGAGTCAACTGCGGCACACTGATCTGATGGCTCGTGGTGTCACTAAATTGGTGCCGAGTTGCTGGCGGTGGCAGATGCAGATCGGCGAATCGATCAATGGCCGTTGTCATAGCGACGGGTTCGGGACCATACAGAGCCTGGTTACTCTTATGTACGAGAGCCGCCAGACACTTCACTCGGTCGTAACCATTCTGCAAAAACATGCGCACATACAGGGATGGGTCAAATAACAAAAATATCTATTCAATTTCATTTCAATAACTACTATGGTCTTCAAATCGATTACACAATTTCAATTATAACTACAATTACATATGCGTCATGCATTATGCAGGAGCGTTTATTCTAAAAAGAAGACATTATTATGAAAATTCCTTTCGTCCTTTGATTATTTAACAAGATTTAACAAGATTTGCCATCCAAGCCAAAGGCCCAGATGGCAAGTGGACAAGGAAGCCATTGGCTTATCGAGAGTCCAACAATGTTCATCTACTTATAACCCGCCCTCCTGAGATATGTGTCAACCTTGTTTTTAAACATATTCACGCTGCTAGCAGTTACACAATCTGTAGACAATTTGTTCCATTCATTTATTGTCCTCTGTGAGAACGAGTGCTTCCTGATGTCCAATCTACATTGATCCTTTACTAATTTTACCTCATGTCCTCTAGTTCTGCTATCCTTCTTGAGTGAGAAAAACATATTTCTATCAATATTTTCATACCCATTCAATATCTTAAAAACTTCAATCTGATCTCCTCTTAACCTCCTTGTCTCTAGAGTTGTTAAACCACATTCTTTCAGGCGTTCTTCATAACTAAGGTCTCTAAGTTCTGGAATCATTTTAGTTGCTCTCCTTTGTATGCGTTCAAGCGTATCTATATCCTTCTTACGATATGGTCTCCATGCTTGTATACAGTATTCTAAATGAGGTCTAACTATTGCTTTATAAAGAGGTATAATTAACTTTTTTCCCTTGTATGTTATGTTTCTTCTAATCAATCCAAGAATTTGATTACCCTTTGAAGCTGCAATACCACACTGCTCTGAAACTTTCATATCAGCGCTTATTGTAACTCCTAAGTCCTTTTCTTTTACAGTAGTACCCAGAGCAGTATCTCCCATTTTATAGTTTACATTCAAGTTCCCATGTCCTGTATGTAGGCATTTACATTTCCCAAAATTGAACAGCATCTGCCATTTCTCAGACCATTTCACTAATCTGTCTAGATCGTTTTGTAAATGTTGTTTATCACCATCAGTATTAACCTTTCTAAACAGTTTTGTGTCATCCGCAAATTTGAGTATGTTACTTGTTATACTGTCGTCCAAGTCATTGATATAAATTAAGAATAATATAGGTCCTAATACTGATCCTTGAGGTACCCCACTCAAAACCGATTTCCAATTTGAAACTTCTCCATCTACTACAACTCGTTGTCTTCTGTCAGTCAGCCATTGTTCTATCCAGTCAGTTATGCTATCCCCGATACCATGGGCTTTTAATTTAAGTAGTAATCTTTGATGTGGCACTTTGTCAAAAGCTTTCTGAAAATCTAAGTAGATAATATCTACTGGCGATCCCACGTCTATCCACTTAGTGATTTCTTCCAAAAAACATAACATATTTGTTAAGCATGACCTCGCTTTAAGGAATCCATGTTGAGATGAATTTAATAATTTATGCTTAACGAGGAAGTCCACCATATGGTCTTTAATTAACCTTTCTAATAATTTACAAATCACTGACGTTAAACTCACTGGTCTGTAATTCTGTGACTTATTTCTCGAACCCTTTTTAAATAATGGTATGATGTTTGCTTCTTTCCATTCAAACGGAACAACTCCCTCTTTTAATGACAAGTTGAATACTCTTGCAAGTGGTATAGTGATTTGTTCTACTGTTTCCATTAGTAATTTTGGAGGAATCCCATCCACTCCCGGTGATTTGTTATCCTTCATTGCCTTTATTTTCTTAGCGACCAATTCTGGAGTTACAACTAACGGATCTAAATAGTCAGATTTAGCCCCCTGAAATTTAGCATCAGCAACTGGTAATGAACTAATATCTTCTTTGGTAAACACTGAACTGAAGTAACCATTTAGGTCTTCCGCCATTAAAAACCCCTGTGATATTATATTTCCATCACTGTCTTCTAGAGGTCCAACCTTGTCTTGTACGTTTTGTTTACTCCTGACATATGCATAAAAACTCTTGCTGTCATTTTTTATGTTACATGCTAGTTTTTGCTCATAGCTTCTTTTAGATTGTCTGATTTCAGTTGTAGCTGCATTAAGTGCCTCTTTGTATTTTGAATAGTCTTCGTCCTTTCTGGTACGCCTATAAACCCTCCACATAGTTTGTTTTAGCATTATTTTTCTAATAGCCTCTTTTGACAAGTGTTTCTTTCTACACCGTTTTCCTTGTTTTTGGAAGGGAACAAATTTATCGATGATACTCTCAATTTCATATTTTAGAATATTCCAACATTCAATTGCGGTCTTATTCATCAGCATGTTATTCCAATCTAGCTTTGCTAAGTATTTTCTCATATCTTTGTAGTTACCTTTGTGGAAGTTTCTCTTGTACGTTTTCTTATTTTTACTTTCTGATTTTACATTGATGTCAAAATGTATTTGATTATGGTCACTATTACCCAATGGTTCAAATATTTTTACATTGTCCACTAATTCTTTTTGTGATGACAAAACTATATCTAATACATTTTCTCCCCTGGTTGGTTCTAGTACGTGCTGAGTAAGAAAGCTATCCTGGATTAAAAATAGAAATTGTTGGTCCTCAATCCCTGTGCTCTCTAGAGAATTCCATTGTATGTGTCCATGGTTAAAATCTCCCATTATGATACATTCCCCTTTACTAACTTCCTTTATAGCGTTTTTTATTTTTGTGTTGTCCTCTTCGTTTATGTTTGGACTTTGGCAAACTAATCCAATAGTTAATTTTGAATTTCCTGAAACAATTTTGCACCAAACAGCTTCATCGCAATCTGCTTCCCTTTCTAGTTTTATTTCATAAGCCTGAATAGATTCTTTAACATATAAAATAACTCCCCCGCCCCTTCTTCCTATTCGATCTTTCCTAAACATTACATATCCTGTCAGTCCTAATTCAGCATCTGTTATATCTATGTTGGCCCATGATTCAGTTATACCAATTATGTGAGGGTCAATATCTTCTACCATAATGTTTAATTCGTTTTTCTTATTTACTATGCTCCTTGCATTTAAACATACGCATCTATAACCTTTTTCAGAGATGTTTTTCGGATGATTTGATATTGATTTATCTGTGCTAGTGGCCTCTTGTTCTGCTTGAGACACCTCTAGGTAACCCCCCTGCACTTCTAGTTTAAAGAATGTTTACTTCCAAAAATATTTGTCATTGTACCCAAATCACTATCTACTGCTGCTGAAAGTTTGTCCGCGAATACTGCCGCCCCCTTTCCACTTAAATGAAGCCCATCCTTCATGTACATATCAGCCCTCCCAACAAAACTTCCCCATAAATCCAACTTCCTCTTCCCTACATAGCTTCTGGACTAACATGTTGATTGCCATCCCCCAACAATTTCGATATTTGTGACCCCTCCTGCCCATTAGAGGTAAAATCCCTGACAGTATTACCTGCTCAACCCGCATCTGTTTTAGTGTTCTGACCAACTGCCTATATTTCCTAACTATGGCAGTTGTACCCTCCCTCTCTACGTTATTTGTCCCTACGTGTACTAAAACAGATCCACCCTTACCCGAGCCTACGATGTTTTTTACCCTCTCAGTTATCGCTTCTATTTTGGCTCCAGGCAAGCAGACCACCACATCATCTCCCTTGTTTAAGACTCTGTCGGTCTTCCTAACTATTGAATCCCCCACAAACACCCTTGCTCTCTTCCTCACCCCCTCTATCACTGCTGCAGAATAACTCTTCCGTTCGATCCCCTCCTTCACATTCTGTCCTGACCTCCTGTCTCCCCCACTTCCCACTCCTTTGCTCTTGTCTCTCCCACTCCCCTCTCCTTCACTCCGGTTGTTTTCCCTCCCGTCTATCCCACTCCCCTCTCCTTCACTCCGGTTGTTTTCCCTCCCGTCTCCCCCACTCCCTTCCCCTTCCCTCCTGTCTCCCCTACTCCCCTCTCCTTCACTCCGGTTGTCTTCCCTCCCGTTCCTTTCCTTCCCGTCTCCTTACGTCCTGTCTCTCTACAACCTGTCACCTTCCCTCCTCTCAGCTTCCTCCCAGGCTGCAGTGAGCTCTCCCTAGCATCTCTTGTGTCTTTCCCCACTTTATCATCTACTGTTCCCCCACGGGAACTACTGTAAGCAGATGCTATAAGTCTTGATTTTATGTAAGCAGATGCTATAAGTCTTGATTTATAACTTGTGGGGGGCAGCACCTTTGATAGTTTTTTTCAGGTAAAGTTTGTGATATGAAATCAATACTGTAATTAATTGTAATTGCATACAATTTCTCAGAAAGAAGACTAAAACACAATAATCATTATGTAAAATACATGCAAAATTGCAAGGTTAAAAAATTGCCTTTTTTCAGGTTTTCCGGGTTTTGGAAGTAAATTTTTTGAAATTGAGTATTTTCCAGGACGCACAGGAACCCTGCCTTGTGTGAACAGTCTAACACAACAAAGGTTCATGAACTTTCAGGATTGCAGTGGTCGCCAGGGTTGGGATTAATTACCATTAGAACTGTAATCAATTACAAATCATGTAATTACAATGGAGCCCAACTTAGCTGTTCATAAAGTGGCGCTAATAAACAATAGAATCGATTAGTTACATACCTCCCTCATGAGCGTGACAATGTCGCTTTCAGCAACCTCTGGGTACAGTTTGTGCAGCTCATCATAGAGGAGACTACTGTCATTATAAAGTGTCTGTACCTGGGCTGCCATCACAGCCGTCTCCCATCGCACGCCTCGCCCGCACGGAAGGCGCACACACACGCTGCTCCAGCTCCACAGATACTGCAAGATTAGAAACTAACCTATACTGTCGCATATCATTTGGTTTCCAGTGGTTTAGGCTGGATTAACAAACAATTTACAACTATTGGTAATATGGGTAGTGTTGGGAATTGGTTTGATTTTCATAATAAATCATTGGTTTGACCAAACCGATTGAAAACACTGGCAATTTGCAAAATATTCACCTCCAAAAAGCCTGCAGTCATTTTAACTGTATGAACTAGTGTAATAACCTGATTAAGAAATACTGTCATGCAGTTTGCTGAAACATTGACTTAGAAACTAATACGAATAGACTAAAACATTGCAAAACAGCTCTGGCCTCTATAATTTAAAAATTCTGATTATCATTCGCTGAATCAAATAAATCAACAGACATCATTTTAGGTATGTAGGCCAATCACAGAGCCAATACTACGTGGGATAATCAAATAGTCTGTCTGCATCTTTGAAAGCACCTAACTCGATGCCACCATAACTATTAACTAGCCTTGATTATCCAAGTTCCGTGATATGGCGCCAGTGTTTGTCACACATGATTCTCGGCGACTAAATGTATTTCAGAATGAATGTTTTTTTCCCGAAACAGGTGCAGAAATAGAAACATGAAAAATGGATCAATGAAGCAATTTACTTTTATTGAGATTATTGATTATTCAACTGAAGTACAAAACCAGATTATCAATCGATCGGATGGAATATCGAAGAACGGATAAACATAACTGTATTTTTAATTGTGTTTAATCAAGTATGATTACTAAAAAATTTGTTGACAATTATCGAGTATGATTGTCCTGTCTCTGATCATAATGTCTCTATATATTTAATAACTAACGTTCCATGGACTCATGTAACTGTGAGTCCATGGAACAATGCATTAGAGACATCAACAGCTGGATGCATAGCATGAAACTCAAAATGAACAACTCCAAGACTGGGTACATTTTAATCGGCACTCTACAACTAGCAAAATGCACCAACACGACCATTAACATTGACATAACTATGAGGTACCTGCACTGAATTGTGTACAAAATTTTGGCGCTTATTTTGATAAACACATGTCTGTGGAAGAACATGTCAAGTTCAAATGTTGGGCAGCCTACACGCAACTATATAACATCGGAAAAATCAGAAAATATTGAGCAGATTTTGTGAGGGGAACTACAGAAATGTTGATGGTGAACAAAACTACATCAAATAAGGTGGTACTCTGGATGGATTCCCATACAGATGGCCAAGCAAGAAGCAACCAGCATATTTTAATACACATATATCACATACGTAATAAAACAAACACAACCATGTTGATGACATGGTCAATCAAACTATTTACTGGTATTTCCCATTCAGACTGGTATTTTCCACATCCAGCAAGCTTCATGATTTCCGTCATCTGGCAAGAATTTACATAATTTTCTCATATGTTAATGGAATATGAAGTGAGCTACTAACTATTAAAGACTGGGTGTGATTGTTCGGATTTGTCATTTGATGCGGTTCAATCATTATGTTTACGACACTTACTTATATCAACGTTCAATTAATATGAAAGTGTGTTCACATTAATATGCATCGATTTCTAAATGTACGAATGACCGACATGCTTTAGATAAAACGCAACACGATAAGGATCGATTCACGTACCTTCGACAGACAAATACACTGTCACCAGAAGTTCCAAATTGTCACTTGTGACTTGGTCTTGAAGTTGGACACTACAACGAGGTCATATTTGTATACAAATTAAACTGTATGCTGCGTTCATTTCATATTCCCTGCGTACCTTGTTTAATTGTTAAATAAGTCCACTTGTGAGTTGTGTATGCTATTCGATATGCTATACGCTGCGGCATAAAACATTTGCCTTTACGTTCCCCTCCCAAATCTTGTGATCCAAATTCATTATAATGGCGGATGTTTTCCTTTGCGCATGTCAGACTTGTCGCTGATCGCCTACCCACAATTCTTTATTTCAATAATTTTATTTGTGTGTATATATGTCAATTTCGAAATACTAATTGTTAATGCATAAATATAATAAAATTATTTAACATACATGAAATAAGCAGAATTGACCAAAAAATTAATTTAAAACTCGGCGGCGCCAACGACTGGCCGTTGCGCATGCGCGTCTTTGAAGCAGAAAGGCGGAAATTTTAACTTTCCTGAATGGATGTTTGTTGTTTGAACTGTTTTTGGTGTCTCTTGATAGCATCATCGGCAATTTTATATTGAATGCTCGTATTATATATACGTTTTCATCAAACACCCCCAAATGTAAGTTGGTAGAAGTGGCAGCGCAGTCACAACCAGGACAACATTCACAAAGACATTAGTGAATGCCAGTGCGGTGGCAGAACATAAACACATTTCTAATCCAGGCTTATCACTCTCACACTCAGTGACAATGTCACTCACTGTCAGAGCCACCGTGGCAGAGGTACTGTTTGCTTGTAGTGGGGGGGGGGTGCACCGATTAAACTAACTTGCCTCTCATGCAGGCATGGGGTAATAACAATATGTAATAGCAATATTATATAAATAGGTAATACTAATAGTAGGGAGGTCAATTTTTCCCCCCTCAAAGTGCTAGTTAAAAAAAGTAGAAAGGGACTTGTTTCATGTTTGTAAGTGAAATATTTAAAAAGATACAGCTGTTTAAAATTTCTAATTTTGAAAAATGTTCTGACGGTTTTCCAAATGTCCAATAGTGATAAAAAAATTCATATAAAGTACATTTTGGAATGTCTTGAATATTACTGTGTTTATATATAGAAGCATAAATAACAATTTCTTCATGAAGAACAAATGATTACTCTTGGCAAAACAAATAGTTAATGACAGCTAGAGTGAAATTGTTAATTCAGAACTGTCACATAAATTATATATAACGTTGGTGCTTAAATACAGTAGCGTTAATGTACAGACAAAACTTCATAATTCATCATGAGAGATAAAAAACAGTTTTAGTAGCTTTAATAACTAATATTAATAGTATGATTTTAAATATATATCACATTAATAAAATGTACATTTAATAATTATACCAACAATCATGTTTAATTATTTTATGTAGAGCCACAGTTATACAATAATCCAATTTGGTGTTGTATTATATTTATAGTGCAAAATAGTGGTATATACACATTAAATTAATTAGCATTGTAATAATAATGGCAATATCAACAATATGTCAATAGTGAAATAGCAGTCTTTAATTTTTTTCACTTGGCCCAGTTCCCTTTTGAACCGGATTCGCCAAGTTTGAACTGAACTCACAAAATATTAAAAATATATCATAGTTATGATACTAGATAAAATTATCACAACACTAAACCCTAATAGCACTAAAATATTTATTGTGAATGATAATGAGAGCAGGCATCCATTGTTGAGAACTTACAATACTGTCAGGTTTTTTAATGTTATTCCAACTGATAGTAATTGTAAACAATGTACAAACAATGGCTGAGCTGTTATTCAAACAGCAGGAAAAGACCAGTAAGCTGATCATTTGCTGGATTCATAAATGCCTGCTCAATGAAACAATACAGGAGTAGTAAGCCAGTTACTTGTTAAGATGCCCCATTGGTGTGGCTATGGCTTCACACATTCCTATCATGTACACAAAGGGCATGGTTTCAGATATGTGGAGGTAGGCAACAGATGTTATTTCATATCAGGAGCTGCAACCTGTATTGAATTCAAAATGAGCTTTAATTCAAGCAGGAACTTTGAGTTCTTTTTTTTCAAGCTGCCAATTGCCACATGGTAACATTGCCACACTGACTCTTTGTTCACATTTGGACAAATGTTCTCACCTCAGATCTTCAAATGGTGTACAAATGTATGTTTAGCTACCCCCTGTAGTACTACAGACTTTGAGAAGATTGACATTCAGTGATAGTAATAATGCTCCAATAATAGTAATATATATATATATCCTGGTAATAGTAATAGATCATAATTTATGTAAAAGTAATAGAAACAGTAAGTAATAGATTTTCTGTAATATAACCCATGCCTGCTCTCATGCTTGTAATGGGAGGATGCAACAGTCAAACTAACTGACCTCTCATGCTTGCAGTGGGGGATGCATTGGTCAAGCTAACTTACCTCTCATGCTTGCAGTGGGTGGATGCACTGGTCAAACTAACTGACCTCTTATGCTTGTAGTTGGGGGTTGCATCAGTCAAACTAACTGACCTCTCACACTTGCAGTAGGGATGCATTGGTCAAGCTGACTGACCTCTCATGTACTTAGTGGGAGTATGCACCTGTTAAACTAACTGTCCTCTCATGCTTGTAGTGGGGGATGCACCGGTCAAACTAACTGACCTCTCATGCATGCTTGTACTGGGTGGATGCATCGGTCAAACTAACTGACCTCTCATGCATGCTTGTACTGGGTGGATGCATCGGTCAAACTAACTGACCTCTCATGCTTCCAGTGGGGATGCATCCCCCATTACATGACAAGATGGCGGCAGGTGTTACAGACTGTGTTTTGGCTCTTCACGTTTGTGTTACCTTATCAATTTGCACTCCACTGAGACGATCCACTGGTGTACCAGCAGGTGAGAGAACAGTTACCGAGCCTACTGATGCTAAATCGGTGAGTTTTCGCTCCAATACTGGCTACAATGATGGCATTACTGAGGTCTTTAGTCGTCTCAAAGAGCTTATCAACAACAATGGCGCCAAGCAGGTCAAACACTCTACCTGGCTATGTTAATTCTCCTGCTGAGCAGGATAATTAACTCTTGCCACGGATTGTGGTAGTAACCCAAGTTTTAGTCACAAACTGTTTTACCAGAATGCAACCAGCATTGTTGGCAAATTACAAGACTAACGTTTACTTCAGCGATCACACCTTCGATTTTATTACTATCACTGAGACATGGCTGCGGGAGGATATTTTCAACAATAAGGTGCTGTCAGATTCATACAACATCTACAGAAGAGACAGGAACAGTACAGTTGTGGCAAAAAACAAGATGTGTCACGACGGTGGTGCTCTGGTTGCTATGAGCAGTACGTATTGTTCCAAACATAGGTTGGATCAGGAAACTGATTTGGAAATTTTATGGACTCAGACGCGTTTGGCGGGTCATAACCTCTACTTGGGGTGTGTTTATGTCCCAACCTGGTCGGATGTGGACACCTGGTCAGAGCTAGACAAATCACCAGAGCTGGTTTACAATGCTATGAACCCTGACTGCAACTGTGTTCTACTGTGTGACGATTTCAATCGCCAAGACATTGAATGGACACCAGCAAACAATACAATAGGCTTAATGCCCCACTCATGGACTACTCCCCAATCCGAGCTGTGTGTGGAAATGTGTGAATACGGTCTAGTGCAGTGTAGCAAAGACCCCACATGTAGCGAGCACATACTGGACCTCGTCTGTGTGCACGCTGGCCATTGCAACGTTCAGAAAACAGAGAAGGCGGTGAAATCCACACATGGCACCCTGCACTATGAACTCTTGTGCGCCCGACCAACCACAGCAGGAACATGTGGAATGTTTTGTATACAATTATCGCAAAGCAGATTTTACATACCTAAGACATTTATTGCATTATAGCCCGTGGTCGCTTCTCAATGACACTCTACTGGCCTTGACGAGGGTTTTGATTTATTTGATGACTTTGTGTATGCTGCTATAAATGAAAGTGTTCCTCGTATCCACATTCACGGACGTGAAAGACAACGCACACAAAGCGTGGAAACGCTCGCATTCATTAACTGACTATCAAGTATTTTCTGAATTACGAACCAATTTTAAGAAACTTAATATCACAAATCGAACAATCATTTAAACAAAATATTAAACGCCTATTCAGTTTTGCCAAAAGCAAGCAAACGAATGTGAACACACCTAACTCAATGGAATATAACGGCATCGAGGCAGGCAGTCCAGTTGATATAGCCGAACTATCTTCGGACTATTTTCAATCTGTCATTACATTAATAGATGATCTTGATTATCCCAATATACCCCCCTTTCAATCGGACCAAATTTCGCACATCATTGTGTCTTATGATAATGTCATCAAGGTACTGAGAACCACCAATGTAAATAAAACATATGGCCCTGATAATATATCAGGTGTAATCATCAGGGAATGTGCCATAGAATTAGCAGGTCCACTAACTACTTTTTAATATATCCTTAAAGTGTGGAACTTTTCCAACCTGTTTTAAACACGCAAATATTATTCCTGTGTATAAGAAGGGAGATAAAACAAAATTTCTGTAACTACAGATCTATCTCTTACCGCTATTTAGTAAAGTTTTTGAGAAAGTGGTGTATGACTCATTGTATAACCATGTGCGTAACACAATTTCAGGCAGCCAACATGGATTTGCGAGGTGTAGAAGCACAGTATATAACACAGCTTGTTACTTGCACTCCATTTCTGAGTCTGTTGACAACAAGAAACAAGTTGATTCTGCTTACTTGTTCTTCAGTAAAGCCTTTGATTCAGTGTGCCACCAACTGTTAATTCACAAGCTTAAATCATATGGGTATTCTGGGCAGTACATACAACGGTTGCAGTCCTACCTTCTCAACCGAAAACAACGTGTGATACTCGAAGGCATAGCATCTGACTGGAAGCCGGTGTT
Organism: Lamellibrachia columna; assembly: GCA_963662155.1. Classification (NCBI taxonomy): domain Eukaryota; kingdom Metazoa; phylum Annelida; class Polychaeta; order Sabellida; family Siboglinidae; genus Lamellibrachia; species Lamellibrachia columna. The sequence continues at coordinate 29,701,059 of OY759270.1, forward strand.
GTCCAGTGTACCACAAGGTTCACAAATCCCACTTCTGTTTATCTTGTATATTAACGTACTTTTATCGACAAAATCAAACAAGTTAAAAAATTCATGAAGTATATATGTTACAAATCAAAAATACAGTGTTCCACTGATAATTATCCTGCACTTTGCCATCATTTTAGACCACTGTCCCTTCAACATCATAGGCAAGTTGCAGATCTGATCTTTCTACATAAGTGTGTGCACTCTCATTTAGATTCATCCTATCTGGTAGGAAATATCCAATATTATTGTCCTTCGAGATCTCTATGAAATGACACTCCTTTTAGAATTTCCAATAGTAGAATCAACATTAGGAAATACTCAGTTTAAATAGATGTATGACTACTTTCAATACGTTGCATTTAAATGAACCTACTTGTGATATATTTATAGGAGCCAATACCTTCAGCTCTGTAATTCAAAAGACATTTCTAAGTATAATGGAAATGTCTTAGCTTGCTGTGTTAGTAATGTCGGTATTGTGTGGTTTTATACCCTTATTATAACTATTGTTCTTACTGTTTTTATTATTTATACGTATTGTTCTTATATTTTTTTATCAGTTCTGTTGGAACTGAATAAAATGCAATACAATCAGTATGCACCTGTTAAACTAACTGACCTCTCATGCTTGTAGTGGGAATATACACTTGTCAAACTAACTGATCTCTCATGCTTGTAAAGGGGGATGCATCGGTCAAACTAACTGACCTCATGCTTGCAGTGGGAGGATGCATCGGTTCAGTGCAGGAAGTGTTGGCTCCAGACTGTCCACTGGTCAACCACAGCGTGTGAAGAATGAAAATGACCCGCCAGCAAAGCACCGTACTAGCCTGTGGGCATCGGGCAGGTCATCATTTACTGGCAGGCCATCTCTAACTGGGATGAGGAAGTCGCTAGTCCGACCCAGTACATCAGGAGCTGCTGTTGCACCCGTCAAGAAACGGTGAGCATGTCTTTGATATTATAACATAAATATCACCAGAGTTGGTGCTAGTCTTGAGACACGGAGGTACTTCTTTGCGGTGCTGGTGTTATGATGAAGACACAGAGATACTTCCTTGTGGTGCTGGTGTTATGATGAAGACACGGAGGTACTTCCTTGTGGTGCTGGTGTTATGATGAAGACACGAAGGTACTTCCTTGTGGTGCTGGTGTTATGATGAAGACACGGAGGTACTTCCTTGTGGTGCTGGTGTTATGATGAAGACACGAAGGTACTTCCTTGTGGTGCTGGTGTTATGATGAAGCATGTGATGCTAACATGATTTCTTTAGACAAAGTCACATTGTTGTTCATTTTGTACGTCATTAAAAAGTTCTTCCACAATTCATTTAGCCTTTTGCGAATCAGGTTTGTTGGTGTTCAAGTCTGTAGTGTGTGAATAATTTAAGTAATATGCGCAGTCGGTTTAATAGACAGTGCATACTTTTGCTGAAATTGTTGAAAGAATTGACTTTGGTATTTAGATCTGGTAATTTGTTTATGTGAATGTTATATTATAATTATAAAGCTGGCCCATTTTCCCTTTTTTTGCACAATTTTGGCCGGACTCAGTTTTCACGAGATTGAAGTTGCATATTGTAACTGACATGATATTGGATGTTGGTTTATAGGAAGTCTAGTGTGCGTGCTACATATGGCAATGCAGGACGAATGAAGGATCCTCGTCCAATCAGTGACCGTGCCTTCAAAGATAGGAGTATTCGACAGCTGGTCGAGGTGAGAAATATCACTATTTAATTCTCATGACTTACGCACTGGCCTGCTTAACGATTGAGTGCAAACATTGTAAATTACCAACTGCTGTAATTTAACCAACGTGAAAAGTGAAACTTTATATAAATTTATGTGAAAAGCATGTTGCTCTATTGCTTTGAGACATGGAGAGTAACCAAGACAACCAGGAAACATGGAGTGTAAACAAGACAACAACCAGAAAACATGGAGAGTAACCAAGACAACAACAAGAAAACATGGAGAGTAACCAATACAACAACCAGAAAACATGGAGAGTAACCAATACAACAACCAGAAAACTCCAAACGTTCATAAAGAAATGTCTCAGACACATCCTCAAAATAAAATAGCAAGAAAAGATCACAAACAGAGAGGTCATGAGGTCATGAGGAGGACAGACCAACACGGCATCTGCCAAGAAATTGGGAAATGGACTTGGATAGGACACGGATGTCGTGAGACAGGTCCTGGAATGGAATCCTCAAGGGAAAATAAAAACGGGAAGATCAAAAGAAATGTTTTTAAATCAGCCAAAAACAGAGTGCATCAGAGAAGTGTTGTTTCAACCCAATGCTTCAGTTGGAGCAAAGAGGATTAAGGATGTGAGTAATTTAATTGTAGAAGTTTGATCTACATGCTAACACTCAACAAACCAGGTTATTAGCAATATTAAGCATACATGGTATACATCTCCTATGTGCTTCCTACTGGCTGATTGGAAGTTATTTACAACTGTGTGTTGTGTTTTGCAGTTCCTTGTTGAGAACTCGTATCCCTTTCCTATCTCACCAAAGTTGCTGCATTCGCCACAGACAAAAGACTTTGTGCGAATATTTGAGGTGAGTCATGTTGGATGGAAAATTAATGCCTTAAAATAGGTTAATCAATATTTAGTTGATGATATAAATGATTTTGTTATGGTGAAATACAATGTGTACCATTGTTAAAATGTAATAGGTAAATAAGTATGGTCTCAGTGAGATTGAGATAGATAGGTAACTGTACAAAGTCTGACTCTTCTTCATTAAATCATTTCATATAGTATAAACTTGATCTATTCTAACGTTTTTACTATGCAAATATGTTTTAATTAATGGAATTCATTGCTTTTAAAGATAAACAAATTTGTGTTAAAAATGAAAACATTGCAGATTTTCCAGAGAGCGTTGCTGAATATATTCCACTCAACGCCAAGGAATGTGATAGTGCCTTGTCACCGCAGTGTCATGTCTAACTTGTGTGTGCTTCAGTTCTTGATGAATTTCATCTGGACCAAATACAAGGTTGGCAATAAGATCGAAGAGGAGGTGCCCGCCATGTTGAAGAATATTGGCTATCCATTCAGCATCACCAAGAGTGCCATGTTCTCTGTTGGAAGTCCTCTCACATGGCCATCATTGCTGGCTGCTCTCAGCTGGCTGCGTGAACAGATAGAGGTATGTTAGGCATATAAGGCTTAGGGGTGATCTCACAACTGATGCGCGACACTAAAGAGAATCAATGTCATTTAACCCCAGACACCCCTCTTCCGCTAAATGAAACTTGAAATGAGTTATATCAACCTGAACTTCGATTCGCAAGTTATGAAATTGATTGGACAATAAATTATTTTTTTTATCGATGTAAGGCACTGCTAACTCCCCTCCCCATGAAACTAATTTTGTTGTATAAAAACAAATAATCCAGGCTTGTGTAATCAATATATTTTACATTATATTTTATGTGTGTCCATTTGTTTTGTAAATAATTGTTATTATTTGATAACAGAAAGTAGCAAAACAATGATTTTTTCCAATATCATTGACACATCATGTCAAAATATTCTACCAAATCAAGGATGCAGGATTGAGTCACTTGGGTTTATGATTAAAAAAAACTGGCATTTTTGTCTTAGGGTGCAGATGTACCCTGCTTAGATGCATTGAATATTGATCCAGCCACAGAATCGAAAAGGCCAAAGCAACTCTCATTTAGTTAGTTTTGAACATCTTGAAATGCTAAATATATGCACCATGTACATTTGTAGCAAATATAAATATTTATTATATTTGAAAGCCATTTTGTAACATTGTTTGAATGATCAGGCTCAATGTGATGAGTGCTTTGCATAATATGTAATTAATTACAGTGTAATTTTCAGAAAGCTATTCAATTGCAAGGTACCGTAGTTGGCAGAATTGTTTGAGCCTGCATCACGGATACTTCTGCTGTGACTCATGTGGTTATAATAGTTATTGAAATTGAGCTGTCATTAGGTTGTGTAATGAATTGACCATTGTAATTAATCTCAAACCTAATTGTTATCGTTGCTGGCTTCAGTATGCCCTCAGCTTGGACGTCGACCAACTTCTTTTTCGGCCATCCAATGATGACGAGTTTGACGGAGTCCTCGAACAAAAGGTACAATCATTAGAATTCAAACCACATAATACTGAATGATACGTGCAGCAATAGTATTTCAATGTAGCTTAGATTTGTCTACTTCATTGTGTATCTAGGTGTCCATCTCTCTATGTCAGCCACTGGGGTCGAACTCTACTGGTTCCAACCATATGTCTCTGTACACCTCTATCCCTCATTGTCATTTGCCACTCTCCAGGCCCATGTCTTCATTTAGAGAGTAAATGAATGTTAAGTCTGGTCTGCCTTTGCTTGCTCTTCCATGCACAGTGCCCAACAAATCTCAGCCTCCTTTCTCGTATGCTGTTTATTACTTTACTGATAGCGCGCTGTTGAGCTGTGCACCAGTCACGTGTTGCTGCCAATGATTGTTGAAGGCAGTTTGTAGCATACTCTTGAGTGCCAAATAAGTGTCCCCATACACGTATTTATTTGATAAAAATGCCACCCTCTACGCACCTTATTTGGCAATCTACTACTATTAGATTTAAACATTTGTGCCAGCTTACATTTTCCGATAATCGTGGCAAATTGTGCAGGGCATAATTTTTTAGGAGGGCAATTGCTCTCATTCCCTATTGCTCGTGCTAATCAGTCATCCACGGAGCGGTTTACCGCTCACGCTAAAATCACTTGTCCCAACTGGGGCTGCATGTGGCTCTCTTTGACGGCTAAGTTTTCATCCTTTTGAACAACAGTCGTGAATTTAGCAGGATCCCATGCTTCCAGATCCTAGATTTTTATCCTAAAGCGTTAGATCATTAGATTTTCATGATTAGATGAATCGATCAGAATCCTTAGTTCTCAGGAGCTCAGTATGGTATATTATTAGTTAAAACTCCATTATCACCACGTAAACCAAACGTAAATGGCTGCCGTGCACAGCGCCTCAAACTGGTCGCAACCGGCTGTTGGCAGTTTCTCCTGAAACGGGCTTGGGTATTCAATTCAATGAAACTTTAATGTCCATTTAAAAACAGAAAATTCCCCGGTTTTCCTCATATCTGTGGATGAATGTGCACGAAGTTTGTGCATATTTGGCAACAACAAAAAAATGCTCACCAATTCGCTTAGTTTCTAGGGACGCCTTGGCTTTACGTCGAGTAAAAATGGTGAAAGATATCTTCAGCTCTAAAAAAGACTAATATACTAGTGCCTTTTTTGCACTATACTGTTATTTGTTTTGAACAATTTGCCACCCTATACTGTTATTTGGCACTATACTATTATTAAATTTAACCAATTTGCCACCAGATACTGTTATTCGGCCTATACTATTATTATTAGCATCGCTACCACCTTTAAATACCTTGGGAATACCATCGCAAACGACTGCAGCCTCGACAAAGAACTGTCGATTCGAATTCAGTCAGCCTCTGCCGCTTTCAGATGACTATGCAAACGATTATGGAACAAATGCAACATCAAGCTTGTAACAAAATGTAACGTCTACCATACTATCATCCTGTCATGTCTTCTGTACAGTTCAGAGACATACACGGTGTATAGACATCATATTCAGCGATTGTCACAGACACACCTACGCCACTTACGAGCCATCCTCGGAATCAGGTGGTCAGACCGGGTGACCAACAATGAAGTACTGCAACGTGCTGATATGCTGAGCATCGAGGCAACGCTTCTAGGCCGGCAACTTACCTGGACCGGCCATGTTGTACGGATGAATGACGACTGACTGTCTAAGGCAGTTCTGTACGGCGAGCTATGGCAGGCAAAGCGAAATGTTGGAAGACCACACTTACGTTACATGGGTTACATAAAGCGATGCCTCCACGCTGCCAATATCAACAAGGCACTGGGAGGAGATGGTGCATGATCACAATGCATGGCGTACGGCCGTCAAAAAAGGAGCTGCAAAAACCGAAACCAAAAGAGCAACCAATACCGAAATCAAATGAATACACTGCCATGAACGTGTGCTCGCGCATACAAATCGAACAAATCAGCAGCCAGAGTTTGCATGCCGATGCTGCGGAAGGAAATTGGCAGCTCGTATTAGCCAACTATCCCATGAAAGAGCTTGTGCGAAAAAACGTTGAACGATTTGCGATGTTAATGTCATACTTGAAACCAAGAAGACCGCCGATGACTATTATTTGGCACTCAAGAGTACTTGTGTGGCGCCCATATACTTGTTTATGTTTTGTGTCATTGTCCACTACCAGCAATAAACATGTGCAATTTACATATCCATGTTTAAATTATTCACTTTGATATTGTTGATTTGTACAAATACTATAGTACAAACTCAACGATGTGTTCTCTATGGTTGCTGACTTCTTGGCCATCGTGTACATATTTCCCATTTGTGACAACTGTGTGAACTTCCTGAGTGTGCAGGAATGAACTGATCAACTGTTGACATGTTTGTTGCGACAGATCTTCTTCGACTACTGTGAGAAAGCCTACAAAGAGTTTATGGAAGGATCGGACACGTTCGAGGCTCTAGATGAAGAATTGTCTAAACAGTTTGGTGAGTGCATTGACATGGTTTAGATGTCAGATTAAGAAAAAAATGCTTGTGACATACACTTGACTAAACATGCACATTATCACCAATGGCAACCTGTTTCATTCAGTTTGTATGATTTCTTTTAGCTTTGCATAGGTCTGGTAGGTGGTAGGTCTGAGGTTAGAGAACCAAATTGACCTTTGTTTGACTCCACCTGCTGCCGATTCAAATCTTGGACAATTTTGTTCCCTCCACACTGCCTCAGTTCACTCAGTTGTATAAATGAGTACCTGGCAATAGACAGTGATGGGATTATAAGAACGACCAACTTTCACACAGGAATTGCCAGATGCTTCAGTAGAAGTTGAAATGGTGTGTGCATGTAAAGTGTAACGTGCTTTGAACAATGATTGTTGGAGGGACATGGTATAAATTGAACACTTTGCTTTGTGTGCAGCCCAGGCCGGCTCTCAGACTAACATGGAGCAAATGGTGCACGACCACAAACACCTGCAGGCACAGCTGGAGATCCTGCTCAAGGAACCGGTAAGTTTGTATTGACTCTATCTTCTATATAATAAGGAAACGTCTTTCATGCCTAAATCTTTGGGAAACCCATCTCAGAGGCTTATATCCCGTTTCACGACACTCACCGATTGGGGTCGTGATCTAGCCTCGGTTTTCCAGGCTCCTGGCGTTTTAAAAACAATTCTTACCAAATTTGACCTGTTCTGTTTTAAAGTTATCTATATAATGGATGTGCGCAAACTAAAGACACATCTCTTCCAATGTGCATATGGCAATGTGTGAAATACTGTTTTTTGTTTTACTAAAACCATTGTCATGGAGGACTTTATATACTTTTCTGTGATGCCGTTTTAATTAATTAATTTATTTATATATTTTAATGGACTTTTAGTGATTAGCGTCAGCTAGAAATTGGCAAATCAAAGAAGATTGATTTATTTTGGGACATAATATTCAATCTGGGAATCGGCGAATGTCTCATTACTTCCACGCATCCTAATCAGGGATAGTTAACATTACCTTTTGTTTTATTTTGTATTTTCGCAAATATAAAAATACTTTTTTATTTTATTAAGGAGTTAAATGGTGCAGCAGTGTAATATATACGTTAAATAGACAATAGAGGATTTACATCAGTATTATCTGCATGGGTCACTCTCTGAAACCTAAATTAAATTTTTTTCCTGAAAAAGTGCTTTCAAAATGCATTTTTTTTTTTTACTTTTTTCAAGGTATTTTATAAAGTTGAAAAATATGACAAATTAATCAAGATCAAATTGAGTGGGATCGTGACTGTAATCACAATCCCGATAACTAGCAGCATTGTGTAAACACAATTTCCAATCTCGCTATCAGGATCACGATCGCAATACATTAGTGCCGCGTAAACAGGGTATTAGTCAATCTCAAAATCGGTGTGCAATATTAAAGTAGTCAACAGATGGATGCATATGCTAGCCATTGCTAGGGAGCTAAGGAGCAGGACCCGTTGTCTATGCCAAGGGAAGTGAAATATCCCGTACAGGGATATGGAAAATCCTGGTGGCAAAAAACCTAGTTAGCTGTGCCACCTCAATTCATGCAAAAACAACACCCTCAAATATCTGCGTACGTAGTGAATTATAGTGTCCGACACCAAATTACTATATCTGACCTTGATTAGTACTACTAATAATAGAACTTCTATATCACCTAAATCTTCAGTAACCTGGGCTCAGAGGCGCAACAAACCAGAATAATTTATAGGGACCACTGAGGATTTAAGATGGAAATGCAATTTAGAAAAACATCTTACCACAGTTTTGGGATCGTCTATAAATTACGTACGCAAAACGTATTTAAAAAACTACCTTCCGTATGAGATACGCTGATGTTGAACTTCTGTTAGCTGAACCACTGTTAGCCCCCCACCTTCCTTGCATACATTATTTATAGATGGCCCCTTTGCATGTCTGGGCAGTGTCTACAGAATGCTTTCATGCGGCCGTTGTAGGACCAGTTGTTGACGCTGAAGGACACAGAGAGCATGCTGCGGCAGGACATGGCCCAGCTGCATACGTATAACAATGAGCTGGATCTGCACGTGAAACAACAGGAGGAGCGTGACAGGAGTCTCACCGCCGAATTCGCTGTACTCAGTAAGAGCAGCTCTTGTAACTTTTGCAAGCATTTAATTTTTTTAAATCATCTGTCATTATTTCTCATGAAGAGATATATCTAAATCATATGTCATTATTTCTCAGCTTGCACCAGGCGTATGGATGTAGTATAGTAGGAAATATATTCCTTTCGGATGAGACATTAAAAGTCATAGGTCCCTTCTACATGGTGTCTATGCCAGGGACAGTAGTATATCCCACACATAGTGCAAATGTGTAACCTGCCATGAACTCGCAGAGCTAATGGTGTCTATCTGTGTACCATAAAAACACTCCTGCATTAGTCATGGGCAGGGCTGTTTTGGAGTGTAGCGGTATAACCTCATTAATTAATGCAGTTACAATCAAACATGATTAACATTGTAGGCAGTGTGTGTTAGCTACAGTTTTGTAACTTTTAGTAAGTACAATATTGTATTTGTATAATAATCATACCAATTGGGAGTGAACCATAGATAAGTATAACACTTCTGTTCTCCCCTTTCTGTTCACCTCTTTCCAACACGCTATCGTTTTATTATTAAATTACACATGTTGCCAATTAAGTTGTATTTTGTTATCATGAATTCATACAGTTTGTTGGAAATACAGTTATGTCTCGTTTATCCGTTCTTCGATGATCTGGTTTTTCAGTAATATGCATGCTTTATGTGAGAACGATCTCGATGCACTGTAAATTGCTTCGTTAATCTGTTTTTATTCATGTTTCCGCACACCGTTTTGGGGAACCAACTGGGAGGATAACACTAATATTATTCACTTGGCCACTTTGACTCAAAACGTCAGATGCACCAATTGACAGTGTCGAAGATTGCTTTTACATTAATGTAAAACATTGTTTGTTGTTTGTTGAGGGTGATATCAATTACTCTAGATCAGTCAAATAATAAAGCTATGTAAATTCCATGATATTGTATATTACACATATATTACCGATAATCATAACTTTTTGTGATAATAAGGTATTTCGTTAATCTGGCAAAAACTCTTGGTAACCAACATGTGCAGATAAATGAGACGACTGTAAATTATTGATTGATTGAAAAGTCAAGAGTTTACATTGGTGAAACCCATCAGTCAAGTGTTTACATTGGTAAAACCCATAAGTGAAGAGTTTACATTGGTGAAATCCATAAGTGAAGAGTTTACATTGGCGAAATCCATCAGTCAAGAGTTTACATTGGTGAAACCCATCAGTCAAGTGTTTACATTGGTGAAACCCATCAGTCAAGAGTTTGCATTGGTGAAACCCATCAGTCAAGAGTTTGTATTGGTGAAACCCATCAGTCAAGAGTTTGTATTGGTGAAACCCATCAGTCAAGAGTTTGTATTGGTGAAACCCATCAGTCAAGAGTTTGCATTGGTGAAACCCATCAGTCAAGAGTTTGTATTGGTGAAACCCATCAGTCAAGAGTTTGTATTGGTGAAACCCATCAGTCAAGAGTTTGTATTGGTGAAACCCATCAGTCAAGAGTTTGTATTGGTGAAACCCATCAGTCAAGAGTTTGTATTGGTGAAACCCATCAGTCAAGAGTTTGTATTGGTGAAACCCATCAGTCAAGAGTTTGTATTGGTGAAACCCATCAGTCAAGAGTTTGTATTGGTGAAACCCATCAGTCAAGAGTTTGTATTGGTGAAACCCATCAGTCAAGAGTTTGTATTGGTGAAACCCATCAGTCAAGAGTTTGTATTGGTGAAACCCATCAGTCAAGAGTTTGCATTGGTGAAACCCATCAGTCAAGAGTTTGTATTGGTGAAACCCATCAGTCAAGTGTTTACATTGGTAAAACCCATAAGTGAAGAGTTTACATTGGTGAAATCCATAAGTGAAGAGTTTACATTGGCGAAATCCATCAGTCAAGAGTTTACATTGGTGAAACCCATCAGTCAAGTGTTTACATTGGTGAAACCCATCAGTCAACAGTTTGTATTGGTGAAACCCATCAGTCAACAGTTTGTATTGGTGAAACCCATCAGTCAAGAGTTTGTATTGGTGAAACCCATCAGTCAAGAGTTTGTATTGGTGAAACCCATTAGTCAAGAGTTTGTATTGGTGAAACCCATCAGTCAAGAGTTTGTATTGGTGTATGTTTGTTTCAGAGGCTGAGAAGCAACAGTTGATTGCAGAGAATGAGCGAAAGGAGCAGATGTTGAAGGCACAGACTCTGTCAGCTGGCGATGTGCAGCGCATCAACCTCGCCCGGCAGGAACTACTGCGACAGGTGGAAGCCACAGAGAAAGAGGTCGCGACCCTCGACAACCAGATCTGGGAAGAAGACATGCAGATTTCCAAGTCACATGACAAGGTACGGGTTTGGACAAGATATGTTGATGGTGTTAATGTGAGAGGACGGACCAGCAGAAGACAAACTGAGTGGACAACATAAAAGAATGGACAAACCTAAGTCTACTGACCCTGCTAAATACAACAGACTGGTGTAGACTCTCTGTATATATGGCACCCCTACGATTGTCCCAGTCAAGGATAAAGTGAATTTGGTGAGATGCTGTAAATAAATCACTGTTGTCTTTAATGGAGATCCAGTACTTACAAAATGTCACAAAGGGGTGGAAAGTACTTGGCCCGCGCGGCCAACAACTCCAAAAAGTTGCTGGCCCGACTAAATAGTTGGACAGTGTGTGTACATTTGGACGGGTTAGAGCAATGTGTGGGAAGTACTGTTGAGTAGGGGCGACTGCTGGGCATAACTTCACTAATGCACTAGCATTGCGATAGCTGTAGTACTATTCCAATACTATTGTGATAGTTCCTTAACTACTGCAGTGCAATAGTATCATGGAATAACAAATAGCCAAGAAAGCAGTGCCAAACCATATTTGATGGGTGGCGCCACTGCATGCGTTTGAGGCATTTGATTTAAAATGGTGCATCCGTGAACGATGCTTCTCTGATCTGTGATTGTTGGTGTTTGATCGATAAATAAATAAAATTACTGTATAAATTTGAAGAAGCATGATTATGAACAGTATTACAGAAACAGTAAGTAAGTAACTGATGATTTATTTTGCCAACTTTCGTTCCTATTGATAGTTTAGCATACTATGAACGATAGTTAAATTTATCAATAGCATTGCATCATCCCATCGACTATTGCGATGCATCGATAGTTCGCCATGGCTACTATTGAGTGTCTTGCATGTTTGTAGTTGGAGACGGCTTGTTCCGAGTACCACAAGAAGGCTCAGATGCTGCAACTGATTCCAGTGACGGCTGAGAACGCTTGTGGCATCGACTACGAACTGAAGGCGACCACCAACAAGATTGAGAGTGACAAGTTTGTCAACACCATAAGGGTACAACATCTTTAAAATATTTCAGCTTTTATTATATTAATTAATAAATTTTGGTTTGGTGAAGTTGATTGGAATATCTGTGTTTCTGGGTGCCACTGACAATTCTAACAACACATAAATATATACATGATAAATGAGTGTTTCTTATGAATAATTATGATGCATGTAAAACGTACATAAAAGTACATCAACAGATACATAACAAATAGGGTCGGGAGACTCCTCTAAGACGTTTATTGTCGCTCTCGAGGAGCCACCGTATATATTATGCTACAGTAGATTGATCAAACAAAAGTATGTGTGCATGTGTGTTTGGTTTGCGTGAATGTGTTTGTATGTATCAGTATGCAAGGCACGTTCATTTATATGATAGTGAGAGTTGTTACCAAAATATTAGAAATATTGTTCAGATCTTCATAGACTATGTATGTTATTTTCTTTGACTATTTCTGGAATGTGATGTTTTGTGATGTCCAATGTGACACGTGTAGCTTGAGTTGACTGACATGTGTCTGTCGGCAGCCGGCCCTGAGTCAGGTGAAGAAGCAATGCACAGAGAGGGTGCACATGCAGCAGGAACGCCTGATGAAGGAGAAGGAGGTCCAGGAACAGGTCAGTTCACGGCTCTGTCCAGTAGACACTACCCGCAACAGCAGCTTACTGTAATCCAGCAAGTGTTGGTATGTATATTTGTATGTTAAGCTACTCTGTAGACGCTTTGCATCTGTGGCATCAAACCTTCAGGAGTTCATCTATGACCCCACCGTCAGGTCATCTCAGTTATATTTTTTCGAAATTCGTCCCGCTTTTACCCTTTCTACAGACTGAATTACCCTTTGTAGTTGTTACATACAACTTTCCATAGTGCTGTGTCAACATATTATGTACGTCTTTTCTTTGATTGTCCAACATTACATAATACAAGGGCAAGGCTTTTCTACATATTACTATGACTGCCAGCATTATATGACAAGAGATATTGTCAGGCAGTTCCAAGGCATAGATGGATATTTCTGTGATAATGTTCTATTATTATTTTTTATGTATATTTTTAGTGTGATCTTAGTATTCGTAATGGAAAATGTGTTTTTATCAAACAAATTTATAATATATTTTTTTATATGAAGTAATGGCATTACATTAAGTATCTCTTTGTAGTTGCATAAAATGAGGTGTTGTAAATAAGAAACTGAACAAATTACACTGATACCTGAATTATTGGAGGAGATAAGCGGTTCCAAACAATGCTATATTTATCATATTTGGCGGCCATGTTTGTTTGTTGCCATGGAAACGGGGGGTCTATTCAAGGCATCCTCAGATAAATGTTGACAAGATTTTAATGAAATGTTTTATTTTTCTTTTGTTTTAGAAACTATGACAATACAAGTTTTTATAGTTGTATAAAACACTATTCGTTGGTTAAGATTACATGTTGTGGTACATATATTATTAGACTATGTCTGTATGTATAAGTGGCTGACATAATTTGAATAAAATTAACAATTAGATGCCTAATTGCATGTCTTTGTCAGTGCGTGCTTGATCACATTCAACATTATTCATATGTCAGATTGATCAAGTTTGCTTTCTGAAGCTAGAAATGTTATTTATGTTAAATGTCAGTAAACGTTGTTGTTGGTTCGATGTATTCTTTGCTGCTGACGCAATAATTCTTTTTTTAAATGTTGCCGACTATGATCGGGCATGCGTTGTTGTGGTTTTGTGGAAACATTATTGTTTTGACTATCTAAATTGAAAATAGAAAATGATGTTGTATACCTATCATATAGGGCTGTTTCAAAATTTGGCCAATTTCTTTGCGCCAGATCACTCAGCTGTATAAGTGAGTGCCTGGTGGATAATAACAGTGGTGGTGCATGTGAATGAATAGTCTTCACACTGTCATTGCAGCATGGCTGAAGTAGAGTTGGTGATGAACAGCTCTGTCAGGGGGTGGAGTGTAAGGTCTGTCATGGGGTGGAGTGTAAGGTCTGATGGGGTGGAGTGTAAAGTGCTTTGAGCGGTCCCATGGACCGGACACTGTGCAGTGTAAGTTAGCCTTTACCTTGACCGTAGTGTGGCGTGCTTCTGTGTAGGTCAACGACATGGTGAGCGAGAAGAAGGAGGCGCTCGCTGTGCTCGAGAATAAACTCAAGAGACTGGAAGTGAGCGTGGAACACAAGCGTGACGTGAGTAGTTCAGAGGTGTTACTGTAATGGCATTCTATACAAAGCAACTTATATCAGTGATATATATACAGTGTATGTAGAACTGGATCACTTTAGCCCTTTTTGTCGAATTTTGATGGGACCTGGTAAGAAATGATGTGATAGTTTGTCCAATGATTTCACCAGAAGTAAATAAAAAATGTGCTCAAACAATAGAGCATGTCATAATGAATATTAGATAGGTTAGATTTTTTGCAAAATGAGACTGAAATGAGATGAGTGAATACATGGAATAGAGGATGGACTTTTAAGACAGGCCATGTGTGTGCTGCAGGTGATGGTGCGAGAGAGCCAGAGCATTCAGGAGAGGACAGATGAGTTGCATGAGGAACTGTCGACTGTCTACAAGCACATGCCGACCTCCATCGACGACGCCATGTTGGCCTACCAGCAGCAGCGCCAGAGGTTTGTCTTTGTCTGACAGGCACATATACAGTGAACCTATGGCGTATCTAGCATCTCGCAAAGATTAGTCACCCATTAGTTTACCATGCTATCATGTAGTGGCGCAAAAGGTTACATGTCCGCCCTGTAACTACACCTCTGCAGTAAACCTGTCATAGCGAAAACCTGTCCGTAACGGACACCTGTCTGTAATGGGGATTAATGGACACCTGTCTGTTGCAGACTCCTATATGTGACAGACAGCTGTCTGTAACAAACACCTGTACGTAACAGACACACATCTGTAACGGATACTTGTCCATGACAGCCACCTGTCTGTAATGGACACTTGGCAGTCCAGAATTACTATTAGTCTTCGTTGTCCACTAAATGTGATTAATTGTGAATTAGAAAAGGATAATTATTGACTCCTACTGAACTGATAAACTTATTCAAAGATATTATTAATAGGGTTTGTGATTATTCACTCCATCAGTTTTAGGTTTTGTTTCTTAAATACTGCATGTCTGTGCAGGAATGAGCAGGATGCGATCACTTGGGAGAAGGATGAGAAGAACTTCATCAGCTTCCTCATGAAGGCTGCCGGCATGATCATGGAGCACAAGCATGTCATCCAGGTAGGGGCATCACTCGTCTCTTCCGTCAAAACATCCCCTCCTCAACCACTCTCTTGCCATCATCTCCTGCTACAGGATCCTCTGTCACACAGTGGTTGACTTTTTCTGAGTGTTCCTACTCCATACACATAGCTGCCAACCCTTCCGTTTTTTCCGTATTGTTTCTGGTTTCAAAGTCTGAGTACGGAAATACGAATATGCTGATCATATCCTGTTTTCTGAAAAATTCCGAGATCAGTACTGCGTTGCCGATCATACACGCTGCCAAAAATGTTGTCAACAAATTGGCCAAAAAAGCATAAACAGCGGTTCCTTGTGCGGTACAAGACAGATTTTGCATTCGTGCAAACATCACAGCTGGGCGATAGCTGCGCATTTTGCATGGTCTGTCGCTGGGATATCAACGTTTACTATGGAGGGCAGAACGACATAACGCAGCATGCGAAGTCTTCCAAACATGTGCAGAATTCAAAAGTTGAGGAATTGTGTGCAATTAAGAACACGCCGAAAATCAGCCAGTGCTTTTTGAGAGCCTGGACATTCTTAGGTGTTTCAGTACTTGCATAAAGTAGACCTGTTCTGTATTTTTTAAGATAAGTGACATGAACTAGTACTGTAGTACTTGTACTTGTGGACCTGCCTGGAAAATCATTGTTGTGAATTTGCTTAGAAATGATCCTCTTACTGTTTTAGCCTGTCACAAGGCTGTTTTTTAGCTGTTTTATTGAATGTTCATTTGAATTGTATGCATTCTTTGAGTTAGTAAAAGGTTTCAGGAAATTGAAAACTGAGTGTTGTAATTGGCATTTCTTCTTCAGCTTACAGGGGCTGCGCAAACTTCCCTCCCAAACCCACTCCCCCCACCAAATTTTCTGTTTCAGGGTTTCTATAGGTTGGCAGCTACGCATAATCTCTTAAGTTGTCCAACACTGCCACACCCAACTCTCTAATGGAGTGTACTGTAGGTGTGTTGTCTCTTGTAGCCGTGTTGTTATGGTATTCATTGTGTCAAAGGGACACGTTTGTTCTGTCTATTAAAAGAACACTTGTTCTGTGTTTGCTAAAAGAAAATCTGTTCTTTGTGTTTTAAAAGAAAACTTGCCCTGTGTGTGTTAAATGAACACATTTGTTCTGTGTGTTAAATGAACATGTGAGCATTTGTTTTGCAGGAGCATATGGGTGCAGTATGTGAACAGCTACAAAAGACGTTGGAACAGCAGACAGCAGCCTCAGAGGAAGTGTAGACAGCAGATAATTAATGTACAGACTTCACAGATGTAATCACGCACACTCCCGCAAAGACACAATCTCACTCACACTGTCACCTCAGAGACACTGCATGCGTAGTTTTACATGAGGCTGATACAGACATCATATTACTTATTGATTCACATTTTCAGTGTTTTCCAATGAAAACACTGTCCACTGGTGGTACAGTAGTTTATCGCTATGTACAGTATGAAGGTTACTTTAACCTTGTACTAGTGGAGATGATATCTACCTCTGCCATCAGTGGAATCGGTGAAATATGAGTACAGGCCAGAGTGCTCAAAGGTGTAAAGTCTGATAGCTTTTTATCGTAAAATACACTATGTTCTAACGTCTGCCGAAATATGCTTTATTCAGTTTATTGAACCGCACATTTTATAATATAATTTTATTGTTATCTGTTTATGAATACTGACCTTGTTGTTCGCTGTATTCAGGAACAACTGTGGACAATTTCCAATACCTGTGGACAAAGTTGATCCGAGTCAGGGATTCGCGGGATTATGTGATGGGCACATCATTAACACCTGCAAAATATATTCCCTCTGCATGCACGTAAACATGATATCTACCCTGAAATATTTTAATTAAACAGATAACGGTCAAAATTTATTTTAATAAGTGGTTCATTAAAACACATTTGGGCAGTGAAGATGTTGGAATATATATATAGTACATGTTATATAACTTGATTTCACGATGAGAATGACCAGACTCTGTACCAAGTAGGGTTATTTATAGTAGCATTCCACAGGCTATCTAGTGTACATAAAATATTTTTTATTTATAAAATTTTTGGACAGTAGATTATGCTTTTTAAAGGTAGAAAATGCAACGTTTCACTGGGCCATGTTGTTGCATGTTTTGAAGCAGTGTACTAGCAAGCATAATTTGGGGTTAACAGTTTCGTGAAATTGCATTTGTTTGATAGTTTTTGCTGACATCTGTAACAGTGGTGCGTGGCCATGTATTAATATATGTTATTATTTAGTATAGTTTGGCCGTAGTAGATGGTGCTATAATTATATGAATAAGTTTTAGGTTGTGCTATGCATACAGTCTTGTGTCTACATCTGCCTGAAATAAGTTGTTCCCTAAGCTTTTCCAGTGTATATTATGTTTTATATATATTATATTGTGTATAGAATGTAGGTTATGTTTCTTTCAAAGGCATTTCGGTAGAATTGTTCAATATATAAGACATTGTATTCACAACACAGTGATGTTATCACTACTAACTTGTTGGTTTGATGAATCTGACTTTGTCAAAATGCAAAACGAACAATTATGTTTTGAAAATAAATCACATTATTCTTAATAATTGTACATAGACGTGATGGGTTCCTTATCCCAAAATGAGACTTTCGGCCAAAGCCTAGTGAGTCCAACTCCTCAACTCTTTTCCCCGCAACCCCTCTCCTGAAGCCCTTAAGACATCACTTACATCCACCTCTTTTGATTTTGGTAACCCATCAAATCCCCTCGGTGTTTACAAGGGTTTTGGAAGCCCATCAAATCCCCTCGGTGTTTATATGGGTTTTCGCAAGCCCATCCAATCCCCTCGGTGTTTACAAATAACGTAGGTGGTCTGAAACGTGGCATATGGTATTCCATTTGGGTAAATGTACGAATACATAGAGACGTGTGTAGCTTTAGATGCCTGCTTACACCGCGTGGCGCCACTACTGCGTCAGGCTTGATGTTTTTACATTCCAAATTTGTATTTCGATATCTTCCACCGTAGGGGCAGCGGACGAGGGCTTTAGAAACGTAAGCGTCGATTCTGCCCTTCCGATATACATAATATTATGCGTTGGAACTAAATGAATTATAAACTCACACACACTGGACACACTAACCGTAATGTGTATTTAGTGACATACCATCTGCGCATTGGCATCAAGAAGCTGAAGAAATATGCTGCAAATAATTTATTATGAGTACGTTTATCGTAACTAGTGGGCGATGTTTTCTTAAATGAACCCCCGAACGATGTCACGTGATATTACGGTTTTCATCACAAAACGTCATAATTTTATAGTTTTGGAAGGTTATTGTCAAGTAACTTTAGTGCTATACCTGGGTACGTATAATTATTATTATATATACGAAATATGTGTGTGTTGCGTGTGTTTATTGCGTTTTAATAATGTTTCAAATGAACGAATACCTGAGACAGCAAGTTTTTGGAAAGGAAGAGTCGTTGGTGTTGACATTGAAACGACGAAAGCGCTCCACATGACCCGACACAACACTATTTTAAAAACCGTCCTGCAAGTCGCCCTGCAGGGTAAGAGAAGACGGTGCCACCAGAGGAAAAACTGGCTGGATAATATACAGGAATGAACCAAACAAAGCTTATTGACCCTATTAGGTTTACACACAGCAGAGACATACAACGCTGGCGATGAATATGTAGAAATGGCACTCCTGCGACCATTCCGGTCAAGGGGTGAAGGTAAAGGTGAACATGCCTGCTGGAGACAACGTACACCAATTTGTGACACCAAAGAGACGACACGTAAACTCCTGCGTCTTGTAGGTTGGCGTTCTTTATTAACACTCTTGAAACTTGGGTGAGAAACAATGTGTATTAATCCCGTATAGAACACATGTATTACGAATGCGTCAAGAGAGTGCTAACAGGCAACAGTGCACCGCTAATCTTAAATTAAGTAAATACTTGTGTCCGCTGAAGGACCGCCCTCGTAAAGTTGTCGCGTCGCAACATTCATGAACAGAACCGAGTGAGCCCATTGTGCGTGTACAAAGACCTTTCACAGTTATTGTTCGGCTGTGAATAGACGTGATTGGGCAGTCTAGCGTGTCGGGTCTCTGCATGACCACAATTAAATGTCTCACAACAACAAGCAGAGTTCTAGTGCAGTTACCTGACCCGTTCGCTCACATACAACGGAGTCTCAACAAATGACACTTGTAAGTACGTATATTTCTCTCGGTTTGAACGTTTTGTGTCTGATTACAGTTATAATTATTCCAGTTGTTATGGTGATTCTATAAACAGTTCGACCATAGCGACGTCGTACACTTATTCATCACCAGGGTGGTCGGTGATCAGCCAGCAGCGATTTGACCATTGGTTAAAACATTGGTCATCGTAGTTTCACCGTGCTATCCTCATATAAGTCATTTGTTATCATTTCTATCCTGCGTAATACAAACAAGCGGGGCGCTAAGGTTAATCAAATTATCGTCGGATCGGGGATTGCGAATAGAATGGGATTACTGGATCATGTATTGACGCTATTATACCGACATGGGATCAATTGATGATGTAGTGCCAATATGTATATACCGGCATGGGATCAACGGATCACGTTATGCCAAGATATATCGAAATGGGATCAATTGATCATAATTATATATTCGTACACGGATCACTGAATAGTGCATGGCGAAGATCATGTAGTGAGACATTGATACACGAGTCACTGGATCATACAGAGCAGACACACTGGTCAAACCGCCATGTTGTGTCAAGAAACACTGGCACATGGATAACTGGATACCCCCTGCCAAGATACATTGACATGCCTTGTCAAGGCAGAGTTGAGCACAAATACGAGACGAATGTGCCCAGAAAGGTTGACATGCGGGTCACTGGATCTTGTAGTGTCACCCGTGTTTCCGTCTGGTCACTTTACGTATGGCTGCAAAAGGACGGCCGTTGTTCACAATAACTCATCTAAGATGAAAGGCACTACTGAAATTATATTTCTAAAACAGTATCCATAAATATAACACGTGATATATAAAAATGTAATAACACACATCAGCGGTTCCGTCAGGTGTGACTAGTCAGTCTCAGTCAGTCGTAGTCATATGTCGTTATACTTACGAACCGGGGGGAGGGGGGAGGGGGGGAGGGGGGAGGGGGACGGGACTAGTTCCGATGTAGGCCTATATACGTTGTCCTTTACCGTAATATATGTCTGACCCCCTCCATGACCTAGGGGGGTCTTGAGACCCCCTGGATCCGCTGATGTAATTAGGTACCGGAACCTGTTTGAGTACAATGATTAATACCGTGTATTGTATGGCCGATAGTTGAAGCAGCGTACGCTTGCAGCGATGTTTTCAGTGCGGCTTGTTCTACAACGCAAACCTATTATCGGGCTACTGAATCGAACGAAACAGCACTTAAACCCGCTCGAGCGTGTTTCGACCAATGTATGAATGTTTCGATGTGTCACTGATAATATCGTGTTTCTGTATTCTCGGAGCCGAAGTCAAACATGGCTGACTTAACCTGAAACGTAGACCTACCGTGCGCTCTGAGGACGTACAGCAGCAAGTGGGACATTTTACATCAACATCATAGGCGGATTTAGGGGGCATGGATCCATGCTCCCTATAAAAAAATGTAGTGCCATTCGTAGCTTTGATATTGACCTCTTGTGTATGGTGATGTGTCTCTCTCCACCAGCCCAGTCCAGAAATAACACGTTAAAACCTTAGAAATGTATTCCCCCAACAAGAGGGGGATACCCCTTTTCCCGCACCCTCTTCTGCTGCTCGCGCGGCTATTCATATACAGCTATGTACCCCCTTAAATGTCGTCCCGTTCTCTACAGGGAAGGAATACAATTGGATAAAACCAGGTCTACATTTGCAAAGCTACATCCCTCATTGTGCTCCCATCACATCACGTCACATCACGTCACGTCACGTCACGTCACATCAACTTTATTCTCAAAAACCTTAATAGATTACACGAGAATAACAATAGTGCACACTGTGACAATGTGAGATGGTGTGTGTAATCCAACCTTCAACAATACTTAGAAATTACATTGGTAAACGACTTTACCAAAACACAAAACAAAAAGTTTTCCAGGAAGATCAACTTACAACTTAAAACTAGTTAAAATCTCCTGTACGAATTTACATGATTTAATTAGCTTTGCGTGGCGTGAAAAATTAAACAACTGATCCATTTTTAAAGTGTTTGGCCTCACAAAATAATATCTAGAAAAAATCTGTTGTCTAGTTTCTTGAAAAAAAAAGACATTGAAACAAATAATGATATCATTACAATCACACACCTTCTTTTTGTACCGGTACTCATGAAATGAGAACTTTACGTAAAATTTTAAAATTGGTCTTGTCGGAGACGACCATCCTCGAAACCGAGTTTTGCTGAAGATGAAGACAATCGATTGTTGTCTCTGGCGCTAACGTTCTCAAAGTCAACTTACGCGCAAGGCATTATGGCACAATTTACATCAACAATACGTCAACTTAATATAATATTGCTTGAATGTATATCTGTTTTGGTAACATCTCTTTCCCGACAAAATTAGTGTGGCCTCTTGTTTGAGCGCCACAAGTCCTACGTGTATGATACCATAGCTATGCTCAAAACTGGGCATACACAACGCGGCAGATACCGCCATCGCGATTGTGTGGTTTTCGTTCTGCGGGTACTGCATTGCATTTTATCCATACACTTAATGAAATATGCCCTTATGGGCAAGGCCATTGTGTATATGTGTCAATCCGTTTGTTTGTGGGGAGTTTATGTGAGGCAGTTGGGTTGTCAACAAGAATATGATATCTTTCTGTATATTAATTTGGTGCGGATCATGCCTTGGAGCAAGTCAATCGGATGAAGAAGGTAACTTCAGGCCTCATTAGAATCACAATCCAATTAAATACATATGCCCGTACCAAACTCTTCCTTGTTGCATCCAAGTTTGCACGCCTTACATTGGAAGCAAAGAACATGGCTGGTCTACCCACTACATAGATGACAGTTTTTTGGATTATCGATAAGCCAATGGTTTCCTTGTCCACTTGCCATCGTGGTTTTGCCTTGGATGGCCAAGGTACACAAAGCCATCCACTTGCTTGATCTCCTTCCTTACCGCCCAACCTGATGTTTAACTCCTCTCTCTGGTGTCCAACCCACATCTTCTGCTTCTG
The DNA here is from genome assembly GCA_963662155.1 of Lamellibrachia columna. Lineage (NCBI taxonomy): Eukaryota > Metazoa > Annelida > Polychaeta > Sabellida > Siboglinidae > Lamellibrachia > Lamellibrachia columna. The sequence continues at coordinate 29,723,668 of OY759270.1, forward strand.
GCACTCCCATCCATCTCACTGTTGCCTTCTCCATCTCTCTTGGGACTGTGTCGTGTGCCTTCTCCAGGTCCACAAAACACACTGCCATTTTCCCTTGCATCCCCAACCTCTTCTCTACCATCTGTCTTAATGCAAACATCCCATCAGTCTTCCCTGTACCCTTTCTGAATCCACGTTGTTCTTCACCCAATTCTTGCTCTACTCTCTTTCGAATCCTCCCATCCAGGATCCTCTCTAGCAGCTTCATGATGTGACTTAGAAGTGTGATTCCTCGATATTTCCCTGGGTCTTGCACATCTCCCTTCCTCTTCCATATTGGGATAATTAGTCCTGTCCGCCACTCATCTGATATTTTACCTTGCCTCATACATGTATTCAGCAGCCTCTTTATTAATCTGATTCCACTCTCCCCCGCTGCCATTACCGTCTCCATATGCATCTAATCGATATCAGGTGTTTTCCCCTTCTTCGTCCGTTTCATCCCGGTTTGCATCTCTGTATCAGTAATATCAGTTACCTCCACTTTCACCTCTACATACGATGGTAATTCCAGATCGTTGTTATTTCCTTCCTGCTTCAGAAGCTCCTTGAAGTATCTTTCCTAGACCTTAAGCACTGTCTCTTGTTCTGTCACTAACTACCCATTTCTGTCCTTGATCACCGTCCCACCCTTCACGTCCTTACTATTGTCATCCCTATCTCGGACCATTTTATATATCATCTTCTTTCCACCATCCTCATCTAGCTTGCTATACACGTCTGCATCCACTTCATCGCCTTATCAACAGCTTTTTTTCCGCTTTCTTCTTCTGCCCGTATGTGCGCATCATCCTTGCGTCCGGTTGGTTTCCTCTCTCCTTGGTCTTCTCTATTTCTTTCCAGCTTCCTTCTTTTCGCATACCGCGTCTGCAACTTCGCTTGTCCACCATCCCTGGTTACTACTCCTTGACAGTCCACCCTTTACGGCACATCCTAATCTGAGCAATTAATACATATTGCACGATTAATTGAAATGTGGATGTTCGCGCGTGTGTTTATCATTCAATCAAGTAGAAGTCGCATTACATATATATTGCCATTCACTATTTCATATTCCATTCAATAATTTTTATTCCATTCACACTTGTTTGTTATGTAGGAATCCGGGGAATGTGTCCCCTTTGGTAACTAAAACATAAAAGCTTGATATATGAAGCTGTGAAAACATACAATGTTATGCACACTGCGTATAAAATGTATAAGTGTGTACACTCCTATTAATGTAATAACAGTAACATTTACGAGTGACACTTGCTTTGCGATTTTATTATCGCTGTAATAACGTGTCCCGTATGGTGTAACAACTTGCCCCGCTTAAGGGGCTAATTGTTACAGTCGACCACGCCTGGAAAACTTCACATATCTGCCTAACTTTAATATGGAATATCATTGGTACGATACATTTTATTAAAACCAATAATACATTTAATGTGTACGTTGACATAAATAATGCATCTAATATACTTTTAATAAAAAAGTAACTTTAACAGAAATTGCAACAAGATTTAACAAGATTTGCCATCCAAGCCAAAGGCCCAGATGGCAAGTGGACAAGGAAGCCATTGGCTTATCGAGAGTCCAACAATGTTCATCTACTTATAACCCGCCCTCCTGAGATATGTGTCAACCTTGTTTTTAAACATATTCACGCTGCTAGCAGTTACACAATCTGTAGACAATTTGTTCCGTTCATTTATTGTCCTCTGTGAGAACGAGTGCTTCCTGATGTCCAATCTACATTGATCCTTTACTAATTTTACCTCATGTCCTCTAGTTCTGCTATCCTTCTTGAGTGAGAAAAACATATTTCTATAAATGTCTTCCCAGTCATCTTCATCTCTACTTCAACAGTCCTTCCCCAGGTGCCGAGTGGTATACTTCTTTTTCCAGGTGGTGGCCATCACAAAGCTAATGTTCAGCAAACATGTCGAACTGCAACTAGTGCATACGGATGAAACGCCTTTTGTTGCGTAAGGTGTCTTCTTGACGACTTACCTTAAGTTCGGCACCTCATTTGTAACAGTCCCATTTACCTATTCGTTGTTGTTAGGATAACATATGTCTTTCTTTATAGCACCATCTGGCCCTCAATCCACCGATGTCCGACGAAACACGGCGGAGCTCCGGATGACATAGGCCTTCAATCAGAGACCGCACCAAGTGTCACCGTCTGGACATTCTGGCACGAAAATGCTGCTGAGTCATCCAAGCGTGGCCGTGGCGACTGAGTCATCCAAGCGTGGCCGTGGCGACTGAGTCATCCAAGCGTGCCCGTGGCGACTGAGTCATCCAAGCGTGCCCGTGGCGACTGAGTCATCCAAGCGTGCCCGTGGCGACTGAGTCATCAAAGCGTGCCCGTGGCGACTGAGTCATCCAAGCGTGGCCGTGGCGACTGAGTCATCCAAGCGTGCCCGTGGCGACTGAGTCATCCAAGCGTGGCCGTGGCGACTGAGTCATCCAAGCGTGGCCGTGGCGACTGAGTCATCCAAGCGTGCCCGTGGCGACTGAGTCATCCAAGCGTGCCCGTGGCGACTGAGTCATCCAAGCGTGCCCGTGGCGACTGAGTCATCCAAGCGTGCCCGTGGCGACTGAGTCATCCAAGCGTGGCCGTGGCGACTGAGTCATCCAAGCGTGGCCGTGGCGACTGAGTCATCCATGCGTGGCCGTGGCGACTGAGTCATCCATGCGTGCCCGTGGCGACTGAGTCATCTATGCGTGCCCGTGGCGACTGCGTCATCCAAGCGTGGCCGTGGCGACTGAGTCATCCAAGCGTGGCCGTGGCGACTGAGTCATCCAAGCGTGGCCGTGGCGACTGAGTCTGAGTCATCCATGCGTGGCCGTGGCGACTGCAGCGTGAGGAGAATGGCACTAAAACTTCGCCAAAGTACAAACGGACTTTAAATCGACACAAACATCAGCTCGGCCACATCGAGTTGTTGTAACGGGACAAGATGACGACCATGGTAGAATTTTCGAAGGAAGACCGCGATAAAATGACGAAAAGATGCGTCATTCACAGCGAACTGATGATGCTTCATGGACATGACGTCACTGGGGTAAATTACAGACCTGTCTCACCCGCGTCATTATTCCACATTAGCCGCTTTCTTGCCCATTACTATTCACGAGTATCCAGGCTCGTTGTTTGGCGCCACTTGTCGCTCTCGCGTGAACGTGAACTGTGGACGTGAATACGTTACCCGTTGCTACGAAACTCGGATGTTTGCCCGGAATTTCGATAACTAATCAATTTTATTCTTAGGCTAACTAATATAGGCATACGAAGCACTGAAACAATTATGAACTCATACAATAAAATCAAATGGATTTGTTATAAATTAATATTTTAGAGTTCGTTTTTTCGCAAAGCATCCGAAAGCTGCATTGTAGGTTAATATTTCCGTAGTAGTAAGCATATTATGGAAAATAAGTATGTCAATTAAGTTGGCATTATCACATTACTAGTGTAATTTTTTTAACAATACTATGCGATAAGTAGACTTAGGGTTAATGCAGCTAAAGGCAGCTTTATTTTGGATAGTGTGTAAAAGTGAGTATTCGTGTTACATAATTATAGTTTATCTTCCGTCGCGGTTATTTAATGTATAAAACCAACACCTACTATATTAGCTCCACTCCTAACGAAAAAAAAAAACAAGTTGTTATTTGGCGCGAACAAGGCCGTCAAAAGTGGGAGTTGGACGTCTTCTGA